>PVHT020000170.1:11576530-11594804 GCA_004024745.2 Catagonus wagneri | reverse complement strand
CTTGAACAAGTCTTAAGGTCACTGTCAGCAGTCCGCCGAAGCTGAGACCTAACAGGAGTCTTGAAGGAGCCCGTGCAGGAGCAGCCAGAACCTGTGTCCTCAACTCAGGAGGGACGCGACAGCCTTAACCTCAGCCTGAAAGTGACAAGTCAGAGGCAGTGAGTTTAAGGCATTTCACCATTTAAAAATACCATAAAGCGTTCTTTAACTAGGTGTGTTCTCTGTCTTCGTGCTGACAAACGTGGGAGCGGGCACGTGACTTCCCGTCCTGCTGGGGCGGGTCAGCCTGGCTGCAGCTGCATCCTGAGCCTGGCCCACTGGGGACAAAGTAGTGTGTCCCCACAGGCGTCTGAGTTCTGACGGTGAGGGTTTGCAGGGCCAGTCTGGAGAGCGGGGGTCACCTCAAGGGCGAGGTGGGTGCCCAGGTGTCAGCAGGCATTTCTTTTTTTTTTCATCATAGCTGGTTTACAGTGTTCTGTCAATTTTCTACTGTACAGCAAGGTGACCCAGCCACGCATACATAAATACATTCTTTTTTTTTCACATTATCTTGCTCCATCATAAGTGACTAGACATAGTTCCCAGTGCTTTACAGCAGGATCTCATTGCTTATCCATTCCAAAGGCAATAGTCTGCACCTATTCACCCCAAATTCCCAGACCACCCCAGTCCCTCCCCCACTCTTGGCAACCACAAGTCTTTTCTCCATGTCCATGATTTTCTTTTCTGTGGAAAGGTTCATTTGTGCCATATATGAGGTTCCAGATATAAGTGATATTATCTGGTATTTGTCTTTCTCTTTCTGACTTACTTCACTTAGTATGAGAGTCTCTAGTTCCATCCATGTTACTGCAAAAGGCATTATTTTGTTCTTTATTATGGCTGTGTAGTATTCCATTGTGTATATATACCACATCTTCTTAATTCATTCATCTGTCGACAGACATTTAGGTCGTTTCCATGTCTTGGCTATTGTAAATAGTGCTGCAGTGAACATAGGGGTGCATGTGTCTTTTTCAAGGACAGTTTTGTCCAGATATATGCCCAAGAGTGGGATTGCTGGGTCATATGGTAGTTCTATGTATAGTTTTCTAAGGTACCTCCATACTGTTTCCCATAGTGATTGTAACCAGTTTATACTCCCACCAACAGTGCAGAAGTTTCCCTTTTCTCAGCACCCTCTCCATCATTTATTACTTGTGGCTTATTAATGATGGCCATTCTGACTGCTATGAGGTGGTACCTCATAGTAGTTTTGACTTGCATTTCTCTAATAATCAGTGATGTGATTTTTTCATGTGACTGTTGGCCATCTGTATATCTTCTTTGGAGAAGTATCTATTCAGGTCTTTTGCCCATTTTTCCATTGGGTTGTTGGCTTTTTTGCTGTTGAGTTGCATAAGTTGTTTGTATATTTTAGAGATTAAGCCCTTGTCATTTGCATCATTTGAAACTATTTTCTCCCATTCTGTAAGTTGTCCTTTTTTTTTTTTTTATGGTTTCCTTTGCTGTGCAAAAGCTTGTAAGTTTGCTTAGGTCTCATTGGTTTATTTTTGCTTTTATTTCTGTTGCTTTGGGAGACTTGACCTGAGAAAACATTTTAAGGTTGATATCAGAGAATGTTTTGCCTATGTTCTCTTCTAGGAGTTTGGGTAGTATGGCCATTTTTGCAATACTAGTTTTTCCAACCAAGGAGCAAGGACTGTCTTTCCATTTCTTTGAATCCTCTTTAATTCCCTTGCTTAATGTTTTATAGTTCTCAGCATAAAAGTCTTTCACCTCCTTGATCAGGTTTATTGCCAGGTATTTGATTTTTTGAGGTGCAATTTTAAAAGCTTTTCTCCATAGAGTATTATGTTTGCTGTGGGTTTCTACTGATCATTCTGTTCAGTTCATCTGTTTCTTCTTGATTCAGTTTTGGCAGGCTCTAAGCCTCTAGAAAGTTGTCCATTTCTTCTAGGTTGTCAGATTTGTTGGCATACAATTGTTCATAGTATTCTTTTATGATTTTTTGTATTTCTTCAGTATTCATTGTGATTTCTCCTTTTTCATTTCTTATTTTGTTTATTTGGGTTTTTTTCTCTCCTCTTCTTGGAGAGTCTGGCCAGAGGTTTGTCAATTTTGTTAACCTTTTCAAAGAACGAGCTCTTGGTTTTATTGATTTTTTTTCTATTGTTTTTTGAATCTCTATTTTATTGGTTTCCTCTCTGATCTTTATGATTTCCTTCCTGCTGCTGACTTTAGGTTTTGTTTGTTCTTCTTTTTCTAATTCACTTAGGTGGTGGGTTAAGTTGTGGATTTGTGATTTTTCTTCTTTTTTGAGGAAGGCCTGCTTTGCTATGAATTTCCCTCTGAGCAGTGCCTTTGCAGCATCCCATCGATTTGTGGTGGTTGTGTCTTCATTATCATTTGTCTCGAGATATTTTTTTAAATTTCCTTCTCAATTTCCTCATTGACCCATTGGTTTTTTTCCTGTGGTTGATTTCTAGTTTCATGCCATTGTGGTCAGAGAAGATACTTGAAATAATTTCTACACTCTTAAATTTTTGGGGGTTAGCTTTATGCCCCCCAACAATCCTTGAGAATCGATCCTTGAGAATGTTCCGTGTGCACTTGAGAAGAATGTATATTCTGATTTTTTTGGATGTAATGTCCTGAAAATGTTGTCTAACTTTTCTATTGTGTCATTAAGGATCTCTGTTGCCTTACTGATTTTCTGCCTAGAGGATCTGTCCATTGATGTGAGTGGGGTGTAAAAGTCTCCTACAATTATTGCATCCCCATCAATTTCTCTTTTTATGTCTGTTAGCATTTGTTGTAGGTATCTGGGTGCTCCTATATTAGGGGCATATATATTGACAATTGTAATATCCTCTTCTTGAATGAATCCTTTTACCATTAAACAGTGTCCTTCTTTGTCTTTCTTTATGGCCTTCATTTTAAAGTCTATTTTGTCTGAGATGAGTATTGCAACTCCTGCTTCCTGTCTTGTCCATTGGCATGAAATATCTTTTCCCACCTCCTCACTTTCATCTATATGCGTCCTTTGCCCTAAGGTGAGTCTCTTGTAGACAGCAGGTTGTAGGTTTTTGTGTTTTTATCCAGTCTGCCACTCTGCGTCTTTTGATTGGAGCATTCAGTCCATTGACATTTAAGGTAATTATTGATAGATATGTATTTATTGCCATTTTAAACTTTGTTTTCCAGTTGAGTATATGTTTCTCCTTTCTTCCTTTCTTTTTTTGGTTGGATAACTTCCATTTATTTTATGCTCGAGTACTTTTCTTTTTAGTTTTTGTGAATGTAATGTTTGGTTTTGATTTGTGGTTGCCCTGTTTCTTAAGTATGTTAACCCCTCTCTGTATCTACTTGCTTTAGCCTGATAGTCATATAGGCTCAAACACATTAAAAAAAAAAATACAGTCTGTATTTTCTTACTTTCATTCCCCACATTCCATGATTTTGATGACCTTTTTGTCCTTTCGCTGTTCCTTGTGTTGATCGTTGCTTTTACAGTAGTTGTGTTTGGTTTGGTTTGGTTTTTTCCTCTTTTAGATCTCTATGCTGGCTTATTTTAACTGCTTTCCAGTTGTGGTTTCCTCCAACCTATTTCTTCTTACTTCTTTTTTTATTTAGAGAAGCCCTTTCATTATTTCTTTTAGAATGGGTTTACTAGTGCTGTACTCTTTTAGCTTTTGTTTGTTGGAGAAACACTTTATTTCCCCTTCTATTCTAAATGATATTCTTGATGGATAGAATATTCTAGGCTGCAAATTTTTTTCCTTTCAGAACTTTAAATATATCTTGCCACTCCCTTCTGGGCTATAGTGTTTCTGCAGGGGGTCCGTTATAATTAATGCTTTGTTTTTCTCTTGCTGCCTTTAGATTCCTCTTTTTATCTTTAACTTTTGTCATTTTTATTATAATGTGTCTTGGTGTGGGCCTATTTGGGTTCAACTTGTTTGGGGCCCTCTCTGCTTCCTGTATCTTGGTATCAGTTTCCTTTAGGTTTGGAAAGTTCTCAGACACAATTTCTTCAAATATTTTCAATCCCCTTTTTTCTTCTCCTTCCGGAATTCCTATTATGCATCGATGCGCCTGCTTTATATTATCCCATAGACCCTATATTGCTTTCATGTTTTTTCATTTGGGTTTTCTGTCTGCTGTCCCAATTGGGTGATTTCCATTATTCTACCTTCCAATTCACTGATTCATTCCTCTGCATTATTCATTCTGCCATTTAGTGACTTTAGCTCAGTTTGCATCTCTGCGAATGAATTTTGATTTTTCTATGTTCCTCCTCATATTTTCTAGTTTCTTTCTAAAGGAATCTGCATTACTGTTCATATCCGGTCTTAATTCCTTGATATTCAGCCTTAATTCCTTCAGTATTTTCACTACTTCCCTTTGAATTCTGCCCGTCAGACTTCAGAGGTCTGTTTCATTGCTTGCTGCTTCAGGTGAATTCTCCTGTTCTTTTCACTGGGAATGGTTCCTGAGCTTCTTCATCTTGCTCGTGTTTTTCTTTTCCTGTGAGTTTAGGGAAGCCAAACTGCAGTCTTGGAGGGCTACTGCTAGGCAAGAGCACCCTTTTGTATTTGGGGTGGGGAGATTAATATTTATTTGTGGCGTGGGAGTTTGGCTATTTGCTCTTTCTTTGGCGTGAGCAGGTTGCTGAGAGTGCTTCTGGGAGAAGGAGGCAGTGGGCAGGGCCAGTACTCAGTGCCTGCTTGCTGGGCTCTCAACAGCAGCAAGGACCTGCAGGAAGGTGGCACAGGCTGCTCCTAGCTGCAGGGCCCTGGGAAGTGATGATGAGGCTTAGGCAGATTTACAAGGAGCCCAGACAAGTTGACAGTGGCAGCAGCAGGGTGTGTGAGTTCCCAGGGGAGTGAGAGCAACAACAGGTAGTGTTCGATTGCAGTGCCCTCCTCTGAGGTGATTGGATCCACAGGTGGTGCCTGTTCAGGGACCCCTCGTGGCAGCGGGCAATGCCCACTTCTGACTCCAGATACCCCCGCCACCTGCAGACCATGCAAGAAGCACCCCGTCTCACTTAGCCCATGTAAAACCCTGGAAAGTAATAGAGAGTAAGCGTGTGGGCACTGTCTGGAGCGTTTGGCAGTGGCAGTAGTGGGGCGGGTGTGCTCACAGGGGGGTGAGGGCAATAACGTGTGGTGCTTGGTTGCAGTGCCCTCTTTTCTTTTTTTCTTTTTTTTTTTTTGCCAACCCCTGAGGTGACTGGAGCCGCAGGTGGAGGCCACTCAGTGGTGGCGCGCCACACCTCCCTCTGGCCTGGGAGACAGCTGCCACAGTCTGTCCCTCTGCCTGTAGATCACACAAGAGGCACCACACCGGGCTTAGCCCCCCACTGCCCTTACCCACATGAAAGGTGCCTGGCCACCCATAGCCTGCACGAGAAGCAGCCATTCTCCCATAGCCCGAGCAGGTGGCTTCTCTCCACCTGTAGCCGGCAGCCGGGGCGCCCCAGCCTCTGGGAGCCCGCGCACAGGCGCACAGGGGGAGCCCTGTGCTGGTCCGCCCTCCTCCCCTCGTCCTCCCCAACAACGGCACCTTGCTTCTCCTGCGGGCCCAGACCTTCTCCCGGGTTCCCTCTGCCGTGGCGTTCCGCTCCGCAGCCCTTAGCACCCCGCTGCTTAGCCCCTCGAGCTGTGCCCACCCAGCCAACCCTAGTCCTCTCCCCGGCCTGACCTCTGGAGCCTGGGTCCCAGCCCCCGGCCGCCCGAGCCTCTCAAACTGCGGAGTCCGGGCTGGCGGTGCAGATGTCTGTGCGGCTCTCACTCCGCTTGGCCTCCTCGGTGCGGCTGCTGCGCTTTTCTCCGTGACCTTGGGGTCCCTCCCTCTCGGCTGATCCCCGGGTCGGTTAGGTGGCTTCCCAGGGCGTGGGTTCCTTTTCTCTTTCTGCTCCCTCTCAGGAATGCCAGTCCCGCCCCGATTCCTTTTCTCTCTCTCTCTTTTTTTCTTTTGTTCTACCCGGTTATGTCAAGAGTTTCTTGCCCTTTTTGGAGGCTGAAGTTCTCCCGCCAGCGCTCAGTAGATGTGACGTGCGAGTCGGTTTACATGCAGGTGTGTTTTTTTTTTTTTCTTTTGGTCTTTTTGCCTTACCTGGGGCCGCACTTGCAGTATATGGAGGTTCCCAGGCTAGGGGTCTAACAGGAGCTGTAGCCGCCGGCCTTCGCCACAGCCACAGCCACGCGGGATCCAAGCCACGTCTGCAACCTACACCACAGCTCACAGCAACGCCGGATCCTTAACCCTCTGAGGAAGGCCAGGGATCGAACCCACAACCTCATGGTTCCTAGTCAGATTCGTTAACCACTGCACCACAACAGGAACTCCTGCAGGTGTGGTTTTGATGTGTTTGTGCGAGGAGGTGAGTGCAGCGTCCCGCTCCTCCTCCGTCTTGATCTGCCTCCCTCAGCAGGCATTTCCAGCGTGGATTGTGAGGGACACTCTGGCCGCTGGGAGGGGACGGCACTGGGAGGGCAGGGGCGATGGAGGCCCCACAAGGTCAGGGTCAGCGTCCCACTTGACAGGTTCATAAACTGAGGCGAGACGCTCAGAGCTCCAAGCTTTGCCCAGCCCTGCTGGCCCTAAAGGCAGACACCCACGGCCTCGCTGTGGCCTCCCAGCCCCACGATCCCCCTCCACCAAGGTCAGTGGCTCAGACTGGGCCAGCGTCTGACTGCCCCCGGTCCCCTGGTGACGGAGGCCACAGACCAGGAGCCCTGGGTGGGCTGCCGGCTGAGGGCCCCGCTCCCCCCACCCCGGGGCCCCCCCACTGCCCCGGAGGGCAGCGGAAGGAAGGGGAAGCCGCAGCCGGCCGGTGTCCAGGCAGGAAACGTGGGGGCCGCAGTGTGGCCGTGTCCTCCCGGGTCACGGAGGCCATGAGAAACCGCGCTTTCCGGCGGCTTCCCTCCGGGGATTCCCTCGGGAAGGGGGGGCGGGCAGAGGAGTTTCTGGGCAAAGCCCCAGCCCTTCCTTGGAGCGGCTTTCCCAGCTGGCAGATACGGGGGGCCCACCGCCCTCCCCACGGTCAGGCCCCCACCGGCCGTCCCCACGGCCAGGGGTCATGGTGATGTGTCTCCCCGCCCAGGGCTGCGGTCAGCGGCCACCCAGGTTCGGGAGAGAAAGGGCCAGACCGAACCAGCTGAGCCACTCAGAATGAGGGGCCCCGGGGCTGCGAGGGCCCTCGAGGCCCCAGGGAGGGAGGGTGGCCTGAGCGGCCTAGCTGCTCAGAGGGTGTTCAAGACCCCCTCAGCAGTCACATGACCTAGAAAGTTCTTGGTTCTCGGGGTTGGTGTCTGCAAAGCAGGCTCAGCAAGAGGACCTGCCCGCAGCTCGGACCGGAGGACTCCGAGCGGACGCTTTAGAAGAGCTGCTGCTGGGACTCGGCCAGGACCCCCGTGTCCCCAGAATCCTCCCTGCCCTGCCCCACCCCCACCCCCACCCCCACCCCCACCCCCACGGAGTTCCATTGCTCGGGGTGCCCAGGGCAGGGTGCACGTGAGCCCCGCACGTCCGCAGCTCCCCCGCCCCTGGCTGTCCCCACAAAACCCTCCATCCTCTTCCCCCCCCGGGGTCCGAGAAGACAGGTGCCGGGGGCTGGGGGCTGGGGAGGAGGCACAACTCGCAGGTCTAACTCGGGGTCTCCTCCCCACCAACGCGCCACGCACTGCGGAGCCCCCCGGGGGTCTGGTTACAAAGGCAGTGGCCGTCCCCGCCTGCTGGCTCGGAACCCCGCTCTCGGAAGGTGCGCGGCCACGTGGGGAGGCGCGGCCCTGGAGAGCAGAGTCTGGATCATGGACTGAGCAGCTTAAATCAGGGCCGCAAGCCCAGCACCGAAAGTGATGGGAGCTGAGGCGAGGACACGAGGAACGGGGCCACAGGGCAGCCCCAGCCCCGACAGCCTCGGCACGCAGGCATCCGTGGGGGCGGCCCCCAGACGGGGAGGGGGCAGAATCCACGCCCACCCCCCGGGACTGGCACCCGGGGCTCAGGAGGGCAGAGCCCTCCCCCGTGTGGCCTCTGATCCAGCTGGGCTCAAGCGGTGCGACTCCAAGTCAGGACACAGGACTCAGCCTCGGGGTCACAAGCCTTGTGGCTGTGAGGGTGTCCCAGTCCACTCACGCCCAGGGTGCGGTGCCCACAGCCGGCCCTCCGGCCCCACGGGGAGAGGGGTGGGCTCGGGACAGGGGAGCGGCTCCTGGATCCCCCCGGGCCCCAGCGGCTCTCACACCTCCTCCGCGCTCGGCTCGCCCAGCCCCTCCCCGCAGGACCCCGGCAGGAGGGGCGGTGTCCCTGCTTCACTGCGGGGGGGCGGGGGGCAGCCGCACCCCCCACCCCATCCTTCACTCCCGCCAGACCCAGGACCGGCTGCGGGGAAGGCTTTGCCTCTCCTTGTTTCCCAAAGCGGAAGTCCTCCCACGGTGCGTTACCCCTTTGGGGGTGTCGGTTTGCCCTAAACGTCATTCGAGGCCAGAGGAGACAAAGGCCTGGAGGCCGCGGGTGCGGGCGGAGGGTGGGCCCTGGCCTGGAACTCAGGGAGTTAGGTGGGGGTCCCTGTGGCGACCTGGGGAAGAGAACCCTCAAGGCCCAGAGGGGCCGCTCACGAGAAAGGGGGTGACCCGGTGTCCCCGGCTCCCCCATGTTCAGCGCACAGGTCACCAGCCACACCGGATGCTCCAGGGGCCCCCACAGCCCCCACCCCCGCCCAACCCCATCACCTTTAAACCCCGGGCTCGGGGGTCGGGTCCAGATGCAGCCAGGGCCGGGGAGCTGAGATGGGCTGAGCCCAGGGGCCTCGGGCAGAGGGAGAGCCGCCAGGCGGGACCGAGAGGAGGACAGGGGCGGCCCCAGCCCGCGCCAAGGGCAGGCTCGTCGCCATCTGGCTCCAGCGTCGGACGCAGGCCACGCAGCACCCTCTCGCCTCCATTCTCGGCAGGAGCAGGACGTCGGCCCCAGCACCCACGGCCGGGCTCCCCTCTCTGGGCGGACAGGCCGAGGGTGGGGGAGTTCTCAGAAGCTGCCTGGGTGGGCCCCGCCCCTGAGGCTAGTGGGGACCCAGGGTCCCTTCGGCCTGCCCCCCCGCAGCCCCAGGCCCTGCTCCGGTGCTCAGGGCCCAATAAGGTCTTTGCACAAGGCCTTGGGGGCCACGTCAGTGGCTGACTTGGGCCCAGGCGCTGCCACCCACGGGCTCCAAACGTTCCTACTTAGAACCAGGAGATGCTGCAGGTGCCACTCAGAGTACATGGGTTCAAGTCCCCGCCCTGCCAACAAGACCTTCCCGGACCCGGAACCTTGCCCAGGGATGCGGTTCCCAGTCTGTTAACAGGTGAATCACTGAAGGACATCAGCCATCGTGTCATCCACGGGTGACAACCCGGGGTTGCCATAGCAACACCCAAACCGGAAGCACAGGCGTTGAGTGTGAGGGCCCAGGCTGGGCTCTGAGGAGCCAGCGTGGGCCCGTCGGGTGGATGCGTCCAAACCCAGCTCTCAAAGCACAGGCGGATTCCCAGCCACTGCGACGGAGGCCACGGGGGGCTGCTCAGAGGGGTCACCAAGCGCACCCGGGCCGCTCACTTTCACTCACCACGAGGTCAGGCCACCGCGGGCCTTCTCACAAACGGTCTCACCCCGGCCAGCGGCCACGCTGGGCCGCCCACCCCGCGCCTCCTGCCCCCGGCTCTGCATTTCTGGGCCTCCATCTCTTCTGTCTTTCTTTCCTTTCTGCTTATGGAAAACCTCGTATGCAAGTCCCCAGGCTAGGGGTCGAATCAGAGCTGCAGCCACAGCCGCGCTGGACCCGAGCCCCGTCCGCGACCTGCGCTGCAGCTTGCGGCAACACGGGACCCTTAACCCGCTGGGTGAGGCAAGGATTGAACCCGCATCCTCACCGACACCGTGCTGGGTTCTTAACCTGCAGAGCCAGTTTCCCTGCCAGGGAAACTCAGCAGGGTCTGTCCTGCCGAGCGCAGAGGCCCCCCTCCTGGGACAAGTGCAGTGGCGCACGTGAAGGGTCCCAGCCGGCCAGGGCCGTGTGACTCGGGGCCATCCATCCCGGTCGCGGGTGGAACAGTGACCCTCCAGAGACGTCTCAGTTCCAGACCCCAGAACCTGCAAAGCTGACTTTATTGGGGAAAAGGGTCTTTGCAAACGAGATTAAAGTGAGGACTGAGATGAAGGCGTTCCCGATTTACCTGGGCGGACCCCGACTCCGACGGCTGGTGTCCTCCCGACAAGACCACGGGGAGGCGTCCAGCCCCCCGGGACAGACCGTGATGGAAAAGGAAATTGAAGAAGAGTGTGTGTAAGTAGAACTGAGTCACAGCAAAAATGGGCGCAACATTATAAATCAACTATACTTTAATTTTAAAAATTAAGAAGAAAAAAGAGAGAGAGAGAAGGGCAGAGACCCACAGGAGGGAGGCCTGTGGCCCTGGAGGCAGAGACGGCGGGGCCGGGGGGTGCAGCCCCAGGAGCTGGAAGAGGCGGGAAGGACCGGCAGTGTCCCCAGAGGGAGTGACAGCCGCACACAACTTCATCCCGCACTTCCGGCCTCCAAATAAATTTCGGTGTTTGAAGCTGCCCGGTTTGTGGCCGCCTGTCCCGGCCGCCCCCAGAAACCGGCACGGCCCTGCAGGGCGCCGTGTGCCTGTCCCCGGGAGCACGCTGGATTGCGGCTGCAGGAACGAGCAGTGAGAGAGCCAGGACCCATCTCAGGAGCGGTCAGCTGGGGTCCACGCCCGCGCCCGCCCTGGACCACTCCTTTAATTCAGCTTTTCACAGGAAATAAGCAAAAGGAAGAAGCTGCTGCAGATAAGTCCCTGAGAGCGAGCCTGGAATGAGCTGCCTGCATGGACCTGCACTCAAAGTCCCCCAAACATGGCTGTCCCCAAACATAACTGAACCCAGCCACAGGGAGGAAAGCGGCCCCGGCCCCTCCAGGAATCGCTCCATCACCACCAGAAAGCTGCCAGGCCACGGAGCCGCCAAGGTCCCGCGGCCGTGTGGGCAAAATGTGGCATGCCCACCCCACACCATACTCATCAACCTGCAAACCCACCCTTAAGTGCAGTGAGGCTCTGAATAGGTTTTGTAAAGATGTGTTTAAGCCGATATTTATTACTATTATTGACTTCTGGCTCCTGCAGGGTGGGGGGCCGGATGGGGGGTGGGGGTGAAGGAGAGAGTGAAGAGCCTGGGGAAGAAGGAGCAGCCCGATCCCCACGTTCCTTGCCCGTGACCTTGAGGTGCCCTTGAACACGCCGCCCCGCCCTCTCTTGCCAGTCTCTAGCAGCCGATGTCATCAGGCGCTGCAGCCACACCAAGACGGCCAGGCGCCCCCGGAAGCCCCTTGTGAAAGCGGCTGCTCGCCAGCACACAGGGAGGTTTCCCTCAAGGTGGAGAAATGGGCAGGAAATATCTCGGTGTGGTTGTGTCTCCGAGTTCAAGTACAAACCAGACACAGAGGGAAGCCGATGTGAAGCGGGAAGCAGAGCCTAGAGCCTGCTCGTGGCCATTGCAGGCGCGTGTTGTGCGTGTCTGTGTGTGCATGTGTGTACACGGGCATGCAGGCGTGCATATCGTGTGCACGGGAGGCTCACACTGGGTGTCGTGCAGATGTGCGTGTGCCTGTGTGTTTGTGTTTGCACACGCATGTGACCTGAGCTGTCTGTGCATGTGTGTGCGTGAGCACATGAGCCCGCACACACGCACATCTTCTGTTGGCTTCTGTTTTCATGACAGCAACCTGCACGCACAGGCGTGGGGTCCGCTCGCCTGCCCTGCTCCTGCAGACCCCATCCGCAGCCCAGGGTCTCGGAGCAAACCCGCAGCAGCCGGGATTCCGGCCCTGATGTGGGCCACGTGGGGGCCGCAGCCCTGGGCCAGGCCGCCCCTCCCCGGGCCCAGCCTGGGTGGAAGCCCCTTTCAGCAGCCCACTCCGGTCCTGAGTCCTGAGGGCCGAGGCAGGTGCTGCCCTGAGCCCAGGAGGCAGGTCCCGGCCTTGTCCGTCAGGTCCCAGACCCCGCTGGGGACTTCCCCTTGGACGTGCGGTGTGACACGCAGCCTGCACCCAGGCGGCCTGGTGCAGCATCTGGTTGGTGGGACCTCTGACCTGTGACCCCTGCCACTGTGCCCAGCCGCGTCAGGGCACTGTGTCAGGGCTCCCGGTCCGGACCACGTCCCCTCCGGGAACACGGCAGGACCCGAGGCTGCTCTCGAGTCTTCCCGGCAGAGGCCATGGGAGCCAGAGGCCAGTGGCCAGGGATGGGGGGGGCAATCCACTACCTCATTCTGCAAGGGGGGAGATCCCCCAGAGCCGCGGGGACCCCCGCACGGTGCTGGACTGCCAGGCAATGATTTCCCCTTTTTCAAATGATGTCACAAACGAGAAAACGAAACAAAAACAGCTTATTGTCAAGAAATGCCACTGGCTCCCGGTGGGGCTTTTCGTTTCAGTGTCCTCTGCTGGACACCCACTCCCTGGGTCAGGACGGGTTTCCCGGAGCTCTGCGTGGCGTGCCCAACCCACAGGAGCTGGTCCCCGCAGATGCGCGCTGCGGCTGCTTCTGGACCCGTGAAGGTGACCTCTCAGACCAGCGGCTTCCCGCGAGGCCTGGGCCTCCAAGACAGAGCATCTGCTGCCACCTGGTGGTGAGTCTTGGAAACGCAGGAGGCCCTGGGGATGCTGGACGCCCCTGGGAGCTCGTGCGCCATACTGGTGAGCTGGTGAGAACGAAAGTCTGATACGCAGAGGGCTTCATAAATCCGCCTGCGGTCACACGGCAAGTCGCCTGCAGATCAGGACCAGCCTGGCTTCTTCAGTGCCTCCTGGTGGCGCTGTATAGTAACAGCCCTCACGCAGGGGCCCCGGGTCCTGCCTTTGAGGTCAGACAGGCGCGCTGGGTCCTGGCCAGGCCCTCCTGGATGGGAACGCCAGCTCAGTGACTCAGCCTGGAAGCCCGGTCTTCTCCCTCACGGTGGTGCCCGTTACAAGCAGCTGGGCTGCCAGGTGCCAGTGCGGCTGGCGCGGTGGCTGGCGCACAGTAGGTGCTCAGTCAGTGCTCTTCCTGCGGCTGCTGCTGATGACGATAAACGGCAGTGGTGACCCTGCTCCTCAGGGTGTCCGTGCGATCCCAGGAGGGAAGCGGTTCCCGCTCCAGAACCACGCAGCCGCGTGCCAGCCTCCTGTCTGCTGGGAGGAGGTGCCCCTCCCCGCGGGGACCCCAAACAAGGCCCCAGGCAGGGGCGGCTGCTCCGCGCCGCCCCCGCACCGCCCCCGCGCCGCCCCGTCACTGCCCCCCGCAGAGGCCGCTGCTGTGGCTCCGCAGGCTCTCCCGGTCGTGGGTTTCTCCCAGAGAATCAGCAGCTCGCAGACTCCCGAGCTTCAGCCCCGGGCAGGCCAGTTCGGCAGGTCGGGGACGGGGCCTGGGAGTCTGCATCTGGGCGGGACTCAGTGGGGCCCGCAGGCCGGCGGTTTCAGGGCACGCCGGCCACTTCACGGTTTCGGTGCTGGGGACGGCCGCGTGTCCCAGGACGGACAGGGCTGGACTCCAGGGGCCCGGGACTGTCTGGGGAGTGCCCCCCAGGCAAGACGTGACCAGAAGTGGGCCAGGCCTGGGCGGGGGAAGGCCGGCGGGCCACGCGGCAGCAGGCGGCAGAGACGGGGCCGCCGTGCGGGAGATGAGCGCCACGCCTGCAGCCTGTTGACAGACGTGAGTCCGCGGGGAGGGGCAGGCAGCCCGCTGGGTTCAGTCCTTCCTCCAAACCCGCAGGGCTGACACCGGGCAGGGGGGCCATGGTCAGGGCTCTGGTGCCGCCTGATGCCCGAGGCGCGGCCAGACAGCCACGGCTGGAGCTGAGCCCCTGTTGGCATGAGTGCCGCCTCCTGCCTGGCGGACGTCGGGCAGACCCGCCCTGGACTCTGCAGAAGACGATGGGCAGCTGGGTGCCTGCACGGACCTGGCCGACAGCAGCTGCGGAGGGTGGGCTGTGCGGGGACGGTTCCAGAGCAGACGCCTTAGGCCAGGAAGCGTGGGATCCCAGCTGACATAGCAGGACCAGCTGGGCCAAGGCCACGGGATGCGGGGCTGGCTCTCCTGGGCCAAGGAGGGGCCAGACCCTGGCGCCCGGTCCGCGGCCTCGGGCGTCTCCGTCACGCCCCAGAGCCCAGCCATCTCAGAAGGTACAAAGCTGCAGCAGGCGCGCCCACGGGTCCCTTAGCTTAAGAAACACCCAGGCAGGGAGGAGAGCAGAGAAGGGGTGTCGGGGGCCCTGGGGGGGCGGGGGGGCGTGGCTCTGTCCCTGGAGGCGGGGCACTGTGGGGTCCCACCTGCTGGGAACCTTCCTTCCCTGCCTGGTGAGGTCCCAGCGCTCACTGCAAACCCCGGATCGAGGCTCAATCCGATCCCGGGAGCCTGCCTGCCCGGAGGGCCCGCCCGCGGCCCCGTCTTCGGCCTGTAGCGTCAGCCCGGCCACTGTAAGGACCACCAGGCAGGGAGCCTTAAACACCCGACGTTCATTTTCTCACGGTCCTGGGCGCGGGAAGTCCAAGATCAAGGTGTCCCAGGCTTGGTTCCGCGGAGGCCCCTCTCCTTGGTGTAGACGGCCGCCTCCTCCCTGCGTCCCTGCACGGTCATCCCTTGGTGCGTGTGCCCTGACCCGCTCGTCTTACAAGGACCCCAGCCCGATGGGATTCAGGCCCAGCCCCATGACTTTGTTTTATCCCAGCCACCCCTTTAAAGACCCCCGTCTCCAAACAGTCGCCTCTGAGGGGTGGAAACGAGGGCTCCAGTGCGTGAATTTGGGGGTCACGGCTCAGGCCAGGCCTGGGCAAGGACCGCAGCCAACGCAAGACCAGGCCTCCAGTGGCAGCTGAGTTGTGGCTGCAGCCAGGCCAACAGGACCCCGGCCGCCCGCCCACAAGCCCGGGGCAGTGACAGACCGGGCTGTGCCACGTGGAAGGCGCCCTCTGACCACAGCAGGTCTGGGGCACCGCGGAGGAGCAGGGAGCCTCAGAGGCTCCGATTTTCCAAAATACCCGCCCCAGCCCCCGGGAGCTGTGGCCATTTCGTCCCCTACGCGGGGTGTCCCGTTCTCCACGGATGAAGAGGCCGGACAGCGGCCGGGCCTCCTGTTGGAAGGAGTGGGGCGCGCGCGGGGCGGGGGGGGCTCTGAAGATGCTCCCTTGGGGCGAGGGGATTTTTCTAGATGGAGGCCCAAACCCAGAGCTAGCAGGGCGTGTGTGTGTGTGTGTGTGTGTGTGTGTGTGTGTGTGTGTGTGTATGTGTGTTTGAAGTCCCCCTGTGTCCTCTCCTCTTGGTGTCCGGCTTCTCAAGAAGAGGAGGGTGCGCCCCGCGGCCAGGTCCACCCTGCCGGGCCCATCAGGGTCCCCAGGGCGCCCGCCTGCACTGCCCAGCAGAGGGCCCTACTCCCGGCCTGACCACGCCGGCAGTGCCCGGGGGCCACATTTGGCAGCCCCCCTCGCCGTCTCGGCGGTCACCGCGCAGCGGTCAGGCGCCTGGCTGAGCCCCCGTCGGATCCACGTGGTGGCTGCCGGGCTCTGGGCTGTCTCCACTCACTGCGGGGGGGTCGGGCGGGCGGAGGAGGCCACCCCCTCCGGGCAGGGGCCCCGAGTCTGTGCCAAGAAGGGGGAGGTGGAGTGCGGCATCCAGGGTGTGACGCCTAGCGGGGTGGGAACTTCTGCACACCTGTCCTTGTCCCTTAAGGAACAAAGCCCTAGGGGGCCGGGACAGGAGCCCCCACAGGGAGGCCGATGGTCAGGACAGCGCGGCCCCTCCTGGCACCCAGTTCCCACGCGGGGAGAGGAGCCCAGCCCTTCCCCCCCGGCCCCCTCCCCTCTTCCCTCCTCCCTCCCAGCTCTCGGAGGTGCCAGGTGGCCCCAGTCCCCCAACCCCACCGCTCACATCCCAGTACCAGGCCCCTTGAGCCTCTGCGTCGCCCTCCGGCCCCTCCCCCATGGAGACAGCACGGCCACCACACCGCAGGTTGCTTGTCACCTGTTCTTTATTGACTGCCACGGACCGTGCTCGCAGGGTGACCCGATGCCCCAAGAGCGGTACTAGGTAGAGGGAGTTTGGAGGGAAGGAGTCTGAGAGGCGCAGGCTGCCGAGAGCCCAGGCGCAGGCGAGCCCCCGCTAGACGCACCCGGTGGCACCGGGCTCGGCCTGGGCGCCGGCCACCAAGGACCGAGACGCACCTGGCTGGCCGCCCTCTGACCTCCCGTCCAGCCTGGACAGCCTGAGTCCCCGGGGGGCCGCGATGTTGCCTAAGGAGCTGGGGCGGCGGTCACCTCCACCAGCTGGCCGGGGTGGGGACGCGGGTCACTCTGAGGTCTCGGCGCCTCTGGCCGAGGCCACAGGTTCTCCCAGCTGCACTATCAAACCCTCGGGCCCTCCAAGAAGAGGAAAAGGAAATGGAAAGGAGGAAAGCAGAGGAGGCAGACGCCCCACTTTCTAGGGTCCCCAGACAGTGGGCCACGGGGGCCGCAGCCGGTGGCAGCCAAGGCGGAGGCCGAGCTTAGGACGAGGGCGCGGAGCTGGGCTTCTCCTCCCGCGACACGGGGATGGCCCGCTCGCTGTGGCCGGCGTCCACGCCGGACGGGACCTTGGGGCCGGAGAAGGTCAGCATGCCGTCCGCGGACAGGGAGCAGGAGAGCGCGGACTGGTCCACGTTGGAGGGCAGGCGGTAGCGGCGGTGGAACTCGCGGGAGATGTAGCCGTGGTCGTCCTGGGGGAAGAGGCCGCCGTCAGAGACGCCACTGCAGCGGGCGCCCCTGCCCCCCTCCTCGAGGAGGCCCCCCTGACCGCGGGACACTCAAACCCAGGATGCTGCCCCAGGCCGGGGCCAGGGCCTCCCCGCCTCGCTGCGAGCTCTCCGAGCCTGCCCAGGACCCTCGCTGCCACAGGTGTGGCTTTTCGGTCTAATTTCACCCCAAAGTCACATGAAAGACCTGCCCCGGCCCTGCCCTCGCATCCAGCTCCCTGGACCGGTGGCCCCGCAGACGGCTGGGCTCGGCTCCCTGCCATCCGCCAGGTCAGAAAGCCACGCCCGGGCCAAGGTGTCCCCTTCTCCCGACACCCAGGGCCCAGCTCAGCCCCAGGCCGACTCGCGCCTCCCCAGGAGGGAGGCCTGGCGGTGGGGGGAGTTGTCCGGGCGCCTCTGGGGCCCAGGATGGGGTGGGGGCAGCAGACGGGCAGGGCCTGTCCCCACCTCCAGCTTCTCTAGCCCCTGGGGGGACCCTGGTCCCTGAGGGCCAAGCCGGCTGCGGGACCCCCGACCCAGCCACGCCCACCCCTCGAGACAGGGGCTCCGAGAGGGCAGGGAGCTGGTCACGCCAGGGGTGCTCGGAGGCCCCCCGTCCCCAGGGTCCTTCCTAGTCCCACCCCACCCCTCGGGCGGTTTGGACGGAGTCAGGGGCCGCGCGCTGTGCCTGAGTCGGGGTCCCACTCACCTGCGGGCACGCAGGCCTTGGGCAGGGCCCCCGGCGCTCGGGGGCGGCGGCACGGCCCCCCGCCACGGGCCCCGCGGCAGCCCCTCGCCCGCTCACCTGCCGCTCGTTGTGCTTGCCGTGGATCTCCACGAAGTCCTCCTGCACCTTCACCGTCAGGTCCTCGGGGGAGAAGTGCTTCACGTCCAGGAAGATGACAAACTTGTCCCGGTCGGACCGGACCTGGAACCGAGAGCCCGTGTGGGTCTCCCCGGGGCGACGGCTGGGAGCCGACTGGCCGCGGCCCCCGCGGAGCTGACCAAACAGCCGGAGCGGGAAGGCAGGGCTCGTCCCCAGCTGTCAGAGCCGAGGCCGCGGTCTGGGCCTCACCTCTCCCTCCACAGGCCAGGGGGACAGAGGGACCCGTGACTCAGGCCGGTGTGGACACTCAGCTGACCACCAGAACCTCTGGGCCTGTGGACAGCCTGGTTGGCGAGGGGCTGGCTGACTGGTTTTGGGTTGAGTGGCTGGTTGGTTGTGTTAGGGGGCTGGTTGTGAGTTGAGTTGGCCGACTGTGGTTGCAGGGCTCATTACAGGTTGATTAACTAGCCGGTTATGGTTACTGAGCTGTTTATGGTGGGAGGGCTCGTTGTAAGTTGGTCTGACTAGCTGGTTATGGTTGGGGGGTGGTTGTAGGTTGGTTGACTAGCTGGTTATGGTTGGGGGCTGGTTATGGTTGGTTGACTAGCTGGTTATGGTTGGGGGCTGGTTATAAGTTGGTTGACTAGCTGGTTATGGTTA
>PVHT020000170.1:11527564-11575530 GCA_004024745.2 Catagonus wagneri | reverse complement strand
TTATGGTTAGGAGGCTGGTTGTGGGTTGGTTGACTAGCTGGTTATGGTTAGGGCTGGTTATGGTTGGTTGACTAGCTGGTTATGGTTGGGGGCTGGTTGTAGGTTGGTTGACTAGCTGGTTATGGTTGGGGGCTGGTTATAAGTTGGTTGACTAGCTGGTTATGGTTAGGGCTGGTTATGGTTGCTTGGCCGGCTGCTAGGACCGAGCAGTGGCAGCTGGACCGCTGCCCTGGCCTCTGCGCTCGCCTCTCGGTAAACGGCCCGGGGCCCCTTCCGAGTCAGCCGCGCTGTGCCCCCGGGCCTACACAGGCCGCCAGCTCCTAGCGCACAGGCGCTTTCAGTCCCCTCTCCTGCCCCCGCCCTGGCTCGGGACACTAGTTTGGGCTCTGCTGGCCCCTGGAGTGACCGGCCTTGCCCCAGCCCTGGGCAGGCCTCTGCGTTTTAGGCATTGGTCATTCCTGGCTCCTCCAAAAGGCTGGACCCTGGGGGAGGGAGGCCGGAGGCCTGGCCGTGGACTCCTGGGCCAGCTCGGGGGTAGCCCGCTGGCTGCAGCTCTGTGGCCACAGAGGGGCTTCAGACAGGACCCTCTTGCGGGACTCGGGCAGCGCAGGCGCCCGAGGCTTCCTGCTGGAGGGAAGCACCGCTGATGGGCGCCGCGCTCGGCTGCCGTCGCCCTGCCTCCGAGGGGCCGTCCCCGGGGTGCCCGGCCCACAGCTGGGCATCGCCAAGGGCGCACGGTCATGAGCTCGCGGGAGGCAAGGACAGCGGGTGGCCTGGGGCGTCTCCCCCTCCCACCACCGCCAGGGGCCGGGGGGCTCTGCAGGGGGACGAGGTGGCGGGAGGGCGGAAAGTGGCCAGAGCGGCCCCGCGGCCGTCGCCCTCCGCCCCGCGGAGCAAGCCGGTGTCACGGCCAGCCCAGGCCAGCGCTCGGAAGCCCTGCCTCCCTCCGGCCACGGCCCAGGCGCCCCGGGGGAGCGGCGGGCACAGCCTTACCTCGGAGACGCCCGAGTCCAGCACGGTGCGGAAGAGGGACTGGCGGTAGTAGGGGCTGATGGTGGACGACAGGAAGGGCAGCAGGTCGTACTCGAAGAGGCCCTCGCCGAAGAACTGGTCGAACAGCCGGCTGGGGTAGAACGGGCCCAGCGTGCGCTTGAACCAGGGGTGCTGGATGGCGATGTCCATGGCGGGCGTCGGCGCTGCAGGGACCCGGGGCAGGCTGGGCTCTGGGCGGCTGGCTGCGGAGCCGGGCCCGGGCCCTCCCTATATACGCCGCGGAAGAATGGGGGTATTAGGGGATTTGCCTGGAAAGCGTGAGCTCAGGAGGGCGGCCGCCCGGTCAGCAGAAACGCCGGCCGGGCCGGGCGCCCACGTCCCCAGCCCCGCCTGCGGTGCTGAGCGGCCCGGAGCCCATGCAGCCAGAGGACGGTGTCCCCCAGGAGCTTCTCTCCGCGGGCTCTGCGCCCCACCCTCGCGGGGCTTCACGGAATTCTCTCATCTCCCCGTGCCTGGGCCTGGCCTGTGTGCCAGGACCGTGCCTGCTGTAGCCTACGCGGTCCCCTGGGGTCTCAAAGCCACCTGCGAGTGGGAGCTCAAACCCTGTTTCACAGACAAGGAAACTGAGGCAGGGAGGCTAAGCAACTGGTCCCCAAACCCCTTAGCTGTGAGGTGAGGCTGCATGTGTGTGTGTGTGTGTGTCATTTTAGGGCCACACCTGCGGCATATGGAGGTTCCCAGGCTAGGGGTCGAATAGAAGCTATAGCTGCTGGCCTACCCACAGCCACAGCAACACCAGATCCGAGTCGATTCTGCAAACTACACCACAGCTCAGGGCAACACCGGATCCCCAACCCGTTGAGAGAGGCCGGGGATCGAACCCGCATCCTCATGGATCCTAGTCGTGTTCGTTACTGCTGAGCCACGAAGGGAACTCCTGCATCAGGTTTTAAAACGGAATTAATTACCTCTATTACTTCCTCCTGACTACAAAAATTATGCCACTTATAAAACTTTGGAGAAAGACAGGAGTTCCCGTTGTGGCTCGGTGGGTTACGAACCCAGCTAATATCCATGAGGATGCAGGTTGGATCCCTGGCGTCACTCAGTGGGTTAAGACTGCGATGTTGCCATGAACTGCAGTGTAGGTTGCAGAAGTGGCTTGGATCCCGCATGGCTGTGGCTGTGGCCTCAGCTTCAGCTCTGATTCAACCCCTAGCCTGGGAACTTCCATATGCTGCTGGTACAGCCCTAAATAGGAAAAAAAAAATCTGGGGAAAAACCAAAAATGCAGAGAAGAATCTAAAAATTGCCCTTAATTCTGGCACCGGGAAGCCCTGTTTGGTCTGGGTGCATCCAAACCAGGAGGCAGGTTTGGTTTTATAAACAAAGAAACCCCACATCCTGGGGTCTCCTGGACACTGTCCCTAAAAACCTGGAGGCTTGGGAATGGACAGAGCCGCCGACCATAAACCAGGTGCCCTGGCGCTGTTCCTGAACAAGTGCCTGGCTTTCTCCTGTCCCTGTGGTCCTTCCAGCTATGGCCATGCGTTCCGGGGGGGACCTTCCCCAGTCAGGACACACCTGGCTTTAAGGCTTTCATACCGTTCAGGAGCGTGGCCCCTGGGGAGCCTTATGCTGACTGTCCACCCCTCCCCCGCCCACAGCACAGAAGTGTGTGGTCCCCCCGCCCCTCCAGACGTGCTTCTCACCCACCCTGTGCCTGCACAGGTCCCCAGGCAGCTTCTGACCAGCGTCCACCCCATGTTGGTGGACTAGGTGCATCCTCAGAGCACTCAGAATCTTTGCACACGTACCTCCAAACCCTGGACTTGGCAGGTCAGGAAGGGCAATTACCTGCATCCAAGGAGGACAGTGTCTGACGCAGCTTAGACGGAACTGGTGTCAAAAGTGGGAACTGCAGAGCCTCTCGCTTGCAGCCCCTCCCCAGCGACCAGGGCACCATATCAAACCCTGCCTCGCTGCCTTTTCAGCCCCTGCTATGTGCATCTGGCTGGTGGTCTAGGGCCCAGAAAAATCTGGAAATGCCAGCCTTTGCCCTGAAAGTCTACAACCTCGGCGGGTAGTTCCCCGCAGGCATCAGCCAAATTAGGGTGCAGACCATTAGTACTTCCGGGAGTGGCGGGCACCCTCCCCATCTCAGGCCACGCTGCTGTGACCTCGTGGTCCCTTGAAGCCATCCTACAGGGCATGTAGGTCCCAACATCTCCCCACTTCATAGACCCAGAAAGTGGGGTTTAGAAAGTTTAAATCCCAGCCCAGGTCACTCGGCATGAGGAAGAGGAGGGGGCTTCAGTGCAGGCTGCCCACCCGGGCTGGGAGTCAACGCGGGTGCAGGCAGGGCGGCGGTCGGCCCGACTCAGCAGGGGCCCCTGGGCTTGGGGAAGGGGAGGAAGGGGCCCAAGCGGCCAGCTGGCTGCGTTCTCCGTGGAGGGGGTCCGTGCCGGGCAGCGCAGCAGCACAGATCTTGTCTTTATTTAAATTCGATTATTTGTTCATCACAAATCATGGCTTTTTGGAAACAAACGTGGTTTGTTTAAACATCGTATTAGGATGTTGTTGATCCTGACGACCTTCTCCCGCAGAGAACTTGCCGTTACCGGGCCATCCCGAGGCCGGCGCCTCTGCTCCGTGAGATTGTCCTGGAGCCGGATTCCAAGGTCGGGAACTGCTCGGGCTCGTGGTGGCTCTTACCTCCAGCCTCTGCGCCTCGACGTCTTTCTGCGCTTAAACACGGGATGGCAGATCAGCAGTGACCACCCCCGGGACGCCTCAGAGCCAAGACTTGGTCCTGTCATTCTGTGCAACTTTGCAGTGGTTTTACTGTGTGCAAAATGTGAAAGCGCAAAATGGAGCACAGGCTGCAAAAGGCATGATTTTTCCGTCCAAACGATCCTCTCAATGGGGTCTTTCTTTCTCTTTCTTTTCTCTTTCTCTTTCTTTCTTTCTTTTTCTTTTTCTTTCTTTCTTTTTCTTTCTTTCTTTCTTTTTCTTTCTTTCTTTCTTTTTCTTTTTCTCTTTCTTTTTCTTTCTTTCTTTTTCTTTTTCTTTCTTTCCTTCTTTCTCTTTCTTTCTTTCTTTTTCTTTCTTTCTTTTTCTTTCTTTTTCCTTCTTTCTTTCTTTTTCTTTTTCTTTCTTTCTTTTTCTTTCTTTCTTTCTTTTTCTTTTTCTCTTTCTTTTTCTTTTTCTCTTTCTTTTTCTTTCTTTTTCTTTTTCTTTCTTTCCTTCTTTCTCTTTCTTTCTTTTTTTCTTTTTCTTTTTCTTTCTTTCTTTTTCTTTCTTTCTTTCTTTTTCTTTCTTTCCTTCTTTCTTTTTCCTTCTTTCTTTCTTTTTCTTTTTCTTTCTTTCTTTCTTTTTCTTTTTCTTTCTTTTCTTTTTCTTTTTCTTTCTTTCCTTCTTCTCTTTCTTTCTTTTTTTCTTTTTCTTTTTCTTTCTTTCTTTTTCCTTCTTTCTTTCTTTTTCTTTTTCTTTCTTTCTCTTTCTTTCTTTCTTTCTTTCCTCCTTCCTTTCTTTCTTTTTTTGTCTTTTTAGAGCTACACCCATGGCGTATGGAGGTTCCCAGGTCACCAGCAGCTTTGGGACACCCGGGAGCAGACAGAGCCCCAGGAATCCACCCCAGCATGTCACCAGGGTGAGCAGCCACCCTTCCCGTGCCTTCCAGGGGCAGAGCCACCCGGTGAGTGGACCCAGGGCCGCGGCCCTGGCCCCATGGCCCTTCACGGCCACACGGGGTCTGCTGACCACATAGCCCTCAGACGCCACTGGTGCCTCCGCACTGCGCTTTTATTTTCCCCACGCGGAGGCAGAGTGCTTCTTCGAGAAAGTCTTCGTGAATGAAGTCTTTGGAAGAGGGCCAGTGAGACTGCTGCGCCCTGGGGCGGTCGTTCTGTTTTAATAGCATTTTTGTGATAAAATGATAGGTCGCCATTTTTCGGAATTTGGGAAATCCAACAAATCTAAAAGGGGGCATAGCCGTAACCCTACCAAATCCTGAGCTTATTTATGTTTCTGTGTATTCTGGGCTTTCTCAGAGGAAATGGCAAGTCTGCCCCATTTTGCTTGTTGGACCGTTTATGAGGGTCCTGGGAGAGAAATAAAAGGTGTGCCCCAGAGAAGAGGGGGCCCCAAAACCCCAACCACAGGCTCCTGAGACACGGAAGGGCCACCCCGCTGCAGACGCACCCAGAGGAGGGCCCTGGGGCCGCGACCGTCCGTCCTCTTAGTCACATCCCTACAGGGGGCCCCACGGCCCTCGTGCTGAGCCGTGAGCCGGACCCTGCCTTGTGCAAGTGACCAGGACAGCGGGGCTCCGAGGTTCCCGCCGGTCCAGCCGGCCCTAGAGACCCCAGCAGAAGTCGGCCCACCCAGCCTGGGCAGGGCACCTGCAAGGCCCCCTCCAGGACACGGGTCGCACAGGGGTGTGTCTGGCTTCCGGGCCAGGTCCCTGCGAATCAGGAGCAAGGACGGCCCGGGGCCCCAGCCTGAGGGGGCAGACCGGAGGGGGGCTGCGGAGCGGAAGGGTCGGCTGGAGGCCATCCGCCACAGGCTCCCCGCCCTGCTCTGCGCCCCCGGGAATGTAACCAGTGCCAGCCTTGCTGTCTCTTGGCCCACAGCTCCTAGGAGAGGCCCCGTCAGTCGCTGCCTGTGCCCTGAGAGAGCCACCCTGCCCCACCGACCTGAGGGTGTCACAGCAGGGGAGGGGCCTGCAAAGCCCACCACCTCCTGTGAAGAGACAGGGGACTGGGAGGTGACCTGAGGGTGGCCACTCGGGGCTCAAGATGCCATGAGCCCTGCCCTGCCCGTTGCCCTGTGTGTGCAGCCCCATTCAGACGTTCCGTCCACAGCACACCCTGGAGGAGCCCCGCTGTCACCACCCCTGTCTGGGGCACTGAGGCCCAGAGGCCACGAGCTGCCCCAGACGCAGGGCCACGGCGCCCCACGGCTCCCCTGAGCACATCGGGCCCCGCCCGGGCATCCGGAGGCGTGAGCCCCTTGGCATGTTGAAGAGAAAAAGCATCAGTCAAAGAGAACAGGGTGAGTCTGTCTTAAAACCCAGAGGAGTGGACCCAGAGGTGAATCTGTTTACGTCAGGACACCTGGGCCAGGCGCTGAGGCCATCCGCAGGTCCAGGGGACACTGGTGCCACATAGAACAGCGTGCGTCCTGGGGGATCTGTTGTCACAGAGAGAGCCCAAGGCAGAGTGAGGGGCAGCCACTCTGGGGTGGGGCAGACCCGGAGGGGTGTGTGTGTGTGTGTGTGTGTGTGCAGCGTGTGTGTGTTTGAGGGATCAAAAGCCACAGCCCCTGAGACCCCCTTTCTCCCACATCTAGACAACAAATCTAGACCAGCTGGGCCACGTCAGGAGTTTGGGGCGAAGCCCCGTGTCGGCAGGAAGCCGGCCCGAGGGTGATCGCATTGTCATCGTCTCTGGGGCGGGTGCAGCCTGTTCTCAGCAGATTTGTGTCCTGCTGCGCATCAGCCAAACGCCAGCGCTTCTCACACAAAGGCTGGTATTTGCTTTTCCCACAGGATTCCGGGATCAGCAGTCTGCAGGCCCGGTCACAAAGGCCCGGTCCCCTGATTTTCCAGTCCAGGGCCCCGCGGGGCTCCCGCCAGGCGTGACTGCGTGTCAGCAGGTGCAGCCCTCGCTCGGCCTGACTCCCAGAGGCTGGCAGGCTGGACAGCCAGCCCCTGCCCACCTGCCTCGGCCCTCAGGAGGGAGCAAGGGGTCGGCTGGCCTCCAGCCCCTTCCAGGACACGGCCGTCGGCAGACCTGCCGAGGGCCCCCAGACACCATCTCAACGAATTGAGCTGGAGACTTAGAGACGGTTCTGTTCCAAACACACCGGCCGTGTCTGGCTGCTGGGACCTCTTTTTCTGTTCATCAGAACCTGGCTTTTGCAATTATTTTTATCAGGAGAGTGAAGCACCACCTCACTGAGTTTATTTTTGTTACAAAAATTTTCACATGTCTAAAAAGTAGAGAAAAGGATGCAATGAACCCTCATGGATTTGCTGGCCAGATCCAACAGTTACAATGATCTGAGCCTCATCTCTTTGTTTCCAGGCCAGGTATCAAACCTCTGCCACCGCAGTGATCTGAGCCGTATCAGTGACACACCCGACCCCTAACCCACTGAGCCACCAGGAAACTCCATTTCTTTCTTTCCTGAAGTGTTGAAGCAAAGCCCAGACTTCCTCCCATTTACCCCCGCACGCTTCACTACTTCCCATAAAAATATGAGCAACTCCTCCTACGGGCACAGACTCCACCTCTTATTTGACAGAAACCACTTCCTGGTGTCACCTCACGCCCAGTCCCCCGTCGGACATCTCCGATTGTCTCAGCCAGCGCCTTTCACGGTGGATTTGTTAGAATCTGGACCCAAACCACATCCCCTTCCTGCCGGGGCTGTCCCCGGGGTGTCAGGAAGCTCCTCCGAAGCCCCTTCTGCCTCACGGAGAGGGTCATGTGTGTTCTCCTCTTTCGATCTGGTAAATGGTGAGCCTCAGGGAGTCGCTGTCCACTGTCACCCGGTCCTCCGTGCAGATCCAGTCCACCCAGCTGGGTCTCATCTTAACCGGGGCTTCCCGGGAAACCAAGCCTGGGCAAAGCCTTGGGGGTAACACCTCGCCAGGAGGTGCAATTCCAGGGAAGCGAAAGTGGGGAAAGGAAAGGGAGGAACAGAGGGACACGAAAAGGGTGTGAGAGGACGTATATAAAGCATTACGATACACGGTAATTTCATAAAATGTAATGTACTGCCACACGATGTAGAACACCGTGCCATACAATGTAATACAAGGTAACATAACACAATACCATACAGTACAATACAATGCGATACAGTATAACATAATGCAATATAACACAATGCAATACAATATAATACAACATAGTGCGGTACAATATATAATGTAAAAAGCTGATGAAATAATATATAATATTATGCAATACAATACAATACAATACAATATAAGGAGTTCCTGCTGCAGGTCAGCAGGTTAAGAACCCGACTAGTATCCACGAGGATGCAGGTTCAGTCCCTGGCCTGCCTCAGCGGGTTAAGGATCCAGTGTTGCCAAAAGTCCTCGTAGGTCACAGATGCAGCTGGGATCTGGCGTTGCTGTGGCTGTGGCGTAGACCGTGGCCTTCTGCTCTGATTTGACCCCGTAGCCTGGGAACTTCCATATGCTGTGGGTGGTGCCCTAAAAAAAAAAAAAATATATATATATATATATATATATATATATATATACATATACATATATATACATATATAATACAATACAATATAATACAACACAACACTAACAATACAATGCAATGTAGAATATAATATAGAACAGGACAATATAATATATAATATAATGCAACCCAATTCAATATCATATGGCATAATAATGCAATATAATATAATGTAATTCAAGACAATATAATACGATGTGATATATAATATAAATAAAACTACAAAATAATAGAACACAATACAAAGCCATATAATATTAGAACAGGACAGAGTAGACACTGGTGCTCTATGGAGCTGGCCACAGCCCTTCAAGAACACAGCTGGCAGGACCTCAGAACAGAATTTAACTGCCGATGTGTCCATGTCCTGACTCTCACTGGCCAAATCCGCTCCCGGGTCACCAACTCCCCGCATTGCCGACCCCACGCCCACCCCGGGGTGCAGCCCCTGGAGAGCCAGCCCTTTGGTGGGACCGGTCAGCCTGAGGCCGGAGCTCCCGCTGGGTGGGGTGGGGTGGGGGCCCAGCCTGGTCCCGGGGGCTGTTAGGAGCCGGCCAGTGGGGTTGGCCTGCTCCGTAAGTTTAGGAATTTGCATCTACGCTCTGAATGCCCTTGGCCCGTAATCTTTCTCTTACTGTCCTGACCTGGTTTTGATAAGAGGGTGATGATTCATAATAAAATGGGGGCAGGGCATGTGTTCTCTACTCTTCTCTGGACGCGTTTCCTTAAACGTCGGTAACATCACCCATAAACATCTGGGTCTGAGGTCTTCTATTCGGGGACACTTTTTCTACCGATTCAGTCTTTGTTGTGGTTACAGGACATCTGGTTTTTCATTTTTCTCCTGAGTCCTACCCCCTCCTGCAGAAAGCCAGGGCCACTTTTTCATCTTTTTTTCTTTTGGCTACACCCAAGGCTTCAGAAAGTTCCAGGGCCGGGGATGGAACCCAGGCCCCAGTAGTGACAATGCCGAATCCTTAACCCCTAGACCACCAAGGAAACTCCTTAGCAGGTATTTTATTTAGACAATAAAGAAATGCACCGTTATCTGTTTAAAAGAATTACAAGTAGCAACGCTTGGGCCCTGTTTCCAGGGGCGGTTGGGACCGGTGGGCAAGCACACGACACCCCAGGAAAAGCAGTGGCTGAGGAGCCGGCGCTGGGTGGGACTAGGACGGACTCGGCAGAACCCCTCTGTGCGCCAGGTCGGTTTCCATCTTCAACCTGTGCGGCATCGCTTTAGGAAACATCCAGCTTTCCCCACTGGAACCCTGAGTAATCACCTGTGCAGGTGGCGACTGGCCTGAGCCTCCTGGCTGCTCCAAAGCGGGACACTCGCGCCCCCTAGTGCCCGTCGCCGCGGCCCGCGGGGAGCTCCTGCTTCCAGGGCGGAGCGACCGTTCTGTGCCGCAGACGTCTGAATCTGGCAAAGTCTGAATTTGGCAGTGTCCGTCCTTGAGTGTCGCCTGGGAAATACGCCAACAGCTCTCACACCGTCACCCACGGGATCTGGCACGTCTGAAGCGAGCTTCCGACGGCTGCCAAGCAGAAAGAGTTCACGGACACAGGTCTGCGGAGGCACAAAAGCGCCTCGGGCCGCTGCAGCAGCTTCACGGGCCGCTGCAGCAGCTTCACGGGCCGCACGCGTCCCGCGCTGTGTAGGCGCAGGGGCTGGGTGCAGCCGTGTCGGGGACAGCAAAGGCTGACTAAAGGTGCATCGTTAGAGGGCGGGTGCACTGAATTCCACCGCGGGGAATATTCTGCAACTGTCTAAAAAACGAGGAAATTTGCACACTCCTGCCCCTAGCGGCACACTCACAAAAAGCAAAAGTGGAAGCTGCCCAAATAGCCATCAGCGGATGAATGGTTAAGCCAAAAGTAGTCCGTCCATACGATGGATTATTTACCAGCCTCGAAAAGGGAGGACGTCCTGACACAGGCTGCCACGTGGACAGACCTAGAGGACATCATGCTTAGCGACTTCAACCAGTCTCGAAAAGACACATGCCGTGTGATCCACTTATGTGAGGTCCCTAGAGAAGAGACAGAAGGGGAAATAGTAGGTGCCAGGGGCCAGGAGAGGGGCGGGTGTGAGCGCTTAATGGGGACAGAGTTTCCGCTGGGGAGAATGGAAAATTCCAAAGACAGATGGTTGCACACACAGCTATGTGCTTGTGCCCAGTGCTGTAACAGAGCAGGACCCTAGGGTGCTTTCCAGGATGGGACACCCCCCACCCTGCCGCTGCCACCGCCACTCCTCCACCTGCCTCTTGTCTGTAGAAAAACTTTGGCCTCCTAGACCTTCCCCCATTTGCAGAGAATAAATTTAATCAGAGGTGAGAAAATGCAGGAAGAAGGGGAAACAGTCAACAGAAAACGTTAATAGTTTAGCCATTAAACTGTGTCAAGGACCTTTAGTTCCTCCTCAAGGACTGTAGATAATATTGAGCCATGTCCTTGGAGCTGTTCGGCAGGTGCTGGGACGCTCCCCAGAGGGAAGAAGGTAAGTATATGCTGCCCACAAGCGTGGAGACCCCAGACCTGTTGGAACCAGGAGGGTGATGACGCTAACTCGTCACCAGCCAATCAGATGAATGTCCGCGAGCTGATTACCCTGCCTTTAAAAACCCCTCCCTGGGCATTTGCTCACAGCTCAGCGAGTTGAGGGCCTGCTCTTGTCACTGTGGGAGGTAAGCCATTGCTGTGGGGTGGCTTCAGCCCCTGGCCCAGGAACTTCCACATGCCACAGGTGCAGCCCAAAAAAAACCCTTCCCTGAACTTGGACCTTTTGAGCACCAGCTGCCTGGACTCCTCATGTGGCGTCTGCAGCAAACGCTGTACTTTCTTCCCGTGAGCCGAGTGGGGAGGTTTGCTTTACTGCTCAGTGTAAGTGGACCTGTTTGGTTTGGTAACAGCACCACTGAACTGTATGCTGAAAAGTGGTTAAGACAGGGAGTTCCCGTGTGGCTCAGCAGTTATGAACCCAACCTGTATCCATGAGGATGCAATTTCGGTATCTGGCCCCGCTCAGAGGGTTAAGGATCTGGCGTTGCCGTGAGCTGTGGTGTAGGTCGCAGACGCGGCTCGGATCCCATGTTGCTATGGCTGTGGCTGTGGCTGGGACCAGCGGCTGCAGCTCCAGTTCAACTCCTAGCCTGGGAACCTCCATACGCCACTGGTGTGGCCAAGAAAAGAAAAAAAAAGGTTAAGATAGACGTGTTGTCCCGCACAGGGAACTCTACCCAATATTCTGTGATCATCTACGTGGGAAAAGAATCTGAAAGAGAATGGATGTGTGTACGTGTAAAACTGAATCACTTTGTTGTACAACAGAAATTATCACAACCTTGTAAATCAACTCGATGTTAATAAAACTTAAAAAAATAATATGAATTCATTCTCGTAATTAAAAATACGTAATAAAATAGTAAATTTTTTTTTTTTTTTTTTTGCTTTTTAGAGCCGCACCTGCAGCATATGGAGGTTCCCAGGCAAGGGGTCTAATCAGAGCTGTTGCTGCCAGCCTACACCACAGCCACAGCAACACAGGATCCGAGCTATGTCTACGACCTACACCACAGCTCATGGCAACGCCGGATCCTTAACCCGTTGAGCAAGGCCAGGGATCGAACCTGCAACCTCATGGTTCCTTGTCGGATTTGTTTCCACTGAGCCACGACAGGAACTCCAAATTTTGATGTTAAATATATTTTGCTACAATAAAAAAGTGAGGAAATTTTTTTATGCAGTGATATGGAAATACCTCCAGTTACCACCAAAAAATAAGGCAGAAGACATTTAGCCTCGCTGACACTCACGTCAAGACAGAGGAAATTCACCTACAGCAGCTGCACCGGTTACACCTCGGACCCACAGGAGTGGGTGGCAGGGCCGCTCTTGGTGACTGAGGGCCGTAGGGGGCGGGCACAGAGCCAGCAGGGGGTCTCACCTCTGAACTTGGTACCATGACAAAGTTTCAGCACCAAAAGTCACTAATTAGGAACGCGAAGAATGAAGCCCTACAGGCACTGCGCAAGGCCGAAAAGCCGTGGCGGGGCGGGTGCTTGTGTGCTTGTGGCTGTGGCCCACCTTTACTCTGCCAGATATACTGGTGTCGCAGAGGCCCAGCTGCAGATCTTAAGCCTTCTTTTCTTCCCTCTTTTTTTCTTTAAACAAACGTTTTTAACTGAGGAGGCGTTGATGTACAATATTACACAGGTTGCAGGCGTACCACGTCATAAGCCGTCTTAAGGGTCCAGCTACGCGGTCTGGTCAATTACGTGTCTCATGGAAGAAAAGAAAACACAAAGGCACCTCTTTTGCTGTGACGAGTCAGCAATTGCCCTGACAGGGCTCGGAGTGACCCGGGTCAGCCCATCAGGAGCCAGCGGAAGGGACGGTCACTTCCCGCCCTCTGGGGCCCGGCTCTGCTCACGGCCCCCAGGGAGCCGGACTCGCCTCCGTGAACGTCACGGGGCCGGGAGATTTCACGGCGATCCACAGACCAGGGAGGGCAGTTCTATTCCGTGTCACAGAATCGCTGAGTTAGGCTTGGAGAAGGGATCCCCGAAGTCCGTCGCTCCGGCCCCGTCAGACAGAGCGGCACGCGGAGGCCTGGGGAAGGAGAGGCTCCGCCGAGCCCCCGGCTGGAAAGGCCCCGAGCTCAGCCTGCACTCGGCCTTCCCCGCCCGACGACAGCCCCCGAGGCACAAAGATCACCCCCACCTGCTAACGGGGGGAACTCGCCTGAGAAATGGACGCCTGCCACGGTGGAGCCGGCGTCCAGCCTGGCCTGGGGGCAGGGGTGTGCAGAGACGAGGCCCCAAGACACTGTCTGGCCTGATTCCACCCCGGGATGCCCACCCGCCTGCCTGGGTGAGAAACAGCCACCTGCCGTGGGGCCGCTGACCCCACCCCACTGTTGACCCCATCACTCGGGCCCCAAACCTCTCCCTTCCATTCCCCGCCCCCACCCCGCGTCCGAACCATCCGCCAGCCTGGCACCCCCCACCCCACCCCTGACCCACCTCCCGCCCCCACGCTGGCCCGAGCCTGGTCACCCTCCTGGGATCAGCCCGTCACAGTCTCCCCTGCTGCCCTACCCCCAATGCTCCAAGCTCTACTTAAAGAAAAAAAAACTTTATTAAGATATAATTCACATACTATAAATTTCACTCTTTTAAAAGGCACAGTTAAGAGGCCTCAGAGCATTCACAAAATTCCACCAGCAAATTCCAGAACAAGTCCTTCCCCAGAAAGAAATCCCAGGCAGTCAGCAGTCCCTCCCATCCCCCCTCCCCGACCCCGGCCCCAGGGAGCTGCTAATCTGCTTCCTGTCTGTGGATCTGCCCGTTCTGGACGTTTCACATAAATGGAATCTGACAGTATGTGGCCCTTTGTGTCTGGCTGGCTTAGTTCACTCGGTGGTTTCTTCTCGCGCTGGCACGTGTTAGAATTCCCTTCGTCTCCGCGGCTGAATAGTCTCCACTGCATGGACGGACCCCTGGTGGCCGTCGTCACCCGATGCCGGACATCGGGTTGTTCTCACCGTTGACTGGGGAAAAAAGCCACACAACCTAAAAGTGGAGAATTATATCTTATTCAGGGACCTAACTGAGGGCTGTAGCCGGGGAGACAGGCTCTCCGAGACGGTGCTCCAAAGAGGAGAGGGAGGAGCCGGGCGTGCAGGAGAAACTGCTGGAAAAAAGCCACGGGGTCGACCGTGCAAAGATGGCAGCTGACTGCAAAAGACAGACTTCCCAACGTGGTGGATTTAGTGCTTTTCTATATTGGGAGATTTGCAAGAGTCTGGGCTCACTGAAATTATTCTTTTGACGTGCCTCTTAGCTTTCCAGGGCCAATGTCCCATTTTTTCCTCCACCCTGAGTCCCCGCAGGGTGCCCGGGGTGGCGGGGGGTGGGGGGCGAGCAGGTGCAGGGGCTGATGGCTTGATGGTGGCAATTTTCCTCTTCCTGGAACGGCAGGCATCTGTTTTTGTGCACCTTGGCTGTCGTGAGCAACGCCGCTGTGAACCTCCAGGCCAAGTCTGTGCGAGGAGGGATGTCATCCTAAGATCCGCAGGGGCCGCTGCCGATTTGGAGTGACACACACCGCCTTCGAGACTTTCTCTTTGTTTCATTTTTATTAGCGTGTAGTTGATTTACGGTGTTGAGTCGATTTCTGCTGTGCCGCATAGTGACCCGGTCTGATACATCTTTCTCGTATCGTCTTCCATCATGGCCGATCCCGATTGGCAGGGTAGCGTTCCCTGTACTGTACAGTGAGACCTTAGCGCTCGTCCGTTCTAAACGTAATAGTTGGCATCTACTAACGCCACACTCCCAGGCCATTCCACCCCCCTCCCCCTCCCCCTTGGCAACCACAAATCTCTCCATGTCTGATTCTGTTACTGTTTTGTAGGTAGGTTCATTTGTGCCATATTTAAGGTTCCACGTATAAGTGATATCACAGGGTATTTGTCTTTCCCTTTCTGATTTACTTCACTTTGAATAAGAATCTCTAGCTGCATCCTGTTGCTGCAAATAGCATTATTTCGTTCTTTTTCATGGCTAAGTAGTATTCCATTGTGTACCACATCTCCTTTATGCATTCCACTGTCAATGGACAACTAGGCTTTTTCCACGTCTTGGCTGTTGTGAACAGTGCTGCCGTGAACAGAGGCGTGCGTGTGTATTTTTGAATGGATGCCTTGTCCATAGGCTGCCCAGGAGTGAGATTGCTGGATCACACGGTAGCTCTATATTTCCTTTACTGAGGAACCGCCACGCTGTTTTCCACAGTGGCTGCATCCACTTACACTCCCACCCACAGCGTAGGAGGGCCCCCTTTTCTCCACAGCGTCTGCGGCATTTGTTATGTGGACAGACTTATTAACGATGGCCCTTCTGACTTCTACAAACAAGAAGCACACCTCAGCTGTCTCCTCTTTCAGGACACTGGCCCTCTGCTCCCCAAGCCCCCTCCCCTCCAGGCCTCCTCACCCCGACCGCCCATCCCCAGCTCTTCACACCTGCCTCATCTCAGCTCAAATATCGGGGACCTCAGGGGCAGTCCCTGACCAGCGCAACTGCTAGGGTGCCCCTCCCAAGCCCGCCCACTGCCCCCCCATCTGCCGGTTCCTTCTTCACTCCCATCACGGCCCTTGGCATGTGTGACGCTGGCTCGTGCACTTCCCTGTTTATTTTCTCTCTTCCTCGGAATAGGAGTTCCCTGATGTTTCCTGCTTTTTCATTTTCTTTTTAGGCCTGTACCTTTGGCATATGGAAATTCCCGGCTAGGGGTCAAATTGGAGCTGCAGCTACTGGTCTACAACACAGCCACAGCAACACCAGATCCAAGCCACATCTGCAACCTACACCGCAGCTTGTGGCAGCACCAGATCCTAAACCCACTGAGCAAGGCCAGGGATCAAACCCACATCCTCATGGATAGTATTCGGGTTTTAACCCGCTGATCCACAATAGGAACTCCTTTCCTGACTTTTTTTTTTTTAATGCAGGCCTGGAGTTCCCTTGTGGCTCAGTGAGCTAAGGATTCAGCACAGTCACAGCTGTGGCTTTGGTTAGTCCCGTGGCTCAGGTTCAACCCCTGGCAGGGGGAATGTCTGCAGACCACAGGCACAGCCTTGGAAAAAAAAAAAAAAAAATGCAGGCCCCACATGGAGCCGTTTGCACCATCACCCCCAGCAAAACAAACCAAGACTTAATTGCAGTTTCAACCGATCCCAAGAATGTAACCTTTAAACAGGTAATCTGCCTTTTTGCGGATCAGCCCTAGCGAAGCCGTCTGCCTGATACAGACCCGCCGTTCCCTCCGGGGTGCGAGGGAGGAAGGCGAGGGCCCAAGAAAGTCCTCTCCTTCTCTGCTCCTTCCTTCTGCCTGAAAAAACCCTTCCTTTGGTGCGAGCGAGCCCCCTAGCCCTTCCTCTACTCAATAGGATCCTGCTGGTTTAGGAATCTTTGACTGAAGCCGAAGAGCTCCCTAAATGGATTTTGTCTCCCAGCCTCAAGGACCCGCTCTCAAGCGCACTGGTGCCCCAGTGCCTCCAGCAACGTGGTCCTTGGGAAGTGCCAGGAAAACATGCGCTGAAGGAAGAAAGGAAAAGCAGCAGGACCGGAAGCTCCCGCCATCCCAGCCCCGTGGAGCTGACTTGATCTTTTGCTGAAGCCCGCCGTCTGCTCCCCGCCCTGCCTGGTGTGTCTGCCTGCCATTTCGCGTGTCAGCTGTCTGGTGTTTTGTTTTTCTCTTTGACTTTTTAAGGCTGCACCCATGGCATATGGAAGTGCATGTGTGGTGTGCCAGCAAACACACAACCGCAGCCAGATCCGGGCCTCGGCTGCCACCTACACCACAGCGCACAGCAACACCGGATCCTTAACCCACTGAGCGAGGCCAGGGATGGAACCCGCAACCTCATGGATCCGAGTCGGGTTTGTTTCTGTTGCGCCATGACGAGAACTCCAGTTTTTGGTGGTTTTGATTTGGGGTTTTCTCCTGTATCACCAGAACACATCCACTCTTGCGCGGAGGAAATAACCCTCTCCCCGCTGGGGGCTGTAAGATGCTGTGGGATACAGATGTTGCCGGCACGTCTTCTTCTCCTTTAAAATGAGAAAGAAAATGGGAGTTCCTGTTGTGGCTCAGCAGGTAAAGAACCCGACTAAGTCTCCATGAGGATTCGCTCAGTGGGTTAAGGATCCAGCGTGGCCGAGACTGTGGCATAGGTCGCAGCTGCAGCTCCCATTCGACCCCTAGCCTGGGAACCTCCACATGCTGCACCCACGGCCCTAAAAAGAAAAAAAAATAGAATGAAAAAGTTTAAAAAGTTAAAATGAGAAAGAGGAGACACGGGGCTTTGGGGTGGATACAGCTGCTCAGCTGAAGCCGCAAAGGGACAAAGCAGCCTGTCGGTCCCCCCGGACGCCATTCCCGCCCAGGAGAGAACGCTGGGCTGGCGTGTCTACGTCAGCCGTCCCCCGGCAGCTCTGGACGCCGGCACCCGGACCACCCACCGATGTGCCCCATCCCCGCTGGCACATGCCGGGCCAGCCGCTCGCCAGCAGCGGCAGAGATGGCGGTCAGGCAGCCCGGTCAAGTGCACGCCAGTCTGGGTAGCACTACCGCTGCCACGATGGGCGATGTCTGACCGCCCTCGAAAGGCCTCCTGTGGCCAAGGGCATGTATCAGCTGCGTTCTACCCCAGTCAGCGCGTAACAAGCCCCCAAACCAACGGTGCTTTATTAGAGCACGATTCTGGGGCTTGTCCGCTCGCAGCTGGGTATCTGCACGCATCTGCCGTGGGTACAAGTGGGCCTGGCTGCACGTTGGCAGTTCCCAGAGAGAACGCGTGGAATCTTCCAGAGGCCTAGGCTTAGAACCAAGTCATGGCCCTTTCTGCCACATCCCAGCAATTCTCCTGGACACGGTAACTCCAGGAGAGGGAAAAAGATGCCGCCTCTTGATAGGCAGAGCTGCCAGGGCCCATTTCCAAGGGGCTGAATCTGCACACAGCCTCGCAGGGCCCCGCGGCAGGGCCGGCTCACACGCCATCAGAAAGCCTGGAGCTTAATCCTGCAAAGTCCCTCCCCCGATCCCGGGCTGCGGCCCCGAAGCCGCGTGCTTAGCAAGCGCCCAGCCACTCTGATCTGAGTGGTCCCCAACCACACGTTCAAAGACACGGACTAAGGCTGATGGTTCTTAACCCAGATCCACTAACCTCAGAGAGGCCGGGCGCTCACCAGCCTCCAGAAACGTACCGACTTTCATCTTTTGGACCAGAGCCTTTATTCAGAATCGGAAAGGGCTCCATGACCTGAGAGAGGTGAAAACTTGCTGATGATTCAAAACGCTCACTTTCAGCCTGGGCTTTCCCTTGTGCCCAAACCAAGGTGTGACATGCACACCCACACACACACACACACACACACACACACACGAGTGCAAGGATTGTTTGCCTGATTTTGCACACAAGATCTTGTGTCCAAGTGCCTCCAGAGTGCAGAAAGGAAGAGGGGTGGTTTCTGGGCTTTTCTGGGGGTGGGGCCAGGCGGCAGGAGGGCTGGGGGGGCGGGGTGAGGAGCCCTGCTGTGGGTGGCTTACAGAGCCTGCTCAGGTGGCTCAGAGTCTTTGTCGGGATAAAACCTAAAAAGAGGCCTGAGGATTGCTTCCTCATCTATAATGACCAGAGTCTCTGGTTTACAACCCCAGCCCCAGGGCAGCCGAACTGACTGTGGGGGCTGCAGGCTTTTCCCCCTGCTGGGACTCGATCAGGAATCCACGTGGGTGGGGCCTTCTGTCTACTTCCGGGTGAGAATCACGTGACTTCTCCAGCCGAGCCTGCAGGACCTGAGTGGGGGTGTGCCAGCCTCTAAAAGAAAACTGTATCACCAGATCGTGACCCTGTAACCCGAGCAGGACGTCCCTGGTAAAATCGGAGAACATACCATCTGGAGTTTTGCACCTTGTGGGCTGGAAGAGCTGCAGCTCACCCGGAGACCCCAGGGACGCAGTCCAAGTCCGATGGGGCGGCAGCTGCGGCTCCGAGGAGAACCTGCCCGAGACTACAGGCTCCCAGGCCCCGGCCGAGGTGGCGATGGAGGCCGAGGGCAGCCTGGACCCTGCAGGGTGGCCAGCAGCCCTGAAAGTCCCCCAGCTCCACCTTCCTGGAATAAGCCCAGGCCCGGGGGTCTCTGAGCCCCCTCCCAGCCACCGTGAGAGGCAGGGACCCCCCCCCCCAGAGAAACAGCAGCAAGTGGTGGGCCAGCCCTGGGGGAGCTCCAGAGACCGCGGGACCCACACCCCTCTGCTCACAGAACCAGGCCCCCTTCCAAGAGCTTCTGGCTAACGAAGGGACCCCCTGCCCCTAACCCGCCGACCCCTGCCTCCTGCTAGAGATCCGCAGGGTGACAGAGCTGGCTGGTGACAGGTTTTAAGATTTGTCTAAAAAAAGAAGGTCCCTTTGAGGACCCTTGTCCCCTGGCCTAGTGCCACCAGTCTGGAGGGAGTCCTCCTCCTTGAAACCTGAGTTCCTGTGGCTGGAGTGATAGCAGAACTGACACAAGACAGTGACAGGGGAGAGAGCAACTAACGCGAGCTCGCGCCCATGGTGGCCTCTTGGAACTGGGGCCTGAGAAGCGGCTCTTACCCTTTTCAGACAACGAAACGGTGAATCTGCGGGGACCTGACAAAGGCCTTGGGTTTGGGGTGCTCAGAGCGTGAAGAGTCTGAAGGGCTCGGGCTTAAGCCACTGAGAGAAGCCACGGGGTTCGCTGACAAGGCTTCTCGAGAATCGCGTCTCTGGCGACAAGGGGTCCTTTCAGCCCGGGTGCTGGGAGCGCGCCTTCCCCAGGAGAGACGACTTCCTGCTCTGGGGACAGAGAGAGCGGCCGAGCGCCCCGAGCGCCCTGGTCCTTTCTTAGGTCACTTTTGTTTCTGGATTGTTTTTTGTTTGCTGGTTGTTTTTTTGTTTGTTTGTTTTTTTGCCACCCTGCGGTATGTGGAGCTCCCAGGCCAGGGATCAGATCTGAGCCGCAGTTGCAACCTAAGCCACAGCTGTGGCAACACCGGATCCTTAACCCACTGGGCCGGGCCAGGACCAGGCCTGCATCCCAGCGCTCCCAAGACGCCATTGATCCCATTGCACACAGAGGCTTCTCCTTTTTTCCTTTCTTTATTGAGTAACCTTAATTCTAGACAATCAATATGCCACTGAGACCCATTTTGGAGCAGCCCACCCTGGGCCCCAGCAAAACGGAGCCACTGGGACCGGTGAACAACAGCTGCCTCCTCTGGTGCCCGGAAGGAACCCAGGGCTTCCGCGGGCTCCCAGCACGGCTAACTCCGGCCCCTCACCCTGCTCCCCCGGGAAGATCTTACATCAAGCTCTCCCCACCTCGGTCCCCCGGCCCCAGCCCCAGGCCGGCCCGGCCTCCCGCCCTAAACCCCAGAGTCCAGGCTCCCCAGTTTTCCTTCAGCCAGGGGGCTGGTCGGAGGGAGCCCTCACGGGGCCAGCACGTCCCAGGAGGTGGATGGGGCGCAAGGCGGGGAGGCCTTTGGGTGGCCTCTGGTGTTTGCCGTCATACGTCCCTCGGGAAGAATCAGGCCAGCGATCAAAATGCAGCCCCTGTTCTGAAACCGAAAGCCGGCCTCGGTTCAGAGTAAAAACAAAACTCTCCAGATGCTTCATACCGGGGCCGGCGAGGTTCAGTCAGGAGACAGAAGCCACTCAGTCATTTGACTGGGACGGTTTATCACAAGCAGTTAACCTGGAGGGACAGAGGGAGGGCGGTAACCGTTGGCGGGGACAGTGCAGACAGAGCTCAGGGACAGCAGACACAGGGAGCAGCCCCCAGGCTGACGGCTGACGTGGAGAAACCAAGGGAGAAGCCCCACCCCAGGCCCGGCTGGAGCAGACAGGGCCCGGGCCAGTCGCTGAGGGCCCCACAAGGCTTGTCGGGGGCCTGCCCTCTAGGTGCCAGGAGGCGCTCCCTGCCAAGCCACCCAAGAGGTGCGGGAGACTCTGCGTGTGGGACTTGCCGTGTCAGGTCACGCCAGGGCAGAGACCCCGGGAGCGGTGCCAGGGGAGGCGCTGGCCACTGTGCACCGCGGGGCCTGGACACTGGAGCCGGGAAGGGCAGCCCTTCCCCCACGTGTCCCTCGGGACACTGCACTGACCAGGCTCCCTGCTCTGGCAGAACCATCGGCAAGGCCCAGGGTGTGCAGACAAGGGAGCCTTGGAAGCTAAGCAACAGACGGAGAGCTGACCCAAGCCCACGCCCGCAGAAGCCCGTCCCCACAGCCACCCATGTGTCCCGAGGTGGCCTGAGCTAACGGATCGTCTCCAAAGGTGACTGAGGGTCCTCGAGAGGGCGCCCGACTTGGTGTGTAAAAGTGCAAGACGGAGTTCAGGCAAATGGTGGAGTGTTTGCTAGTGTAACCCCGTGCAATATTTGGGATGTACTGATACTAAAAAGTGACTCATCCTTTATCTGAAACTCAGATTTAGGTCAGCATCCTGCGCGGTATTTTTCCTTAAAGCAGAGCTGATTTACTGTATTGTGTTAGTTTCAAGTGTACCACAAAATGATTCGGCTATTTTTTTCAGATTTCCCACTAGAGGTTATTACAAGTTATCAAATATAGTTCCCTGGGCTACACAGTAGGTCCCGGCTGCTTCTCTATTTAATATACAGTAGCTAGTATCTGCTAAGCCCAAACTTCTCCCACCCCGTCTTCCTTTTGATAAGCATAAGTGTGTCTTCAAAGCCTGCCAGTCTGTTTCTGTTTTGCAAATAAGTTCATTTGTACTATTTTTTTAGATTCTCTATATAAGTGATATCATATGGTATTTGTCTTTGGCTCTGCTTAGTATGATCATCTCCAGGTCCGTCCATGTTGCTGCAAATGATAGTGTTTCATCCTTTTTCATTTTTATTTTACTATTTTTTTTCTTTTTCAGTCACAGCATGGTATATGGAAGTTCCCAGGCCAGGTATTGAATCTGAGCGTCTGCAGTTGGTTCCTTAACCCGCTGCACCACAGCGGGAACTCCTCTTTCTTTTTAACGGCTGAGTAGTATTCCACTGCATATATGTGCCATATCTTCTTCATCCATTCATCTGCGGGTGGACATTTAGGTTGCTTCCATGTCTTGGCTGCTGTAGACAGTGCTACAGTGAACACGGGGCTGCATGTGCCTTTTCGAAGTAGAGTTTTTGTCTTTTCCAGATATCCGGGCATCCTGGGTTTTGCATGACACCCTGACCCAGCACTGACCTCAGGGACAGAGTCTAATGGACACAACAAGCCACATCGAGGCATTCACTGCTGCGCCTTCTATTCACAAGCGCCTCGGTCACATACAGAGACGGTTTAACCGGCCGATCCCTGCTCCCCTCCCTCCCCCCAGGGGATGGCCGGGCCTCGGCTCCTTCCGTCAGAGGGTCTGTCACACCCCACCGTGATCCCCCTTTTTTTTTCTTTTTTGCTTTTCAGGGCTGCACCCGTGGCATATGGAGGTTCCCAGGCTAGGGGTCGCATCGAAACTACAGCCACAGCAAGGCTGGATCCTTAACCCACTGAGCGAGGCCAGGGATCAAACCCACATCCTCATAGATGCTTTGCTGGATTCGTTTCCCCCGTGCCACGACGGGAACTCACTGTGAGCCCCCTTTCACTCGCTCACAAACATTTCCTGGGCTCGTTTTGCTGGGCTCCAGGTCTGGGTCCTCTGGGGCCAGCTCGCTCTGGAGTTCAAAACATTCGGGGCTAAAACAAAATAATGAGAGCACATCCCATATGTTACAAACTCCGTCAGGGCCGGGGGCAGGACCCCAACAGCAAATACACCAACGCTTCTGCAGCCAAATCCATCCCACCCCGTAAAGAGCTTGTTTCCACTGATTTGTAATAAAGCGGCTCGGGAGACGCCGAGATGCCCACAGGCAGTAAATTCTCTAGTACTTCCTACTCCCAAGGAAAATGTCATCAAGCTTCAGGCTTAGACCAGATCAAGCGAAGCTCAAAGCCTGGGCGTATCCGTGCGGTGACTCACCTCCACGCCTGGCGGCCGCGGCTCTAAAAGGAGACCCAGCAGCGTGCATGGCCTCGGTCACCAGGCCAGAGGGGGACATTGGAGGGTGGCCGTCCTGAGCCACGATGCGGCTCCATAACCACATGCTTCTTGGCAGGTGTCCCCACGGCGCCAGCCAGAACGAAGCATCTCTCTAGCTTGGTGATCGCCCGCTTGCTGATTGGTGTCCTCGAAGCCAGCGACTGGCAGGCCACGCGTCTCGACTGCACAGCCCCAGGGGCCCCCGCCGTCCTCTGTCTTCCTCGCTCTCATCTGGATCCAACCCGTTCCAGCGACGGCTCCGTCGCTCAAGACCTGCCCCACTCCCATGTCCAGTGTTCCTTCCACGCCTCCGCCCCCCTGACTTCCACTTCCCGGTGACCGACTCGGGGGGCTAATAGCGAAGCTGGCAGCCAGTTCTTCTCCCGTGGGCGGGCTTCCTCTCCAGGTCCAGCTGCAAGCATCGTGCTGGAACAGAGCCGCCCCGCTGCCAGCAGCAGCCACTGCAGGCGGCAGTCTTGAAAGCCAACTTGTCCCAGGTGCCCAGTGAGGCCAACCGCAGGAAGCAGTCGGCACCCCTCAGCCCACCTCGAAGAAGCATCTGTAGTCACTCTTCCCAGAGTGTAAAACTCCTTTCACAAATCCCGGGAAAAGGAAAGGTCAGAAACAACACTTTTAAAAAGACGTTCAGGAAGGCGGTGCGGGGGCCGCTGCACAGAATGCCGTCTGTTTCCCCAGCCCAGCCGACCCGGTGAACGCACGCTGCTGACTGAACGGGACATCAGACCAGGCGGAAAGCATGTGTTGGGTCACCAGCACACGTCGGTTTGCAGGAGAGGACCTGGGGACACGCTCACCATGCACACCTGGGCCTTTTTCATCCTCACTCGGCCTGTGCGCTTCGTCCCCAAACCCTGCCCGCACCCCTCAGCCTCCCAATGCCTTGCTAGGAACAGAGCCCAGGCCCCAGCTGCCTCCTCACCTTGGAAGACTGGTGCAGACTAGGGTTTTTAACTTGAAACTATCTCAGCAAACCCATCAGGATGACTTCCAGACGTTTCCGGCAGGAAGTTTTGCGGCCCGGACATTCGGGGTGTTTCACATCATAAGACGCTTCCTCAGTCTCCATAGCCAGCCTCGGGCGTACTCGTGCTCGCCTTTAAAGATCAGCGCTTCTTCCTGCGAGAATCCACGCTGTCTCACCGGCAGCAAACCACCGCCTGGCGTGTGCTGGGTCCTCAGGGCCAACCCCACCGTCCACTCCCAAGAGCACACACCTCCCCTCCCCGACCACCTTCAGCGGTTTCCAGGTCTCAGTGGGTCTCCGGCAGCACCAATACTGTGAAGTTTCAACTGTCTGTGCTTTGATCTCCAAGACCGCACGTCTCAGTGGGTCCTGACATCACTGGCTTCCTGATATCAGCAGGGATGATGCTTTGGTGCCCTTCCCACTGCCAGCAATGGAGTGTCTTTAACTCCTTTTTAATGCATGAATACTGCGAATGAACCCCAAGTCACGAAAGGAAAAATACATTTTAAAAGTTAAAACATACACGACATCCTCCGAGACCAACAGAGGTGTCTGGACCTCAGGTCAGAATTTTGCAGCAAACTGAATCTTGGCGCCCAACTTAGGGGAAGAAAACCTCCCCATTTTCAGAGCTTTTTGCATTTTGGAATTGCAGATAACAGACTGTGGGTCTGCTTGACCAAGGAATCAACAAAAAGGTAGAACTTGGATCTTCAAAGAGTTCCCGGGCCAGCAAGCGAGCTGTCGGCAAGCAGAGCACAGCTCAGCGCATTGATGAGAAAGACCCTGCCCTCCGCCCTTCTAGCTTCTCCTGGCTGCCCGAGGAATTAAACTGACCTAAGACAGATGAACAGGAGAACATCGAACAAAAGTTTAATAACGTGTACGCGGGACAGACCCAGGAAAACCAAGCAGCTCACCAGACAGCTGTCAGCTTAAACACCACCTTCAGCTCCAGACAAACAAGGGTGGTGTGGTTCGTGGTTTGGGACTTCAAAGGGGCAGAAAGCAATTCACTCAGAGATGGAAAAGCAGATGTTTGGTAAACAAATGTCTGGGGGCTGCGCCGGGACAGGGGACACAGCGTGGACTCTGATCCCTGGGTCACCCTGTCACACTGGCCATGTTTTCTGCAGACATCTCTGTGACGGCTCTATTTCAGGGAAGGGTCTCTTGTCTAAATTCTCTAGGCAGCTGGGGGAAGGGACAGGTAAAATGAGATACTTCCTGAATCCTCTTTCTTAAAAATAACCGGCCTAAGTTAATCCTCGTGCCACAGTGACACATTTCGGAGTGGCAAATTTTGTTCCCTTACAGTGAGCAAGCTCAAAGCGTCAAGTCCTACCTGACGCTCTGAGGCAGGTGTTATTGATCCTGTTAACAAATGCAAATGCTTAGTCCAGGGAAGTCCACAACCAAGTGCTGTAGACCCACCACTTATCACACACACACCTCCGCCCACCCCAACTTGTTGTTACGTTTTAACCCCCAATGTGGTGGTCTTTGCACAGAGAGGGCCTTTGGCAGGTGTCTAGATCACCCTCGTGCGTGGTACTCAAGCTCTCTTAAGCCTCCCTTCCCCCACATATGAGGACTGCCAGGGTCCCGGATAGGCCAACTCAAAATGTGCCTTAATGGCGTATTGATTTTTTTTAATTAAAGTCCTTAAGAAAAGACCAACACAGGAGGGACACTCTGACTGTCCTTCTGTTCCCCTGAGAGGTGGAAATAAAATCTCATGTGAAAGGGGGCCCTCCCTGCATCTGGAGGTAGACAGACACCCTGGTGGCCAGAGATGGGGACTTCGGGGCAAGAAGAGTCATATAAACAAACCATGTCGCTTCTTTAACTGCAGCCCCAAACCTAAGCTTTTTGTCCTGTCAATTCCTCAAAATTTCACCATTTCTTTGTCTAAAATGTACAAGAGCTGCCTGCTTTGGCCGCTTCTCAGGTCCCATTTCTATGCAACCTCCATGTGAGCATGAATTAGAAATAGTTTCTTTTTCTCCTGTTTACTTTTGGCCTCATCCACAGGCCTGTGAAAGTTTCCCTGCCAGGGGGTGAACCCACGCCACAGCAGGGACAACGCCCGATCCTTAACCTGCTCTGCCACCAGGGAACTCCTGTTCATCTGTCCAGGGTCAGTTTTAAGTAGGTCCAGCCACAAGTACTCAAGGCAGGCGGAGGAGATCTCCCACTTCCCATTATCATTTACTCTTCGCGTGCAACTCACTCTCAAATGTGGTTTATACCAAATTTTAACATACTAGAGCCCACCAAAATATTAAACCTTTCTGCCAGAACAATAAGTTTTTGCGTAGTTAGTCCTCCCCTAGGAATAACATCCACGTTGCATCTTCTGTTTAAATACGAACCCCTGAGATTGCAGCGCTGGCTGAGCAAACACAACAGGTGTCCATTTGCCCCTCAAACAGAAAGAAGCCCGCAGAGGGCACCTGTTGCAGGATTGCTAGTAAAGGCGAGACTGGCAACAACCCATGTGCCTATCCCCAGGGGACCGGTTGAATAAGCGATTCACCAGCACGCAGTGGATCCACAAAAGCAGTCAGGACCACGTATTCCTACGGAGCCACCTCCGGGATGTACGGTTACAGAAAAAAGGCAGGGTGGAGGAAACGGTGGATAGAAAGGAGCTCCCCTGAATGGAACAAACTAGAGTAACCCGAGATGGGTAGCTCTGGGGGAAAGGTCCGGCGCCCCGTGGGTCTGTAACCTCGTGCTCAGCTCTGCCCGGTCCCTCTCCCGGCAGCTTCCCCGCGCCGCAGCTTTTCCCGGGCTTCTAAGGTTTACGTGCCGGGCGCTACTAGACGCGCCTAAAGCGGCCTCCGGCCCAGAGCCGCCGCCGCCCCTCGTTTTTGCAGTCGGTCTCGTGCAGTCGGCCTCCTGGGCGATCGGAGCCTCCGAACCCGCCGGGCTTTCCCGGGTCGGGCCCAGGCCCTAGCGGCGCACCTCCCGGGGCCCGGGGCGGCGGGGCGCCCCGACTCCGTTCCAACCTACGACGGGGCTGGAGGAGGGGTCTTCCCGCAGGAAGGGCTAGAAAAGTGGCGGGTGTGTGTGTGTGTGGCGGGGGGAGAGAGGGGTCCCACAGGGAAAGTACGAGGAAGGGGAGCCTGCACCTCGCAGAGCTCCGCAGAACCCGCCCGCAGCAGGCGCGCCCCGGGCCTACTCCCAGGGACTGCGTGAAGAAGCCCCTAGCCCGCCGCATCCCCGACAGCCGTTTGCGTGCTCGGCTTCCCTCGGCACTTGGGGGCGCCGGCGGGAGTCCGGGGTCTCGGCCCGTGCCCAGGGCGCTGTGAGCGCGGGCCCGGAGCTCAGGAAGCGCGGGTGCGGGGTCGAGGGAGCGCCGGAAGGGGGCGCTGGCGGGCGACGGCGCCTGCGCCCGTCAAGCCCCGCCCACGCGCAACCAGCGCCTCTCCGGATTGGGCAGCGCAGCTGCGCCGTCGGGGCGGAGCGAGCGTCGTCGCGTCCGGGTGACGTCTCCCGCGGGCGTCGGGCGGGGTCGTCGGCAGTGGTGTCGGCGGCGGCGGCGGCGGGTGGGAAATGGCGGAGTACTTGGCCTCCATCTTCGGCACCGAGAAAGACAAGTGAGTGAGAGCCGGGCGCCGAGTTTCGGGCCGGGTAGCCGGGCGGCGCGCGAGTGGGCTCGGCCTCGGGGCCTGGGAGGCGGCGGGAGGCCCGGCGGGCTGGCGGGGGGAGGGGAGCGGCGGCCCTTCCGGCCTCGGGAGCTGCGCCGCCGCCTCGTGCGCCCGGGCGGGCGGGCGACGGGCTTCCGCTCTGGCAGCGCGGCTGCTCCCGCCCGGGGCCCCTCGGCGGCCCACCTCCCGGGGACCGGGCCCCCGCGCCCCCGGGTCTCGGAAGCCGTCGGAGTTGTGCTGAAGTTGTCAACGTTGACAATCCCCGCAACTTTCAGCTTTTGAGGTCGAGTCGGGCAAGCGTGGTATAAACATCGCCCGAGTTAAGCCGTTAGGTAACTTACGGTCCGAACTCTTGGGGTTTTATCCACTTAATAAGGCTCTTCTGTGTTTAATCGGTGATCTGGGCTGATCGTAAGGACGTTTGATGAGATTACAGGTTAACGAACGTCAGGGGCATAATCTGCTTCTAAAAGACTTGAAATGCAATTCCAATATAAGAATAAGGGAGAGGTTTTTTTTTTCTTTTTTTAACATTGCGTGTCTTCCCTAATCGATTGCTAGCTTAAAATTTTAAAAATATGTTTAACTCTGCCACGTATTAATTAGACTAAAGGGAATGTTTTCAGACATTTTTGGAGGATAATTATTAGTTTGAAAACCTAAAGACTAAGCTTGTTTTATTTTTTGGGAAAGTGGTTAACACCTTGGGATCCTTCAAGGCTGTACGAGGCTTATGCGAATGTGTTTTTGATGATAAACCCCTAAGTTCGCTATAGATAACATTTGAATACTACTTCATCACTTTTAAGTTGCTTCTGTTTTCCAGGATGCAGTCAATCTTGTAAAATGTCTTTTCCCACATATTCTAGAGTTTCCTGTGTCATTTGGAGGAGGGGATTATATTTTTTTCTAGCAAAACTCACGAGACAGAATCATCAGTCATACTCTAGGAGCATTTATTGGAGGCCAGTTTCTGGGCACCCAAGGATGGGTAGTTTGGACCTTGCTCTCAAGGAGCGAGGGGGTGTGTGCTTGTCACCTAAAGGATAACTAGAGTCAGCTGCGTTGAAATTGCTATGTGCCAGCTGGGGGAGAGGCGTGCCCGGTGCTGTAGCTCACAGAGCAGTTTGGGGACCCTGGTCTTGAAAGGATTGGCCAGCTCTGCTGGGAAAAGAGGCTATTGGGAGTCAACTGAGGAGCATGCAGTGTTAATTTCACTCCACAGCTTGTACTAGCGCCTGCCATGACTTAGGTCCCAGGCAGGGTTTTTCCCTCCCTCTTGTAAAAAGCTTCCTAAGGTGTTTTCTCTTTACTCTATGAAACTCTTCCTTCAGAGGTTCATGCCAGTAACATCCTTTAATACTCCTGCTGTGAACAGCGGCATCTCAGCCTGTGGGAGCTGTACTGTGAAAGTCATGGCTGTAATTCAGGAAACTTGACTGCTTAGTCCAGGATTCTGGTTTCAGGGAAGCTTGTGGGGTTTTAGTTTCCAGGAAACATCTCGACTCCTAAAAAATGAGGATTATTCCTGCTAACTTTTTTTTTTTTCTTTTAATTTAAGCTAGAAGTGAAATGTAGGTCTGTACCAATTAAAAGTATTTTGCTAGGGAGTTCCCAGCATGCTTCAGCAGTAACAAACCCAACTAGGGAGCATGAGGATGCGGGTTCGATCCCTGGCCTCGCTCAGTGAGTTAAGGATCCAGTGTTGCTATGAGCTGCGGTGTAGGTCGCAGACATGGCTTGGGATCGGCTGTGGCTGTGGCATGGGCTGGCAGCTGCAGCTCTGGTTCGACCCCTAGCCTGGGAACCTCCATATGCCGCGGGTACGGCCCTAAAAAGACCAAAAAAAAAAAAATTTAGGTAGTTACACATTTGAGAGTATGGACATTGTTTAAATGTAAGCATAGGTTAGCCTTTCTCAAATCTTCTCTGAGAGTGAATCTTTTACCGCTTGTCATTTTATTTCAGTAGTTTAATAAGCACACTGGGACAGTTTTGAGCCCTGAGGAAAGTCCATATGCTGGGAAGGTCTGACCTGGGTGTCAGGAAACGAGTCATCTCTGGAAGTGCGGGAGCAGGGATCGTTTTAGTTGTTGACACGGGGCTTTTGTCTGTTCTGAAGTATTCTTAGAACAGGCTCCAGTTACTGAAGGCAAAGCTTACCTACGCCAGTAGTGTAAGACCTGCTGGATGAGGTCACACGCATGTGGTCATTTTCCTCCCTGAGAAGTTCAGGCTTTGCCATCCGTGTTAGGCAGTAAGTCGGCGGCTAGTTGGCCTTTCTGGTCCATCGCGTTTCGCTGAGGCCCTTTGATCTTGGTCTGTGTAGGCTGTCGAAACGAGGCACTTGCCCGAACTCTGAATCTGCAAGGTAGCTCCCTGCCTCCGCGAGTCTGCCTGTGTGTGGTGCCCGCCTGGTAAGGTTCCTCCCGCTCGCAGACCTGTCGGCCGCTGGGTTGCCGGTGTCGGTGCTCTCTGCATGGTCCACGTATTTGAGCTTGTGGAGGGGGGCTTTGCGTGGGACACAGGGTGGCTGTGTGCGGTTCCTGCAGGCAGGGTGGCCTCCCCAGTAGCTTGCTTGCAATGAATTGAAGCCCAGGGGGTTGTTTATTTCAGACCTCTCTTTGAAAGTTTCTTATTGGTCTGGTGTCCTGGGTGAGGGAACCTGCACTTGGTCTTGTGTTTATTTAGGTGACAGCGGCTGCGTGTGATGAGCACACACGGTGTATCTGGCTCTGGCTCTTGGAACAGGGCCAGGTTGGCATTGTCCTCGGTCAGGTGGCTCTTGTCACCGACAGCGGGGGTGACCAGCCCGTGCCCAGGCGCACAGTAGCAGGTCAGGATCTTAACCCGTGTCTGCGCTGTGTTAAGTCTCTCCCGAGGGACTTGGCGTCGTGCAAGACTAGAGAGTAGGTAGGCTTTGCGTTAAGCCTGGCTTCGGGTGGATTTAACATTCACTTCAAGAGAGAACCGTAGCGCAGAGAAGTACAGCTCACCTTGGAACAGCGCGGGGGCTGGGGTGCCGTCGCTCTGCGCGGTCGGTAACCCAGCTCAAGGTAAACGCTCCTCGGCCCTCCATTTCTGGTTCTGAAACCTCAGGTTCACCCAGTCAGGCATTGCGTGGTACTGTAGCGTTTAATAACTGAAAAATTCGAATCTACGTGAACCTGTGTAGTTCAAACCCGTGTTGTTTGAGGGTCGCTGAAAGTGGAGGGGATTTGAATGGGGGGGCAGGTTAGCATTGGGGCTCGTTGTTGAAAAAGCACATGTTTTGGGGGGGTCAAATCTAAGTAATCTTGAAACAGGAGGTACTGTCACCAGTAGAAACAGTGTGCCCCTGTTTTTGTGAAGTAAAGGAAAAGTAGTTTGATAGCACTGATCATGTTGATGCCTGTTTCCATCAGTTCGGTACCTTTCCAGCAAAATAATCAGCTCTTATTTTCCCTTACAGAGTCAACTGTTCATTTTATTTCAAAATTGGAGCGTGTCGTCATGGAGACAGATGCTCTCGGTTGCACAATAAACCGACCTTTAGCCAGGTTTGTTTGTTTTCCCTTTTTTTTTCTGTTTTCATGTCAATTTTCAAAACTTCATGTACTTTATAGAGGCAGTTGATCGTTTCCATGTGTTAATAAGCAGATCCAGTTGTTTCCTTTCCCATTTGTGCTCATGAGTGTACTTTGTTTGATGAGCATGACCCACCCCTAGTGGGAGGTTCCTTCTTTTAATTGCTAGAGAAGCGCTTTGGCAGAGGCCGGCTTCCCCTGCCTTGCCGCCCTCCTCGCCTGGCCTGGGTGGCAGCACAGAGGAGACGCTGGCCTGGCCTCTTCCGGGCGGTGGATACAGCGTGGGCTCCTTACTGGTCGCTCTCCGGTGGCGGCCGTGGGTGGAGCCGCCCCCCAGGCACGCGGGGGTCCTCCAGGGCTTCCGGGCTCATCCCCACTGAGACCCCCGCCAAGGGGACGGCAGGCTGTGCCACGTCACGGAAGCATGACAGATGGAGCCCGACGTTAGAAAGTGGGCATTACCTTCAGGGCGGCCAGTCTCTTCACTTGAGAGATGCCTGGTACCTTGGGTTTGGCTCTGCTGTGAGTTCAGATCAATCAAAAGTTGTGATTTTTTTTTAATAGTTTATTTTTGGGCAATTGGAGAAAAGGCAAGGGTTCCTACCCTGCAAGCGATCCAGTGACTTAAAGAGAGAAAGCACCTCTGAGAGGAACAGAAAATTTTTGCCCATATTTATCTGAACGTTTGGGATCTGAAAAAAATCTGTACTGCATCTTTCTAGACTGAGGGCTCTGAGCTCACACCCCCCCTTCCCGTGAAGTCTGAACGTGCAGCCTTGGAGCTGCCAGCCCCTGGAGGAGGCTGGACTCAGCCTTTGAACCTCCGACAGAATGTTTTCCTCTAAGTATTTAGGAAAATCAGCCAATTAATGTGAGAAAGAGACCCTGTTTTCTAATTTATTAGCTCTGAACATGTCTCTTGAAATTCAGAATATTGGCGAATTTGCTTTACATTTTCTGTTTTTTTAAGTGTTTGGTGTTACGAACTCCATCTCCCCACTAGGTCAGTGGCCACGGTTCCATACAACTAGCTGGGCCCGGCCGTGCATGTTCACTTGCCTCTTGATTTGGTTTGCTGGGTTGGTTCTCGGTCATCCTCACCAGCCCTGGTTTTGATGGAACTGCCCTATGCCCTTTAGTGAAGTTTCATACATTAAATGGCCACTGCCAGACGACCCAGATGAGACCTGAAATGAATTTCCGGTGGAATAATTGGGCTCAGGTCCCATCGGCCTCGTCACGCTCGGGTGACTCCAGCTAAACACGGAGTGAGCTTGACTTTGGGAAACAGCTGAGGCCCCGGATAAGTTGACTGGGGTGGCATCGATGGCTTGGGGAAGAGGCCCGGCCCGGAGGGAGGGTCTGTGGTCCCGGGTGTGCCCTGTGACTCTCGGGTGTCCTCCTAGGGGTTTTCCCAGAGCAGGCTTTGGACCGGGGGCTCTCGCACAGCCATTCCCCTTGAAGACGGCGCAGTAACAGTGGCGCTGGCTGGTTTTGCAAAACCACTTACAGAACTGCTGTGGCCACAGGTTGAGGCTGAATATTTATTGCCCTAAGTCATGGTGTTTATTGGTTCAGCTTATCAGTCTTTAGCGTAATTGAATGTGGGTTTCTTTTAAGCCTCTTACAGTGATGTGGACGTTAAGACTCTTGTGTTGTACTAGCCTACTAACTTAAACATGGTTTGTTTTTTCAGACAACTTGATTTTAAGAAGAACGGTACAATGTAAGGTTTCAAGTCTGCCTGATCCAGTATAAAGCACAAGGGCTAAATGGATTTTTTTCCCTTAAAAGAAGGATCGGAAAAGAGCAAATATTTTAAGCTATTGTATTATGTAAACAGAGATCCCACCAAGAAAACGTAAATGTGCTAGGCGTCCAGGAGAGTTAGGAAACCCATTCGGTGTGCCCGTTTCCTACGCGACCACGAGCGCTGGCTGGACCGCATGGACTTGAGCTATGCGTTTGGTTTTAAAAACATGGAGAATCTGTGTCTGCTAGCTTGACGTGTAAGAAAACAGTATGGCGTTGTGTTATCTACTTTTTTGCCTTAAAACACTTGAGTAACGTGGGACTCCTCCAAGTACCAGTTCCAGTTCCTTCTTGGTTGCTGGCTGGCTTGACCTAAGTCACTGCTCAGACTCTGTTTTCATAATATGATGGCTTGGGTGTACTCTTCAGAAGACAAGTGTCTGACTTGCAGGAAACGAACCAACAGCAGGCGTTGAGCCATTTGCAAACAAGTTGTCTCTTTGCAATTGTCTGATATATGCACAGCAGCCAGTAGAATTCCCCTTTTTATTTTTTTTTCCCCGCAGACCATCTTGATTCAAAACATCTATCGTAATCCCCAAAACAGTGCACAGACGGCTGACGGCTCACACTGTAAGTCCCACAGTTGGAGGAATTTTTTTAAGACAATGGTGTTAAAGAGCCCACTCTTAATTGAGACACACAATGTTGGCTTCTGAGCTGCTGACATAGAGCTGTTGCAAACAGGACACGGCGCTGAAGGTCCTTGGCGCACGCGGCCAGAGCTTGATACTTGGCCGGGCCTGTTCAGCGGGCTGTCCTGGGGGTCGCCGGCCAGGCCTCTTCCCGCCTTTGACACTTGTTAGCGACAAGGGTCCGGCCCTGCGACCTCCGAGCGTCACCAGCCGGTCGCTGGCCTTCCCAGCGACCGCGCCCCTGGCAGTTGTTAAGTTCTTTCTGCAAAAGCAGAGCCCTTAGGGGTTTTTAGGAGTCAGCAAGGTAAGTCGCCCAGGACGCGTGGGCTTGACTTCAGCACCTACAGTTTTTCCTCTAGGAGGTGGGGATTTCATGGTATGTGGTTACTGTATTTCTCCGGTCGCTCTGCACCGGCGCTTGTCTCGCTCAGTTGTCGGTTAAGTTTCCTACGCGAGAGTGTTCTGGTCGCAGCCGAGCCGCCTCGCCTTCCTAGCGGGGCTGGGACTCGGAGACGAGCGCACGCGGTCCGACCGAAATGCAGTATGAGCATACCATGGGATCTCTGCCCCGCGCCCCGCAGGGCTCTCGGGCCGCCAGCCGCCAGCTAGGAGCACCTCGGCCTCCAGAGAAAATAACTCGCTCTCTTTTCAGCGCTGAGTCTTGACTGAAGCGGTCGCCACAGGAAGCCGGTGAAGTGTTGACGTTTAATTTTCCGTAATATAAAGTTGTTGCGTTTTGTATTTCAGACCATTGCCCTCTTGAACATTTACCGTAACCCTCAAAACTCTTCCCAGTCTGCTGACGGTTTGCGCTGTAAGTTCATCCAAGTTCCTTCCCTGGTCCCCCGGGCTTGCGCGTCCGAGCTCAGTGTCCGCTCCGCCCGGGCCGCCGCTGCGGGGCCCAGGACCGCCCTCGCCGGGGCGTCCGGCCTGGCCCCCGACCCGCAGAAAGCCCCGTGCGAGCCCGGAGCTCGGGCCCCTCCTTAGAGGAGACGCGGCGGCAGAGGCGGCCTTAGCGAGCCCCCAGCCGCTCTTCTGCACTTGGCCGTCACCGGGGAGACGGGCCGCGGCAGCGGAAGCGTCCGCGCACCTTCCCCCCGCCTCTAACTACTAGAAAGCACGTTCTGAAACTGCTTTTCAGGCCTTCAGTTAGACCTTCCCCCTTAAACTCCATGGGAGAGGACGCTTTTAATGGCGAGGGTGCCTCCCAGATGAGAGTCGTCCAGTGCCACTGACCCTGAGCGTCCCTTCAACGCTAGCCCTGTGCCGACCGTTTGCATCAGTGTAGCTGATGCGGGATCTCCAGCCTCAGGACCTAGTCACTCCCTTTGGAAAAATAAGGGGTGCCTGGTAGGGAGTAGCTCAGAACTGGGCGCCCGGGAGACGTCACTGGTTTCTTCGGGTGTGGGACATACTGAATTGAAGTTACGGGTGTGGTGTCTGCCCAGGGGTGGCTTTTAGGAAACAGGATAAATATTACTATCGTGGGAAAGTTAAACCGCTGGGCTGGAGAGTGAGTTTAATCCTCTGAGGATACGTTGACGTGAGCTTCCTGGCCTTGGGTTGAAAAATCCAGGGGTCCAGGCCCAGGGGAGCTATGGAAAATCATCATCACAGCAACACGAGGTCCCTCGAAAGCCACAGACCTGGGTCATACACGCCCTGACCTGCAGCCCCTCGGTCTGCAGGGTGATCTGCGGGGGCGAAACGGTCCCAGCAGCCACCACTGCTCACGGTGGCCCCAGACTGGGGGGCCCCGGGAACGTGCCGGTTTCCGTGTCTGCAGGGAAGGGCTTGCTCATTTCTCCTGCTGAGACACGGAACGTTTTTGACGCTAACGCTGACCTGATAGGGGATTCATCTCTTTCCCTCAATCCGATGGTAGCGGGGCTGGTCTGGTAGCCTTGGTTTAAAATACCTGGTTTTTGGTTTGTGTTCTTTTTTAAAGAACTAAGATCAGTGGGTGGAGGGAACTTTCTGTATGGACTGTTACAGCCCTCCCCTGGGGTAGAGATGCATGAACAGTAGGTGACTGAGTAACGACAGTTAATCCTTCTTTGCCCTGATTGTTTTTTTTTGGGGGGGGGGTGCTTTATTGACAGAAAAATGTTGTACCAACTCTCTTTGTGTCAGTATTTGAGATTCACGGTACTCTTGTTTTGCATATGCTACAAAACAAAAGTTTAGCTGTATTAAATATTATAATTCTGGGGTCCAGGTTGTATAAATTGAATGAAATCCTGACTGTACAATTCAGGAGGAATATCAGTTTAAATGGATGAACTTGAAATATCTGGCCAAAGACCCTTCTGATAAAATTCCAACCAGCTAGGCTTCTCAGTTTCCTAGAATTACTGTCTTTTTTAATATACTCTTTTATTTGTAGACAAATAAGCTTTCTATGCTCGGATTAGACTTAAACGTGAGCCCCAGTTTAAGAACATTTCTTTGAGAAAACTGGATACTTTCAAGTTGTGTTTAAAATGTTGAACAGTTTTTAATCACTCATCTCTGCCTTTCAGGTCATTTTGATTGACTCAGTTTTAACCAGAGCATAGGAGAAAAAAATGCCCACTAGCCTAGCAGTGCTGTTACATAGTGACAGAGCAGAAGCACCGCGAACACAGCCAGTATTTCAACCACCACCAAAATTTGATTCTCGATACTGCTCAGACTTGGAGAGTGTAAACATTTTTTGTTGTGGAGCAGGAAATTAACTTCCGACATTAAAATCTGCCCTTCGGAGTGGGCTTCTCTGGTGTTAGGAACTTGATTTCTCCTCAAGAGGAAGTGTGTTCACGGTAGCTTTTAAGTTGGGTCGGGCTGGCGCCCGATGCCCTCGGTGAGGCTTGTGTCTCCAAGCAAGCTGGAGTCCTGGGGACTCGGGAAGAGCCAGAGTGCAGGGCCACCCCCACCCCAGCGGCTAGCAAGTGAATGCCAATCATTGTCAGAAAGAAAGTTGAGGTTGGTTCTGATGCCTCGGGTTTTTAAAAAAGACCTTTCAAGGAAGCTAGGGAACTGCCCGCAGGCAGTGTGGCTAGAACTCGCCCTGGGTAGGAGCCCCGAGGCCTTGGGCCCAGGAAGGCAGCCGAGCCTCAAAGCCACTCCCTGGCCCGGCTGCTTGGGGACATGAGTTTATTGACACACCAGCCTCATGCTTTCTCAGATGTAGATTCAGAGAACTTTAGAGTTTGGTAAAATTGATTATTGAGAACAGAATGTCAATTTGCAAAATGTCTCCGCGCAGTGGACATGATTTCACTTAGTGCACGTGGATTAGGAAGAAGAAACTTGATGCAAGTAGCTTGAATATGAATAATGCTTTCTTCAAAGCATTGTAACTTTCCCTTTATGGAAAAGAGGGCATTCAGAATGCTGTCGTTTGAACTTGGTGGTTATCCTACCGAATCTTTATTTTCGGTCATTTGGGTTTTAATCGCATCAGAAAGAATTTTAATAACATTTGTCAGCTGATAATCAGTAAAGGAAACTAGTCAGGAAACATAAGCTTTTAATTACTGACCTTGATTTCAGCTTTCATTTTAACCTGCTAAAGGAGGGGGGGAAATGAATGTGATTACTTGGCCTCTATTTTAAATCTGAAAAAGAAGAAAGTTTTCATTTAAAAATCTGAGAGTCAGCGTTTTCCTCACTTTTTCCGAAAATGTTGGCCCTTTCTTTGATGCCGATTAAAACTTGCCGCGAGTTTAACATTTTCGTAGCCAGAACCAAGACTGTCCTAGGGGCACTCACAGATCTCAGCACACTTTAAGCCGTGCCGAGTGGCCGTGTACCACAGTGTCTGCCATCTCCAGTAGGACGCAGCTCTCGTTCTCTCTAGATTATCTGGTGTGTGTCACGTAGCGCGTGAGGCGGCGCGGGCGCGGGCCGCGCTGACCAGCGGGTCTCTGTCGTCTGCAGGCGCGGTGAGCGACGTCGAGATGCAGGAGCACTACGACGAGTTCTTTGAGGTGAGCCGGGCGGCCCCGTGCCTCCCCGACCGCGGGTCCCCCGCAGCCACTGTCTGTCTTGGCGGTGACCCAGCCCTGTCGTCCCTCCAGGAGGTCTTCACGGAGATGGAGGAGAAGTACGGGGAGGTGGAGGAGATGAACGTCTGCGACAACCTGGGCGACCACCTGGTCGGGAACGTGTACGTCAAGGTAGGCGCGCGGCTCCCGGCGGGCTCGGCGCCGGCCTCGCTCGGCGCCGCCAGGCTCTGGCTTTGCCCCAGGCTGACCCCCGGCCCGGGAGCCTCCACGTGCTGCGGCTGCCGCCTTAAAAGAAAAGGAGGAAACGGTGGGAATGAGGGGCGACCGGGGTTTAGCTCCTGACCGCTGAGGGGCACCCTGGCCTTGGAATCCCGCTGGCGCAGCCCTGTTCGTGAGCTGCTCGTGGCTCAGGCCCGTGGCCAGCGTGCTGGGCTGCGGGTCTCAGGCTGGGGGATCGGGGAGAAGGAGCTGGTTTGTACGTTGGTTTGTTTTCCGTTTTTTTGTTTTTTGGTTTTTTTTTTTTAATCTTCCACTGCCTGCATAAGTCACTGCTTTTGTTCTTTTAACCCGTTGAAGTTGAAAACCACGAGAGCGTATTTGACGTGGTCGTGGACCGCTGGAAAGGCGGGGGTGCGTAGGTGAAGGTGGTCTGCTCTGTTCCACCCGAGTGGCACTAGCCTCTGTGAGCCCAGAGTGTATGTTTGAATCAGCAGGAGGAAATATTTGTCATCGAAAGGTGAGGCGCAAGCATTTTTGTTTGGTTTCAGTTTCGCCGTGAAGAAGATGCGGAGAAGGCCGTGATTGACCTGAACAACCGCTGGTTTAACGGCCAGCCGATCCACGCCGAGCTCTCGCCCGTGACTGACTTCAGGGAAGCCTGCTGCCGTCAGTACGAGATGGGGTAGGTGCGGGCCGGCCCCGGGCCGGGCGGCGGGGAGGCGCGCACGCAGCCTCTGACCTCGTCTGGTTCTCCCCCCCAGAGAGTGCACGCGGGGAGGCTTCTGCAACTTCATGCACCTGAAGCCCATCTCTAGAGAGCTGCGGCGGGAGCTGTACGGGCGCCGTCGCAAGAAGTGAGTACCCGTTGGGTCTGTTCAGCTAGCGGGGCTCAGCCTTGGGGTCGCCCGTCTTTCCTCAGCGGCACCGCTGGGCTCAGCGCCTGCCTGTTTATGCGGCGTGTGGACGTTCCCGGGCCGGGAGTCAAACCCGAGCCCCCGCAGTGGCGGCACCACATCCATGACCACTAGGCCACCGGGAAGCTCCTGTAGCGCGCACTCTCAGTGTAGAGTGCTCTTTCTGCCTTTTTTTTTTCTTTTTTCTTTTTAATGTAGAGCCGCACCCGCAGCATATGGAGGTTCCCAGGGTAGGGGTCTAACAGGAGCTATAGCCGCCAGCCTTCGCCACAGCCACAGCAACGCGGGATCCGAGCCGCGTCTGCAACCTACACCACAGCTAACGGCAACGCCAGATCCTTAACCCACTGAGCAGGGCCAGGGATCGAACCTGCAGCCTCATGGTTCTCAGTTGGATTCATTAACCACTGAGCCACAAAGGGAACTCCTAGAGTGCTCTTTCTGAAGGCCGCTGCTCGTGCACACGCCTCCCAGTTCCGGAGCAGAGGTCAGACCATAGCGACCGCGGCGGGGGTTGTTCAGAGGGAATTTCACTTCCCCAGTGAGATGCGCAGGCTTCCCGCACACACCGTGTGTTTCCGTTGGTGTTTCTTTGGTTGGCAGGCGGGGGGCAGGGTGTCACAGAGCAGAGGCCGGCCGGCTGCGAGTCGCAAGCCGCTTCCCACTCACATGAGTTCTGGCCCCAGAGGGTCCTCAGGCCTCTGCTGCTAAGCCTGCCTTGTTGGTGAAGGTTTTGGTGTCGGGGAGGCGGCTCGGTTGGGACAGGAGCTGGGAGCAGGGCCAGGCGCGGGGTGAGCGGTGCGCGTCCACTGCACCCCTGGTGACCGTTTCCCCTGCTTGTTTGAGGCGGTGCTGCTGGAGGAGACAGAGGATGTCGCTCACCCCTGACTCCGCCTCAGCCTGTGCCTGAACTGGCAGCTTTTCCCTTTTGCAGTCGTGTCACCGGCTGGGCGAGCTACAGCGTTCGGGCCGCCCTCGGTGCCACGTGCGTCGCTTGGATGCCATGGTTTTGTTCCTTGTGCTTGCTTGCAGGCATAGATCGAGGTCCCGCTCTCGGGAGCGCCGCTCTCGGTCTAGAGACCGTGGCCGTGGCGGCGGCGGCGGCGGCGGAGGCGGCGGGGGACGGGAGCGCGACAGGAGGCGGTCGAGAGATCGTGAGCGATCGGGGCGATTCTGAGCCATGCCGTTTTTACCGTATGTCTGCTAGAAAGTGTTGTAGTTGATTGACCAAACAAGTTCATAATGGGAATTTTTTTAAAAAACAACAAAAAAAAACAAAGATGGGTTTCTGAATAAAATTTGTAGTGATACAGTATTCTCGTGCCACTTACTTGTGGAAAGCCTCGTTGTCTGTCTCCTTGAGGTGAAGCTGTTCCTACGTCTGTCGCTTTGGGTGTAACTAACACTGTACTTTTAAACTTAGGGCATGAAACAAAACACCAGTTAAGGGGGAATTCACGTAAGAAAGAGTCCGCGTGTCCTTGCTGTCCGCACGCACGCTTGCAGGCATCGGCGTTGCTCTCCTGAGCGTGAGCGGACTGGCGGGGTCTGGGGCTGAGGGCAGCCCCCGCACCCTGCAGGCTCAGCTGGTGGGTGGGGGTGGGGAGTTTCAAACCTTACACAGCAGAGGGAGTTCCCATTGTGGTGCAGCGGAAATGAATCTGACTAGGTACCATGAGGTTGCAAGTTCGATCCCTGGCCTCACTCAGTGGGTTAAGGATCCGGCGTTGCCGTGAGCTGTGGTGTAGGTTGCAGACGCGGCTCGGATCCCGCATTGCTGTGGCTGTGGTGAAGGCCGGCAGCTGTAGCTCTGATTGGACTCCTAACCTGGGAACCTCCATATGCCGCGGGTGCTGCAAAAAAAAAAAAACCTTACACAGCAGAGCCTTTAACTTGGAAAATGCCCACCTGCACCTGCGGGCAAATATTCAGGCACTTGTTTCAAATCTCAGGGTTCTTGGTTTTTTTTTTTTTTTAATAATTTGAATTAAATGAAATTGCAGTTTTTTAATAAGTTAAAAATGATCAAACATGAGTGATTTCAGGTGGTTCAACACGACACTTCCCAGGGCTGGGCTGATTGCCGTTGCCAGACGAGCAAGAACGTCCATGGGGAAAAGCAGAGACGCGTGCATCTTGACGGCCTGGGTCGAATCCTGGCTCGGCTCCCACTGGTCCCGGACCTTGGGCGGGTCGCCGGCCTCCCGTGCCTCGCTGCCCTCTCTCGTAAAGTGACCGTTGAACAGTACGCATCTCCTGCGTAGTTAGATCAGCTGAGGTAGGTCAGGCGCCCGAGCAGGGCTAGTTGTTGGTAGTCCTGGTACTGTCACTGAAGGAGGGCCCGGTGGGGAAGCACACACGGGGGAGTGACCGGAGACGCTAGTGGGCTTGTTTCACAAGGTGACTTGACTGGTGACGTCAGAGTGACCGAGTATGAAAACAGCACTCCAGGATATCCCGGGCCTCGGTGGGGTAAAAACCCGACATAGTAGTGTCCATGAGGATGTGGGTTCCACCCCTGGCCTCAGTGGGTTAAGGGTCCAGTGTTGCTGCAGGCTGCATCACAGGTCGCAGACGCGGCTCGGATCCAGCGTTGCCGTGGCTGTGGTGCAGCCCGGCAGCTACAGCTCTGATTCGACCCCTGGCCTGGGAACCTCCATACACCTTCCATATGCCATGGATGCGGCCCTGAAAGAGAAAAAAGGAAAGAGACTTACTCTCTGGGTCGGAGCCTCATGGGGGCACAGGGAGGGTTCATTCCCGGGCCTGGCACAGTGGATGAAGGCTTAGGTCAAGACTGCAGCTCGGATCTGATCCCTGGCTGGGGAACTCCATATGCTGTGGGGTGGCCAAAAAAAAAATGAAAAAAAACTTGCACTCTGAAATTGGCAAAGCATCATTGGGAAAAGTGTTCATGGACCAGAAGACATATTCCCCAAATCAAAAAGAACAAAATACTTAGGAATAAATTTAATAAAGGAAGTGGAAGACTTGAAAATTACCAAAAAATTGCAAAGAGATTAAAAAAGAGCTGAACGAGGGGAAAGATGGGGTTCTCTGGTGGCGCAGTGAGTTAATGATCCAGTGTTGTCACTGCTGTGGCATGAGTTCAATCCCTGGCCCGCAGACCTGCGTGCTGTGGGTGCGGCCGAAAAAAATACAAAATAAAAGCCCTTGGGAGTTCCCTTCGTGGCTCAGTGGTAACAAACCCGACTAGGATCCATGAGGAGGCGGGTTCGATCCTTGGCCTCACTCAGTGGGTTAAGGATCCGGCACTGCCGTGAGCTGTGGTGTAGGTCGCAGAAGCGGCTCGGATCTGGCGTTGCTGTGGCTGTGGTGTAGGCCGGCAGCTGTAGCTCCGATTCAGCCCCTAGCCTGGGAACCTCCATATGCCGTGGGTGTGGCCCTAAAAGCAAATAAAAATAAAAGCCATTCAATTGTTCACTTTAAGTGGGTGAATTTCTTGCTGTGTGAATTGTGTCAGTGAAACTGTCGCACATATAAACTGTCACAGGGCAGCCGGCTCCCCAGACCGAGGGCAAAAGTTGTTGCAGAATTTGCTTCTCTCTCCTCGGCCGCCTCCTCCCTGTGTCCTCACACGCTGACTCTCCCCTAAGTGCGTCCGTCCGGGGCGGCGTCTCTTCATCTTACGAGGACACCGGTCAGACGGGGGTCCGTCCTGCTGTGGACTGAATAGTTGTGACCCGCCCCCAACCAGAAAAACCCACCGGCTGTGTTAGGGGGTGGGGCTTGGGGGGGTCCTGAAGGTGGAGCCCTGGTGGCAGGGGTTTGCGCCACTGAGCCTGTCCCCTGCCCTTCCCCGCACGCCTGCAGGCCGGGAGGAGAGGCCTCACCAGGCTGGTGCGTCGACGGTGGGCTTCCAGTCTCCAGAACCAACCAAGCCCTGCTCCGGTTAGGGAAAATCCTGCCTGCACTTGTTGAAAGGGCAAGGAAGACTTTGCTGAGGACTCTGCTGCAACAGGAGAGAGAGAGGCGGGGCTGGACTGTGAAGACAGACAGGGAGCGGGGGTGTTACAGCGAGGAGCAGGGTGGGGGTCCGTGCTGGAAAGGTGCGAGCACACGTCAAGGCAAACTGACCTTGTGGGATTCTCGCTAAAGGCAGAGGCCAGGGACTTCTCCATCAAACGAGGGGTGAGGAACTTGGCCGATGTCAGGGGTGATCAGATGTGGGGGTGTGGGGACTCCCTCTAAACTGATTTAGGCGGGAGGAGTTTCTGTGGTGGCTTAGCGGGTTAAGAACCCAATGAGCATCCACAAGGTCGGTTCGATCCCTGGCCTCGCTCAGCGGGTTAAGGATCCAGCATTGCCACAAGCTGTGGTGTAGATTGCAGATGCGGCTCAAATCCGAGGTTGCTGTGGCTGTGGTGTAGGCCGGCAGCTGCAGCTCTGATTCAACCCCGAACCCGGGAACTTCTACATGCCTCAGGTGCGGCCCTAAAAAGAGAAAAATGCAAGTTTATAGAGCAGACAGGAATCCATGGCCCAAAGTCTCAAAGAAAATACTGTGTTCAACAGGGTTGGAAGATACTAAAATGAAATTCCTAAAAATAAAACTGCAAATGCATTCAATGAGAATAAAAGCAATTTTAAAAAACAAAAAATAATTAAAAAGAAAAAAAGGCCGACTTAGTAGGACTCCTGCTAAAAGTGGCCCAGGCAGGCCCAAGATAAAGGGCCGTGCTAGTGGAGAAAGGGGCCTAGGGGGCCTGACCAGGTTTGGCCAAGGAGTCTCAGTCATCCTAATGGCCTCATTTGCACTTAATCACCTCTTCCAAGACTTTATCTACAAAAATACAAGCCTAAAGTGCTTTATCCATTGATGGGGAGAGGAGGGACGGCTGCTGATGGGTACGGGGTTTCTTTCTAGAGTGACACAAATGTTAAATTGTGGTGACGGCTGCACAACTCTGAAGACTAAATATTAGCACTTGGATATCAAAACCATCGCATATGCTTTTAAAGAAAGGATCTATGAAGTGTTTCCTTGGTGGAGCAGCAGGTTCTGATGTTGTCACTGCAGCGCCGGGGTTGCTGCTGTGCGGATTCGATCCCTGGCCCCGGAACTTTCACATGCTATGGGCATGGCCAAAAAGAAAGGAAGGGAGGAAGAGAAGGGAGGGAGGGAGAGAGGAAAGAAGGAAGGAAGGAGGAGAGAAAGCACACTGGTGTAAATAAACGAACAGGGAGAAGAAAAGCTCTTACAGTGGAATGCCAAATAGTAGAAGGGGTGATGAGGTGAGAAAACCAGCACAAGCGGAGTTCCCCTGTGGCCTAGCAGTTAAGGATTCAGCGTTGTCATTGCTGGTGGCTTGCGTTTGATCCCTGGCCTGGGAAGTTCTGCGTGCCATGAGTGGGGCCAAAAAAAACAAGGGGGGAGGGGGCTGTTAGAGGAGGAGGAGAGGAGAAAGAAAGCCACCACTGGGCAACCATTTAATTGAAATTGACTCTGAAACCACCAATGGAAGCTAGAGGTAGGGGATGAGATTTGACAAAGCGACGGGGCACGTACGTGGTTTCAGAGCACCTCCGCACAAGACGCTTCCCGATTAAAGAGGGAACACGGTAAGTGTACAGTGGAGAAAGCAGGGGTCAGAGCCCAGCAGAGACGGGACACGCAGACAGCAGGTGCCTCGGCTGGGGCACAGACACCAACCCGGCGCCGCTCCGCGGGGCTCCGTCCAGAGAGCACCCCCTGGACCGGGATCAGGCCAGGCCGGGGACGTTCTGCAGAATCCCCGCGCTGCACACTTGAGAAACGTCGATGTCTTCGAACAAAGAAAAGGCTAGAGGGACAGGGTCACGGAGCGCGGCACGTGGCCAAGGCCTGGCTGCACGGGACGCCGTCAGGACCAGCTGGCCCACTCTGAGTAAGGGCTGGTGGCTAGATCGCAGTTTTGTGACAACGTTAAGTTTTTGTTTGTCTTTTAAAGCCTTCATGTATTTATTTATTTGTCTAGGCGGTTTTAGCTTAACGTCTTCATTTTGACGGTTGGACTGCGGTTGTAGAAAACAGCTCTTCGGGAGGAACACACGCTGACGTAGCTGGGTGGACGGACAACGCGTCTCCAGCTTCCCCCTCAACCATTCGGAAAACCCGGATAGATAAGATCTTCTATAAATCGATGACAGAGACTTAGAGTCATATTTCTTTTTCTTTTTCAGCCACACCCACAGCATATGGGAGTTTCCGGGCCAGGAGCTGAATCCGAGCTGCAGCTGTGACCTGTGCCACGTCTGCAGCAACGCTGGATCCTTAACCCGCTGCGCTGGGCTGGGGATCCAACCTGCACTGAGGCAGAGACAGTGTCCAATCCTTAACCTGCCGTGCCACAGCGGGAACTCCTTAGAGTCGTATTTTTTTTAGGCGTGAATCTAATAGACACAGAGACAGAGACAGAAGTGCAAAGCAAATGTGGTAAAAATTTAACATTTGGAAAATCTGGATGAAGGGAATTCTTTGTACTATTTTTGCCACTTTTCTGACAGTCTAAAACCATAAAAAAAAATTTAGGGAGTTCCCGTTGTGGTGCAGCAGAAACAAATCCGACTAATATCCATGAGGATGTGGGTTTGATCCCTGGCCTCGCTCAGGGGGTTAAGGATCCAGCATTGCCGTGAGCTGTGTTATAGGTCGCAGACGCGCCTTGGATCCCACGTTGCTGTGGCTTTGGCCAGCAGCTGTAGCTTTGATTTGACCCCTAGCCTGGGAGGTGCCATATGCCTGCCACACCTGTGGCCTAAAAAGCCAAACAAAACAAAATAATAATAATAATGCTTGTGGGCTTTTTTGTTTTGATTTGTTTTTTTGGCCTTGCGTATGTCATGCGGATGTTTTTCTGGGCCAGGGGTGGAACCTGAGCCACAGCAGTGACAATGCCAGGTCCTGAATTGCTAGGCTACCAGGGAATTCCTGATGCTTGTGTTTGAAACAATACAAACTGGAGTTCCCATCGTGGCCCAGCGGTAATGAGCCCAGCTAGTATCCATGAGGATGCGAGTTTGATCCCTGGCCTCGCTCAGTGGGTTGGGGATTTGGCGTTGCCATGAGCTGTGGTGTAGGTTGCAGACAAGGCTCAGATCCCACATCATTGTGGCTGCGGTACAGCTCCAATTCGCCCCCTAGCCTGGGAACTTCCATATGCCACAGGTGTGGCCCTAAAAAGACAAAAATAAATAAATAAATAAATAAATAAATAAAATAAAACAACACAAATTTCCGGTATCCCCGTTCTGGAGGCCAGGAGATCAAACTCAGGGGCGCAGGGCCAGACTCCTTCTGAGGCTCTGGGGGAGGGCCCTTCCTGCCTCTTTCTCCTCCAGCTGGTTGCCAGTGTCTTTGTCTTGTGCCCGTAAGACCCCAGGTTCCACCTCGGTCTTTGCTCGGCCACCTCTTCTGTGTCCAGATTTCCCTCCTACAAGGACATGGGTCCACCTTTGAAGGACACCTGTTCTAACCGCCTTCTTTATTCAATACGACCTCCTCTTGAGTTAATTACATCCTCAAAGACCCTCTTTCCAAATAAGCTCACGCTCACGGATTCAGGCTTAGTAAATTTTAACATCTGGGGGCCTTCCTTGGTGGCACGGCGGGTTTAAGGATCCGATGTTGTCACTGCTGTGTCACGGGTGCAGGCCCTGGCCCAGGAACTTCTACTTGGGGGGGGGGGGCACAGCCAAAAAATTAAAAGGTTAATTAACATTTGGGACCTGGTATCTGAGAATCATTACACTCTTCTTGCCACTTTTATGGCAGCCTGAAATTAAGCCAAGATAAAGTAATTCAGAGCATAGTCAACCCCCCCCCCCCGGAAGCCTTCCCAGGGCCCCAGATCATTGAGGCTAAAGTCCAGCTCCTGCCCTGGACCCAGAGGCCCTCGGGACTGGCCTCGCCTCCCATCCTCTGCAGCCGCACTGACCTTCCCCGGTCCTCCCAACCGCGGACTTGTCCCTGCCCCGGGGAAGTTGCCCTGACTGGCTGTCTTCCGCTGGGAGCATCCTTCTCCAGGACAAGGTGTGGTCCCTAAGCTCTCTGCCCAAGTGTCGCTGGTCCTAAGAGTCTTCCTGACCACCTGATCCACGACTCTCCCACTCCTGTGTCTCTCCATTCCTGGCTTTACCCTTCTTCGTGTCAGCTCGCACTAGTGGAAGATGTTTGTTGTTCGTTTGTTTGTTTTGCCTTTTTTCTTTTTTAGGGCTGCACCTGCAGCATATGGAAGTTCCCGGGCTAGGAGTTGAATCAGAGCTGCAGTTGTCAGTCTATGCCACAGCCACAGCCACAGCAACACCAGATCGGAGCCACATCTGCCACCTATGCTGCAGCTCGGGGCAACACCAGATCCTTAACCCACTGAGCAAGAAGCGAGGCCAGGGATGGAACCCCCATCCGGATGGAGGCTACATCCCGGTTCTTAACCGGCTGAGCCGCAATAGCAACTCCTCATCAGTGTAAGTTTTTGATAAAGCGCTATCTTGGTGAGGCCACTCCCTCGGAATTAGCGCTCTGTTTCCCTGCGGTGCCGAGTGCAGTGCTGGCGCGTGGCCGGAGCACTGAATAGCTGGGTGCTGGGCGAAGTAACTCCATCCTCTCCTCAAGCCTGGACTCCGCCTCTGCCTTAGTCACAAGGGTCAGGGATTCTCCATGCAGCTCAGAACCTCAAGAGGCAGACAGGCTCTTTAAAAGTCAGGAGCACTCAGTTTGGAATATTTTTATCAGCGGTGGCTTTCCCAGTGGCCAGAGCCTTCCTGGCTGACAGCCCGGTGGCCAGAGAGCCCGCTGGTAGCCGGCCAGCAGCTTTGTGGCTTCTGGCCAAGTCCACGTGTGCTCAGGTTCCATCCCAGAGGGGAACAGCCACCGGACTGGGCAGACGCGGGGCTCAGCAGCGGAAGCACTGCATATGCTGGGTCCTTGTACCGTGGGCGGGGGGATAACAGCCTTAGTGGATCCGAATCCCAGGTGATGAGTGCGCCGGCCCGCAGCTTTCAGACCCTGGGGTCCAGCCACCAGAAAGAACTGTGTCGGGTGGTTGCAGGACCAGGGCCGGCTGTGAGGGGACCCGACAGGTGGGATTTGTGCTGATGCTCACCCTCAGGGCCTCCCGACCGCACGTTTGTAACTCACCAATGCATCTTTACTACACCCCCGCAGAGCAAGGAGTTACCCAAGTAAGACTGACTCGGGGCGCTGGGTACAGGGCGTTCTGCACACAGAGGCGCAGTTCTGGTTGGGATCGCGTCGTGGGGCGGGGGCAGGGGGGAAGGGGAGAGAGAGAG
>PVHT020000170.1:11509998-11526564 GCA_004024745.2 Catagonus wagneri | reverse complement strand
TTGCGTCAAAAGAGACTAAGAAATGGGGGTGGGGTCCTGACCGGAGGTGAGGCTTTGAGGGGTGGGGGCGGGGCGCTGAGGGCGGGGCGGGGCGGGGGGGGGCGAGGGGGCGGGGACGAGCGAGGTGGCGGCTCCGCGATTCGCAACTTGGGATTGGCCAGATGCCGGCCCCCGCCCCCTCCTCTCGGCCAATCGCCTCCTTCCCACTGTGGCCGCCGGGTCCCCAGGGAGCCGGCCAGCCCCGAGGTCTGGTCTTGGTGGCGCAGCTTCTCGGGCCTCTGCTCTCCGCTCCCGGACGCGCCCAGCCAGCTGCTCTTTCCCGGTCTCGGTCCAGGTGAGCACCTGCCTGACCGAAACTCGCCCTATCCTTAGGCCGAGAGATCCGACTAGGGTCCGGGGAGAGGTCCCTGCCGCCTCAGCCCCTCGGCCTGGGTTGCATCATCTGCACTCGCCCGCGGCTGACCTGGGCCAGCGCGCCGCGCGTCCCGCTTCCTCGACCCTCCCCTTACTCCAGACCGTCCTGAAGCTGGGGGTTCCGCGCCCACGTGGCCCGGCCCCCACTCCAGCTCCCGCGGCTGCGGATGGGACGGCAGGGCGCTCGAGCCGCGGAGCTTTGAGCTGAGACCCCGGGAGGGAACTTTTGGAAGAAGATGCACTCGAATGGTGCCACCATTGATTTTTTTTTTCGCTGCATTTTGGCTGGGAAATGGTCGTTTCGCAAATTGCTGGTCTCCGTCAGTTGTGTGGCGTGGGCGTGGGGGAATGTGTAAAATATCGATCTAATTGCGCAGGATGCACGGGAGGTGGCTGCCCGCGGGCGGAGGGGGCTCTGACCCCACGGACCCCAGCACAGACTACGAGGGTGGGAGAGAGTGCCCAGCGACCCCTGCTTCGAGCCTAAGGATGGCGGGATGGCTAGGCCGGAGAAAGGGGAGGAGGAGTGGGGGAGGGGCGTGAGCGCCAATCAGCCTTCCCAAGGATTACGTGGGGGTGTTTGTCCCAAATGCCCCTCCCGAGGGCCGGTGACCGGGCGGCCTCCGAATCCGCTGTAGGGTCTCGATTTCCCGCCTGAAACAGCTCTCACATCCAAAGAGGAGTTTCCCACCGCGGGTACTCTCGACCCTAACTGGCCCGCCTGGGTGCAAGTGTGCAGGGTGCCTGGGGGGCATAGGGGTCGCGACCCCCAGGAGGGTCTTGCGGTTTGAGGTGCCGCGGGAGCCCGCAGGGCGGCGCCAGGTAGCCCGCCTCCCGGGACGCACGTGCGTCGGCGCGCAGGGCGCTGTGCAGACGGGGCGCTGAGCCGGGCGGTGCCAGACGGAGCCCGCGGACTGGAACTCAGGTCATCAAGCCAGCGTCCCGCCGAGCGCCTGTGGGTTCTTCGGAGACTAGGTCGGTTTTGATCGTTGTTCCTGCGAGCCTCTCGCTTTCTGGGAGATGGCGCCAGGCGAGGCAAGTCGCCCCATAGGAGGCGCGGGGCTTCCTGAGCCTGCGGACCGCTTTGTGTGGTCTCTGGCCAGTGTCGCGGCTGAGCGCGTGCCCCCCGGCCAGGGCGCGGCCGGCCCGTCGGCCTCCGATGGGGAGAGAGGCCCGCTGGGTGGAAGAACCACTGCCCCGCGGGCGACTCGGGCGCAGGCAAGGCGGGATCCCGCGTCCCGCCGGGGCTTTTTAAAAGGTGGGAGAAGGCGGCAGGACCTGCTTGCGTGGCTTCACTGGCGCCCGGAACCCCCTGACGAAGTAGTCGGTGATTCCAAGACTCGAAGGAACTACCGCTCTAGGCACATTTAGCAGAATGGCTGGGAGGCTGGTTCCTCCCGGAAAGCCGCCCGACGGCCTCGTGGATTAGAAAGGGAGGTGACTGAGAAGGGCTGGGGTGTGCGCTTCCCTTGTGCTCAGGCCCTGGCCCGGGCACCTGCGGCCACCTGCTGGGCTCTGGTCTGCACCTGGCCCTGCGCTGGGGCAAGGGGACCAGCATGGGCTGCCTCTGCCCTTGATGGTGTCGTCGGTACCCGGGCCAGTGTCCGGCCTTTTCACGGCAAAACTGCCTTCAAAGCGCCCAAGGTGGCAGAGGCCCAGTGCTGGGCTCTGAGGTCCTTCCAGCTTCCTGGAGGGGCGGTGCGGGCTCAGAGATCACCCAGAGCCACACCCCCACCTGGAGCTCCTCACAGGCACCTTCCAAACCCACGGGGCTCCGGAGACTGGGGGGCAGGGGGAGGCAGGTTTCCATTCACAGAAAAAGTGAGAGAGAAAGCATAGGGTTCCCGTATGCGTCCCTGTCACAGGGCCGCGTGTTACGAACATCCTACGTCAGTGTAGCGGGGCTTCTTCGTTTGTTTGTTTTTTACAGTTAGTGAACATTTACCGTTAACTGAAGCCCGTACTTACCCAGACCTCCTTGGTCTCCCCCAGTCCCGCCTTCTGTTCTGGGAGTCCCTGCCGGAGAGCCTGTGACCTTTTGTTGCTGAATTTTCAGTCATCAGCCTGGTAAGGGATGGCTGTGGTCCTGCGCTCTGCTCCCTGCAGAAAATCTGAGGGAGGCAGCGGAGGGGCTGGGTTCTGTCCTGGTTTCTGAACGTGAGAGTGGCGCCCGCTCCCTGTCACCCGGAAGGAGCGCGCCAGGGCTGCGGCCACTCCTTTCTGTGCCCACTTCGTTTCTTTCCTTTCCTTTTTTTTTCATCATTTATTTTAAGGTTCCATGAGATTTTTTTAATTTGATAAAATACACATAATATGCTATAGATTTTAACCATTCTAAGTGTACAATTCAGGAGCGATACATGCATTCACCGTGTTGTACAAAAGCATCATGATTCTCTGTGCCCAGAACTTTTTCATCATCTCTTTCCTTTCTTTCTCTTTCTTTCTATATTTTCTTTCTTTCCTTTCTTCCTTCCTTCTTTCCTTCTTTCTTTCTCTTTTTAGGCTGCACCTATGGCATATAGAAATTCCTGGGCTAGGGGTCAAATCAGATCTGCAGCCTATGCCACAGCCACAGCAACGCGGGATCCGAGTGCATCTGCGACCTACACCACAGCTCACGGCAACGCCGGATCCTTAACCCACTGAGCAAGGCCAGGGATCGAACCCGCAACCTCATGGTTCCTGGTCGGATTCGTTAACCACTGAGCCACAACAGGAACTCCCTTTTTTTCCTTTTTTTTTCTGTTTGTCATTTCTAACAAAAACTAGGACCCATTAAACAGTGACCTCCCTGCCTCCTTGCCCCCAGCCCCTGGGACTTCTCTTCCCGTCGCGTCTCTGACCGCGGTGCTGTCGTACCTCAGGTAGGTGCAGTCCTATCATATTTCTTCTTCCTTCTCTGGCTTATTTGACTAAGCAGCATGTTTCATCCCTCTTTTTTTGGAATGAAAATATTATCTGCCTCTTGTTTCTATCATGTGAATGTAGTCTTTTTAAAAACAACTTTATATGAAAGTTGCGTATATAATAGGAGTTCCCTTGTGGTGCGGTGGGTTAAGGACTTGGCGTTGTCACTGCTGTCGCCTGGGTCATTGCTGTGGCCTGGGTTCAGTCCCTGGCCTTGAACTGCAGCATGCCGTGAGCACGGCCAAAGTGGGGGGGAGTTGTGTGTATATTTAAGGTGTACGACATGTCGCTTTGACTTATGCGTACGTGGTGGAAAGACACTGCAATCAAGCTAAAAAGCTGTCATCACCTCTGCGTAGTTGCTGTGTGTGTGGGTGGGGTGGCGTGCCCGCTTGCATGTGTTTGTGCATGAGCTCGGGTGTTGAGATTTTAGGATTCATTCCTCTTTAAGGCCCCCATGCTGTCCCACTGCGTGGATAAACCACGTTTTGTTTCTCTGTTCATCCGCCGATGGACCCTCAGCTTGTTGGCGCGGTTTTGCTGTAGTGAATGTGCCGCTTAAACCGTGTTGGACAAATACCTGTTTCTGGTTTTTTTGAATGTATGCCCGGGAGTGGAATTGCTGAGTCACTGGAAGCTGTGTGTTTAGCCTTTTGAGAAAGCGCCGAGCTGTTGTGCAGGCAGCTGGTGTCTGCACTGTCCCGCCCTTTCCTGCTGAGCTGCTCCAGCGAGCGGAGCCTACCCCCACCACCTAGGCGGATTCCAGGATCCAGCGGCAGGAAAGCGGGCTCCAGAGTTCCCACCGTGGCTCCGTGGATTAAGGACCCGACATGCTCTCCTTGAGGACGCCTCACTCAGTGGGTTGAGGATCCAGGGCTGCCGCAGGCTGCAGCGTGGGTCTCCCATGTGGCTCGGAACCCACACCGCGGCTCACACCCAGTGTGGCTGTGGCTGTGGCATAAGCCTGCAGCTGCAGCTCTGTTTTGACCCCAGGCCGGGAAACTTCTGTGTGCCACGGGTGCAGCCATTTGAAAAAAAAGGAAAGAAGGAAAACTGTCTCTGCTGCAGGTATTTGGAAATGTTGGAAGCGGCCTGAACTGACAGCACCTCTTCCCTTCCCCTGACAGACCCCGGCATGCCTTCCGAGACACCCGCAGCGGAAGAGAGGGCCGCAGGGTGCCCCCGCCTCTCCACGGCACACCCGCGGAAAGGCAGCCCGGAAAGGGGGCCCCCGGGGGACAAGGACGCCAAGGAGCACCTGTGGATCAGTCCTGACACCCCGAGCAGGTGCTCCTGGCAGCTGGGCAGGCCCATCGCCGACTCTCCACACCACCACGCCACCCTGTAAGTCCCCAGTTCCGATCGTAAGATGGGCTGTCCGCTGCCTGGGGGAGAGTCGGTTACGTGGAAGCCAGAGGGCCGTGGGGCCGGCTTGAGACCCCACTCCCGTCCCTGTGCCCTCGCAGCCCCCCGGATGGATGGTGAGATGGGCGGGGAGGCACTTTATAGTGAAGTCGGCTGAGGCCGAGGGAGGCCCAGACTTGTTTGTGCTGTCGCCTGGCACCTAGGTCAGTCCTCTCAGAGAGCAGGTGCTCAACAGATAAAGGGGTGGGCCCGAGCCACACGCTTGGCTGAGGTCTCTAATCCAGATCCGCCTGGCTGCGCAGCCCCGTGAGAGGTGCGTGTTTTTCAGTAATTGGGGTCGTTGATGCCTGCCCTTCTCTACTTTAGGGCGTGAACGGTTTTGCTAATGGGCCCTTTTGCTGTTGGCTGAATAAACCACAATTTGAAGCCTTCTGTTGAACGCCAGGTGTCTGCAGTGACGTCCTGGTGATAACTGCAGTGAAAAATAAGTTTATTTAGTCAGAGCACCTGGTGTCCTGGTGCCCTATTGTAGGTGCAGGGGGTCGGTGGGTGGGAGAGGAAAAGAGGCGGAAATCTCTGAGCCATCACGAAACTCAAGTCTAGCTCATGACATCTTAGAACTGTGTTTATTTCCTTCTGTAATCTCCTAGAAATAGAATGAATGAGTCAAAGAATACACTTTCATTTATTATTATTATTATTTGCTTTTTAGGGCCGCACCCGCGGCATATGGAGGTTCCCAGGCTAGGGGTTGAATCGAGCTGCAGCTGCCGGCCTTCGCCACAGCCGCAGCAACATGGGATCCAAGCCACGTCTGTGACCTACACCACAGCTCACGGCAATGCCGGGTCATTAACCCACTGAGCAAGGCCAGGGATCGAACCCGCGTCCTCACAGATGCTAGTCAGATTCATTACCCCTGTGCCACAATGCGGATACCCCTTTGAGGTGTTTGATTCTTGCTCCTTATATGCTGTGTATCAACCCTTGTGAGTATCGATTTTAGATTCAGACCTGGGGTGGGTGCTGGCAGGTGTGATCTTCAGTGGGGCCAATGGACGGAAATAAAATTGACGAACCCAGAAGCTCCCAACGTCAAGTGTGTCTGGATGTGGAGAGCTCAGGAGGCCAGGTTGGCCACTGACCATAAAGGATGGGCCCTCACAGCCAAACCCCCCTGGAGCAGGTGGTGCAAGTCTTGTGCGAGGCTGGGGGTGGAGCGTGCAGGGGAGAGGGTTCCCGGTGGCTCAGTGGCGGTGGGGTGGGGGGAGGGCTGGCCGCTGTCCCATCCAACCTAGCATCCCACCTGCCCTTCATGTAGTGGCCCAACCCTCCTAAAACGCCCTGGTGGGGTTGCTGTCCCTTCCTGAAACCGCGTGTCACAGATCAGGCCCACTGTCACGGGGAGCTGGGTTCCAGCCCGAGGCGCTGGAGGAAACTAGACCCAGGTCCCTGGAGGCCACACCCTCGGGGGTCCCAGCAGTGAGAGCACAGGGGAGGCGGGGAGATGGCCGGATCGGGGCGGGGAGGAGACCGCCCGGCGGAGGTGGGGAAGCACGGGGACGGGGAGCTGCTGGAGGTGACCCAGCCTCCCTGGAAGGTGCTGGCTGTGTGGCTTCTGGGGAAGGGAGTCCGGATGGTTCCAAGGTGGATGGGCTTAGGAAGAGGAACAGAGTGGGAGCGGCCAGGGCGGGGAGAGGGAGGGCGCGCCCACCTGCCCGCCCCGCCCCAGGAGTTTCAGGTCGATTCTCGGTGCTGTGAGCTCTGCTCCCGAAGCCTCCCGGGCCATCCCTCCTGGGCTGTCCCTCCCTGGCTGTCCATCCATGGCTGTCCCTCCCTGGCCGTCCCTCCCAGGCTGTCCCTCCCTGGCCGTCCCTCCCGGGCTGTCCTTCCAGGGCTGTCCCTCCCGGGCCGTCCCTCCTGGGCTGTCCCTCCCTGGCCATCCATCCCGGGCCGTCCCTCCCTGGCTGTCCATCCGTGGCTGTCCCTCCCTGGCCGTCCCTCCCAGGCCGTCCCTCCCTGGCCGTCCCTCCCTGGCCGTCCCTCCCGGGCTGTCCCTCCCGGGCCATCCCTCCCGGCTGTCACAGTGAGATAACTTGTTAAGTTCTTTGCCAGGCTCTGGCCCTCGTCACCGCCGCCCCCCAGGCCTGGTACACCGGGTGGGGCGCCCTGCCCCATGGGGCGAGCTGGCCTGGCCCCAGCCCCGCCAACCCCTGCCGGGGGCCAGTGACTCAGCCCCCTCCAGCCCACCCGAGCTGTTTGCCCTCCTGCTTTGGCTTTAACTAGTTAGTGAGTCAACCCCGGCTGCCCCTGGGGCCTGGTCCCCCTCCAAGGCCCGGTTGGGAGCCTTCTGCCCCGCCTGGGCTCTCCTGTACCCAGCGGTCCACACCCCTCTTTGCCAGCCCTGCCTCTGGCGCAGCTCAGAGCGTCCGATTTAGCTCCTCGCCCCCTAGAAGGTGCAGCTGGCCCGTGCTGCCGCCTGTTTGGGGCCCGGGTGGAAGGCGGCGTCCCCCGGGCTGACCAGCACCCTGGGAGTGGGCAAGGAGTGTTCGGGTTAATGGGTTCCTGCCGGGCTGACCTCGCTCGCTCAGGCTTGAGAACGAAATCCAGGGCGTGGGAAACTGTCGCGTTTCCCGGAATTGAGTCAGTTTTGCAGATTCTGGGGTGAGCGGTGGCAGGCCCCTGGCTGTCGTGACCTTCGGTCCCTGAAGGTCATAAAGGAGGAAGCATGGCGCGGGCCACTCAAGAGGTGTAGGACTCAGTTGCACCCGGCTCAGCGGCGGCCGGGCTGTCCTACAGGTGGCTGTCCCCTGTCACCAGCTTCTCAGCTGGAAGACCCTCTGGGGAGGAGGACGGTCACTCCACTGTGAGGGGGACGCTGGCCTGTGAGAAGGGATTCCCGTCCTGAGCCTGAAGGCCGACCTGGGAATCCCTCCGACCTTGGCCCCCAGGACCGAGGTAACCAGCCCTGAGGCCTTTGTCCTTTGGTCTGAGGGTCGTGCTCACTCTGAGAGCTGCCAGCGCCCGGGGGAGCGCTGTGCAGCCACTGTCACCGGCTCATGACCAGACTGTCTGAGGGGTCTCTGCCTTGGGGTCCCCACCAATTTTTTCATCAAAGAAAAGGGGAGGAGGGGAGATGTCGCAGGCGCTGAGAGGAAATCAACCGAAAGCCAAAGACCTTCTAGAAAGATGCACCAGGACCTGCTGTTGTTTTCAAGTCGGGGTTTGTGTAACTTTTTTATTTGGAAGTATCTCAACGTTGAAGAGAAGTTGCAAAAATAATTCGTAGAAGTCGTGGGGACCTTCACCCAGCTGGCCTCGGATTCCGTCCGTTCCGGCAGCGCGGCTTGAAACGCCGGGGGCACTGGTGCAGCTGGGAACTAAATCACGTGTGTTTTCGTGGGGGTTAGAGGCGCTCTCACCTGGGCACGTGTGTGTGAATGTGTGCAATCACCGCCCAGGTCCTCGGAAAGGCAGTTCCCTGATTTAGTTTTCAATTTATTTAAAAGAATGCGCTAGACTGCCAAGCTGCCTTTCATTTAGTCTTCCTTTTTTCTTTTTTTCCTTTTTTTTAAGGTTCACACACACAGCACATGGAGGTTCCCAGGCTAGGGGTCGAATCAGAGCTGCAGCTGCCGGCCTACACCACAGCCATAGCGACTCCAGATCCGAGCCGAGTCTGTGACCTACACCGCAGCTTAAGGCAACGCTGAGCGAGGCCAGGGATCGAACCCACATCCTCACGGATACTAGTGGAGTTGGTTACCACTGAGCCACAACGGGAACTCCTAGTTTGGCTTATCTGAGTAACCGCGGACTGCTCTGTTTTAGGGCAAAACCTCCCCGAATCCTGCCAGATATCCTGAAGAAAATTGGGGACACCCCCATGGTGAGAATCAACAAGATCGGGAGGCACTTCGGCCTGAAGTGTGAGCTCCGTGAGTACCGGCTCCCAGCCCCGCGCTCAGCTCGGCCCTCAGACCCCGGGGCAGTGTAGACCGCCCCTGGCGGGGGTGGGGAAGGCCGGGGACCGGGAGGGGCTGGAGCTGACGGGGCCTCCGGGGTCAGTGTCGGGGTGGGGGGCCTGCGAGCCGGGGTGGGACCGTGGCGGGGAGCGCCGGGGCAGATGTCAAGGGCAGAACCCGCGCCTAGAAGCAGGCTGCTCTGAGCCGGCCGCTGCAGGAGGAGGCCTGGCCCCGGGAGCAGAGCAAGGCCACCCCGTCCCGGACACGCGTGGGTGGGCTGGGCTGACCTGACAGCAGGGGGAGGTTTGCCATGAGGTCTCAGCCACCAAGCGGGCAGGAAGCGGCCTAGACGGTTCGTCTCTCACTCACGAGACAGGGTGGGAAATGGGGGCCATGTCCGGCCTCGTCCCTTGTCTGAGTCCCGTGGGGAAGGGGCTTCTTGGCAAAAGCTGTTTCCAGGAACATGAGAAGGGGGCACTTTCTTCACTGCCACTGTTCTCCAGGGCGTGGAGCCCAGGGGACGTGGCGGGTGCAGAGGCCCTGAGTGAGTCCCCAGCCCGGTGCTGCTGGGTCAGAGAGCCTGGGGGAGGGGGGTGTGAGGGCGGGGGGCACCACTACGGGATGGACCCAGGCCATGTGGCTGATTCACCCCAGGGGCGCCATCGTCGGAGCCCCCGTCCCCACCCCGGGTGAAGACCCCTCTAATAAGCAACGAGCAGGTCACGTTGCGGACTCTGCCGGGTGCCCAGGCTGCAGGGGAACAGCCGCGGGAGAGCTGCTGTCTGCTCTGTGCTCTGCTGTCAGATAATGGAGACCATTCGCTAATGGCCCTCAGGCCTGGGCCTGCTGCTCCAGGCGGGAGCCCCTGAAGTGGGTTTTAGCATGTCCGTTTTTTCTTTTTTCTTTTTAGGGTGCACCGTGGTCTGTGGAGGTTCCCAGGCTAGGGGTCGAATGGGAATTGCAGCTGCCAGCCTGCACCACAGACACAGCATTGCTAGATCCAAGCCGCATCCACGACCTACACCGCAGCTCATGGCAACACCAGATACTTAACCCACTGAGCAAGGCCAGGGATCAAACACGCATTCTCATGGATTCTCGTCAGGTTCTTAACGCATTGAGCCACAACAGGAATTCCCTTAGTGTGTCCATTTTACAGATGGGAAAACCGAGGCTCAAACTGATTATGTGGCTTGCCCACGGCTGATCAGCTTGAAGCCTTGCGTCTGTACGGGTCTTCCCATGGCTCAGCAGAATTTTCTAAAAGTAAGTCCAGTGTGTGACCTATGAGAGTCCTGGGGTGCAGGCCTCCTCGGCGGTCAGACACTGGGGAGCCCCTTGATTGGCCGGGCGGTGGCGTCTCCTGGTCTGTCTGCAGTCGTGGGGCTTCAGGAACCAGGACAAAGCAGTGGGTTGTTTTGCGGACGCTCCAGGCCAGTCTGGGTCCCTCCAGTCACGTTTGGTGCCTCGTCGCCCCCGTTACAAACTCCGCCCATTCTCTGGGGGTGGACGGAGCCCTCCCAGCGGAAAGAAGAGCAGAAGCCAGGGCCCGGGCACAGGATGGAGGGCGATGGCGAGCCCGTGTTGCGGGCAGGAGGGTTTGCAGGGCAGGGGCGGGGACGTGGCTTTAGGACATCTGTCGGGGCCCGCTGGGTACCGCCCTGATTTAAGGTGGGGCTCGGGAGTTCCCGCTATGGCTCAGCGGTAATGAACCCGACTAGAATCCGTGAAGATTCGGGTTCCATCCCTGGCCCTGCTCAGTAGGTTAAGGATCCTGCGTTGCCCGTGCTGTGGTGTAGACCGGCAGCTGCAGTTCCCATTCAGCCCCTAGTCTGGGAACTTCCATGTGCCGAAGGTGGAACCCTAAAAAGGAAAAATAGATGGGGCTCAAATCAGCCCCTCACTGCAGGCCCAGCAAGTCTGCTTGGGACGGAGCTGGCCCACGGGGGTGGCTCTGCTCTGTCCCCGCAGTGGGGGGCTCCTTGGGTGTCCCTGCCTCCCTCACTTGGAGGTCGCCCCGTGGTCCAGGTCGGGCAGGGTGGACAGGCGGGAGCAGCCCCGGTGGGCGGGCACTGGGTCCAGGTCAGGCATGGAGGTGGCAAAGGAAAGATGATGGCTCTCAGAACGGGCAAAGGCCACGCCTGTCCCTGCGTCCGGGAGGTACCAGGGCGTGGGGGTGGCACCAGCTGGGGCCCAGGGCTTCTCCTGATGCGTGTCCGGCTTCCAGTGGCCAAGTGCGAGTTCTTCAACGCGGGCGGTAGCGTCAAGGACCGCATCAGCCTCCGGATGGTCGAGGACGCGGAGCGCGAGGGGACCCTGAAGCCTGGCGACACCATCATTGAGCCGACATCGGGGAACACAGGTGGGCCCTGCCTCAGGCCGGAGCCCCCGGCCCGGGAGCCCCGCAGCTGCACGCGCTGGCCTCCGCTCCGCACACTTTGCTCGGCACCTGGCGCCCGTGTGCAGGTGTTCGTCCCCGACCTACCTGCTCTGAGACTTGCCGTCCAGGGTGCACTGGTGCTGTCGGAGTCTGTTACCTGGGCAACCACACCTGGGAGTAAAAATCTGCCCTAGTTTCCATCGGCGGCGGTAATAAAGCCCACAGCAGGCGCGGCTTGATCAGCCCGCGTTTATTGTCTCCCAGTCGGGAGGCTGGACATCCGAGACCAGGCCTCTCCTGAGGCCTCTCCTGGGCGAGTCGAGGGCCGGCCCCTCCCCGTGTTCTCACACACGTCTGCGTGTCGGTGTCCTGCTCTCCTCTTCCTGTGTGGACGTCAGACAAGGGGGGTTTCGGCCCACCCGCGTGGCCTCACGTGACCTCGTTAACTTTAATCACCTCTTTAAAGACCATCTCTGTGGAGTTCCTGTCGTAGCTCAGGAATAAGGAACTGACTAGGATCCATGAGGACTTTTTCGATCCCTGGCCTCACTCAGTGGGTTAAGGATTCAGCGTTGCCATGACCTGTGGTGTAGGTCACAGACGCAGCTCGGATCTGGTGTTGCCGTGGCTGTGGTGTAGGCCGGCAGCTGCAGCTCCAGTTCGACCCCTAGCCTTGGAACCTCCATATGCCTCAGGTGTGGCCCTAAAAAAGCAAAAAAAAAAAAAAACAAAAGAGAGAAAAAGAAAAAAAAGACCAGTCTCCATTGCAAACACATTCTGAGGGGCTGCAGGGTAAGACTTCAAAGTAAGAATTTTGGAGGGACACACTCAGCCCAGCCCCCAGAATTCCTGTCCTTCTCAGATGCAAAATACCCTCACCCCAGCAGCCCCCAAATCTGAACCCACTCCAGCACCTGTGCTGTCTCCTCTAAGAACCCCTGAATGCGTGTGCATGCCTCTGGAGGCCCGGCTGCTTCTGGGGCAGGTTCCTCCCCGGCCGTGAACCCTGACCCCAGACGAGCTGTGCGCTTCCAGAGTGCAGTGGACAGACCGGCTTGGGACGACCTTCCCAGGCAAACCCCAGGAAGGGGGCGTGGGTCAGGCAGGGCGGACCCCAGGGATCCCGAGGCTCCAGAATCCTCTGCGGCGGATGCTTGTTCTTCAGGAGAGTGGCCCCGGCCCCTTGGAACCAAGGCGGAGGCGTGCGGCTGGGGGCCTGGGCTCCGGGCCTGCCGCGGGTGTGGCGGCGCCGCCCTCCGGCCACCCTCGGGGTCACTGCCCTTCCTCGTGTGTTCACAGCGAGTGCCACGTTTGCTGCGCTTGCCACTGTCGTTGTCGCCTACAGGCGCCCAGTGAGAGCTGGAGGAACCGGGGTTTGTGTTCTGCACCCCATTTGCCCTGGGCGCACCTGCCTTTTTATCGCTGCCTCCACGTGCTCTTTTCGCCCCCGTTTGAGGGCAGAAGGGGATGATGCTGGCGGCCAGGTCTCGGGGGCATGGCGACCCCTCTCACCCCTGTGCTGTCCGCAGGGATCGGGCTGGCGCTGGCCGCCGCCGTGAAGGGCTACCGCTGCATCATCGTGATGCCGGAGAAGATGAGCTCGGAGAAGGTGGGCGCGGCGGGGGCGGTGGGGGTTTGGCGGCGGCGGGGGCGGCGGGGGAGGCGGCAGGCCTCCGGCCCTGGCGCTGCAGGCCTGGTGGGGAGGTGAAGGCCACGTGTCCCTTTGCAGGTGGACGTCCTGCGGGCCCTGGGGGCGGAGATCGTGAGGACGCCCACCAATGCCAGGTTCGACTCCCCCGAGTCGCACGTGGGGGTGGCCTGGAGGCTGAGGAACGAGATCCCCAATTCTCACATCCTGGACCAGGTGAGGCGGGGGCTGGGGGCGAGTGTGCGCTCAGCGGTTTGGGACCAAGTGGGGCCGTCCCACGAGCACCTCTGTCCCGGGGTGGAGCGGTGTTGCTTCTGCAGCGGAAATGACCCATGCCCCGGCACGCAGGCGCTGGCTTCTCCCAGGCCGTTCAGGTCCCTGCCCGCCGGCCGGTGAGGCCAACCAAGCCTTTGGCTCTGCCGTCCGCATGCCAGCTCCGAGGGCTCAGCTCCGTGCGCTGGGTTGAATGCCCTTTGGCAGAGGACCCTGGAAGCTCTCTGCAGGCATAGGATACGCAAAAACCTTTTTATTGGAAGCACTCTGTCACTCCTTCCACTTCAGAAACGGCATCGTCAGAGAGCCGGCTTTAAGCCGGAGGTCTGCTGAGGTGCCCTTGCCGTCCCCGGGGCTGCTGGGACCCTCTCTGGCTCATGCTGAGCTGTTTGCACATCCATCTTGACTCGGCGCGTTTGCTCTCTCTTTGCAGTACCGCAATGCCAGCAACCCCCTTGCTCACTACGACATCACAGCCGAGGAGATTCTGCAGCAGTGTGACGGTCTGTACCTCTAACCCTGCTGTCTGTCTTCACCGGGAGGGGGGGATGGTACGAGTCACTTAGCCTTTCCTTGGCAAACTCCTACTCACCTTTCAAAACCCAGCTCAAATGTCCCCCCTCTGGGCAATGCTTTCTAGAGCATTACTGTAGAGCAGTTTCCTCCCTCTATTGTGCCCTCCTGGACTTTGCTGGTGCCTCTCCGGTGCCACCAAACATTCCATGCAGTTGAGTTTGTTTACGTGGGTGCGGGAAGCAGGCCGGTGCCGGCTCACAGCTGGGGCTTCACGTTGCTGCACCACATTTGGCCTCAACCCTCAACAGGGCACTTGAATTCAACCTCCCGCTTTTTCCGTCTCTGGAACTGGGGTGGTGAAGCCTGCAGTTAGCTTCCTCTGTACGGACACAAGGCTGCTCGGGACCTTTCCACGCGTTTTGTGCCAAGGCGCGAGGTGTCGTGATGTTTTCTGATGGGTTGTTTCCCCAAGAGACATTCAGGAGACGTCGCCAGGGTCTCGGCGCCTTTGGCTTCCTGTTTGGAGCTTGGCGCTGGCCTAAGTGCACCTTGTGGCATGCCCAGGAGCCAGGCAGCAAAGCCCAGGCATTTGCTCACCCAGGTTTAATGTGTGAGAACTCTGTCATTTGGCAAAAACAGCCCATCTACCTCGGCACGGGTGCCTGTGCGGACTTGCCTACGGGGAGCCTGAGCGGGCCACCGGGCACCGTGAGAGCGCGGCCGGCATCGAGCCGAGCCGGGTGGTTTATTCCAGTTCCTTAGATGATTCAGTTCACTCATTCACATCGTCTTAAACCCAACAGCTTAAGAAAGTGGGCAGAACCTGCAGGCCCAGCCCTCGGCCACCCGTGCCCACTTCCCACAGATGTCACCTCCTCTCGATTCATGGATCCATGACAAAGAGGGGTTTCAGTGACTGCCTGTCGTTTAGACTTAAATGGAGCCCCCAGGGTCCCTGTTCCCCTGAGCGACTCTCGGCGAGGAAGGAGGCGGATCACAGGCTTTAGACTTGAGAGCAGATGTGCTTTGGCCTTTGTGATCGCCGGCCTTCACTGCGGTTGAGTTCATTTTTGCTCCTTAGAGTGGGGGCCGGCCGCGCCAGCCAAGAATGTTCTCCCTGACCGGCCTCTGCCCCACCAGGGAAGCTGGACATGCTGGTGGCCTCGGCGGGCACAGGTGGCACCATCACGGGCATTGCCAGGAAGCTGAAGGAGAAGTGCCCTGGATGCAAGGTGAGGGCCCCGGGCTGCCCTGCCTGCGGGAGGCACGGGCGCCGCCCTGCCTGGGAGGTGGGCCTGGACGTGTGTGTGTGTGTGTGTGTGTGTGTGTGTGTGTGTGTGTGTGTGTCTGTTTGCGCGCGCGCACGTGTGCGTTTCCCTCCCACGGCCTGAACTGCACTTGGGGGCTTAATGGTCAGGCTCCTTGGCGTTGGGCCCCCAAGTGGCCTTTGTTTTAGAGTTGAAAGTTCTTGATGCTGACACTTCTGCGTAGATGGCTTTATGTCTTATACACCCGCCCAGCCACCACCCCCCAGGGGCACCCAGAGGAGCTGGGGAAGGGAGGGTCACTGTGGGTGGCTCCCAAGGATGGTTCCAGAAGCCGAAAGCTCTCAGGCACGGGCCCTGGGGCTGTCCCCTCCTCCCGGGGAGGTGGGAGTGGGGGTGGCTCTGAGCCCAGGAAAGGCAGGGCCCTGGAGGGGCTCAGAGACCCCACTGGCCCTGCTGGGCATGCTCTCTCCGCCCATTTCTCTGCCCCTGCGCACCCGCTGTTCTGGAGACGTCTCGGGGGCTGGCCCCGGGCCCCTGGGCACGAGGGGCCGCTTCCCTCGGCCTTGTGTCGCCCGGCTGAGTGCTCGCGCCCGTGTCACCTCCCAGTGCCTGCGCCTGGGTTTCTGGCTTTCCGGTCTCGCCCCCCTGACTGGGAGCAGGCCCCGTCCTGAGGACAGTGGGCGCCTCCAGGGCCGTCCAGAGCCTAACGCCGCCCGCCCTGCAGATCGTCGGGGTGGACCCCGAAGGCTCCGTCCTCGCCCAGCCGGAGGAGCTGAACCAGACGGAGCAGACCGCCTACGAGGTGGAAGGCATCGGCTACGACTTCATCCCCACCGTGCTGGACCGCTCGGTAGGCGGGTGCCTGGCCGTCCCGCCCCCGGGTCCCGAACTTTCCAGCCAAGGCAGCCTTGGGGGGTCAAGATGCAGTGACGCGGTGACACATGGTGACACTGTAGCCCTGCTGGGCAGGGGCAGAAGCTGTTGCAGGGGGTGGCCCGGATGAGGCCGCTGCAGAGGGTGGGAGTCTAACAGCTGGGGCCGGGGGCAGAGCTAGCGCCCCCAGGGAAGGCCGGCTAAGGCCCTAAAGGACGCTGCCGCTGGGGAGGCCTAGGGTGCCGCGCGCAGCGGGCAGGTAGGCGGGCGGTTGCCCCGTGTGTGACGTGCTGGACGGCGCGGGGGCACGATCCGGGTCTGCAGCCCGAGCCCTGGGGTCTCACGCCACCCGCCTGGACCGAGGTCACTTGTGAGGTTGCAAACTGGGCGGCGGGGTCTTCACGGCCGGGAGCCCAACCCCCGGGCTGACCGTCTGCCCCCCGCCCCCGGCAGGTGGTGGACACGTGGTTCAAGAGCAACGACGAGGAGGCCTTCGCCTTCGCCCGCATGCTGATCGCGCAGGAGGGGCTGCTGTGCGGTGAGTGGGGGACGTGGGTCGTCCGCCGGCTTCCGGGACCCGGGGCGGCGGCTCCGGGCGAGGGTGCGGCGTGAACCCTGAGCGGACGCCCGACTGGGAGCGAGGAGGTCCTTCCTGCACCCCGAGCCCACTCCCCGCCGAGGGCCCTTCCGGAGCGGGCGCGCGCTGGCCGCACAGACCCCCGTGGACGCTCCCGGCACAGACACCCACATACCTGCTGGTCCGACCGGCCCCTGCCCCCCGCCCTCTTGGCAGGTGGCAGTGCTGGCAGTGCCATGTCCGTGGCCGTGAAGGCCGCCCGGGAGCTGCGGGAGGGCCAGCGCTGCGTGGTGATCCTGCCCGACTCCGTGCGCAACTACATGTGAGGCGCCGCACTCCCCGCCCCGCCCCCCTCGCCTGGCCCCGCCCCAGCCCCG
>PVHT020000170.1:11458536-11508998 GCA_004024745.2 Catagonus wagneri | reverse complement strand
CCTCCCCCTGCCTCCCCGTCACCTTCCTAGGGCACCTGCACTGTCACCGCTCCCTGCCCCCACCAGGCCTCCCAGCTCACGCCTCCTCGGCTCCCTTGTCCCCACCTGGGTCTCCCAGGGGCCTTTGAAAGTCCGGGGGGCCGTGCCCATGGCCCTGGCAGGACTCCCCTTGGAGGGGGCGGCTCCTCTGCATTCTCGGGACGAAGCCTCCCCACACCAGCCTACACCAGCCTGGGAGGACCCTGGCTGGGGTCAGCGGCCCTGAGGACGGGCTGTGCCACGTCTGCCTGGGGCCTCCGGGACCCTTTGGGGTCTGACGGTGCAGGTATCTGCACACCTGCCAGGGCCCTCTCCCCACGGGGCAGTGGGCAGCCTCCTGCTTCGAATTACGTCCTCTGGGCAGGCGGCCCTGCCATGGTCACCGGCCGAAAGTGCCAGGGCTGCTCTGTGGGAGGGAGGCTTAAAGACCCACCCAGGGACCTCCCACCGTCTGGCCTCTCCCTGGCCCTGGGGTGGCAGGTCACATGCCTGCGGTGAGCTCAGCTGCCCCCGGTGGGTGGGCCTAGGAGGTTTCACCTGGGGGCCATTCACGTCTGGGTGTCCACTGCCGAGGTGCCCTCAGCTGGGCTGCCCGCCACACCGCACAGCGCGGGAGAGCGGCCGTCTCCCCGTGTGCTTGGCTGGCCTGCTGTGTGTGCACGTGTGTGTGTGTGTGTGTGTGTGTGTGTGTGTGTGATGGCAGGCACACAGTGTGTGATTGTCCCCTGTGGCAGGTACCTCTAGGCTTGGGGGCGGTGGGCGTCTGTGTCTCCTACTGTGTCGGTCCTCACCAGGCAGGTAGCTGGCTGCCCCGGAGGCCTGGATGGGGGTCCTCCGAGCCAGGGTGGGACAGGCCCCCTCTGCCAGGGCAGACTTGTGGACGGCCGGGGAGGCCGCCCAGGGAGCCCCTGGGGGCGTGACGGCACAGGGCCCAGGACACGACTGTTCCCGAGCAGGGTTCTGGGGCTCTTGACTGAGTAGAAATTGATGAGAGGTCAGACCGGGAATCCAGTGGGGCTCCCGCGGGACGAGTGCCGCCGCGGGGCAGCGAAGCGGGTAACAGGGGCCCCACGTCTCCCAAGGGTGCCGGTCCCTTACGTGGGCTGAGGGTGGCGCTGTGTGCTGGGGTCAGGCGCGGTGCCCTGCTTTCGCTCCCCGCATCTCAGAAACGGTGGCCAGGTTTTTGGTCTTTATTCGTAACTTGCTCCAACGGCACAGGCACGCGGTTATGCTCAGTCCCTTGTAGCTTCTCTGTATCCGTGGCTGGAGGCGACGTCTGTCCGGGAGCAGCCACTCAGCCGAGGGCGCCCGCCGCGGGGCCCAGCCCATCTCAAACCTTCTCCTGCGCCTTGGGCGCATGCAGCCCCGGCTGACCAGATGCCCCATCGACCACAGCTCCCTGGCGGAGGGGGGGTTCCGGAACCCCGCTCTCGGTCCTCCGTGGAGCTCCTAGCCGGCCCCGGGGGTCTCGGCTGGGCTGTGGGGCCTGGCGCGGAACCTGGCCTCTCCCTGAGGAATATGTCCCCCGGTGTGAGCAGAGGCCGTGCGAGACCCTCCGCCCAGGCCCTGTGGCTTCTGATGTGACAGGTCCAAGTTCCTGAGTGACAGGTGGATGATGCAGAAGGGCTTCATGAAGGAGGAGGAGCTCTCGGTGAAGAAGCCGTGGTGAGGACGGCTCTGAGCGGGGGCCCCGCCCCGGCGGCATGCGTGGGGCTCGGGACGCGCGTCCCACACCTGGCTGGGTGCCCTTGGACAGCGTCTGCCCCGGCCGCACGGGTTCACGGCCTCCCTGCCCTGCCCCCCCCCAGGTGGTGGCACCTCCGAGTTCAGGAGCTGAGCCTGTCGGCCCCGCTGACCGTGCTGCCTGCGGTCACCTGCGAGCACACCATCGAGATTCTCCGGGACAAGGGCTTCGACCAGGCGCCCGTGGTGGACGAGTCGGGGTCAGTCCTGGCCGCCGTCCGGAGCTCTGCCCGCGGACCCCACAGCTGACCTTGGCCGCTTTGTGTACAGACGCTCAGAGCATTGGGTGGCTGGTCTCCGAGCACCTCCCGGGTCGGTGGCTGGTTGTATTAACCCTTTCACCCTTCGGGCCTTAACGCCTCGGTCCCACCCACTGCGGCCAGTGTGTGCACGGAAGGCCGGTGTGGGGACCTGGCCTTGCTCTGAGGATGTGCCTAACAGTGGAAGGCCGTGGCGGGCAGGCTCCGGTGACAGTGACCAACCGTGTGGGGTCCCCCGGGCTGTCCCAGTTCCAGCGCTGAAATTCCCACGTCCCGGGACACGGCCACCTGGTCACCTTCGACACCTGTCAGAATGGAGATGCCCAGAGGGCTCGCGGGCTCCCTGTCTCCCCGCGCCGGGCCAGCGGCTCCAGGGGCGGGCCGTGGTCACTGCTGTGCTCCCGCCGCTCGCAGCCCCCGAGCACTGGCTGAACTCCGGGAGGGGCCCAGAGTTCAACCTGAGGGCGGCTGTGCTGGATTTTTGGCAGAAGCGGCGGCTTGGGCGAGGCGGAGGGGGAGCGCCTGTGCTGACCCCGCCCCGTCCCTGCTCCCTCAGGGTGGTCCTGGGCATGGTGACTCTGGGGAACATGCTGTCGTCCCTGCTCGCGGGAAAGATCCAGCCGTCGGACCAGGTTCGCAAAGTCGTCTACAAGCAGTTCAAACAGGTACGAGCCCCGCTTCCCGGAGCGGCAGATGCAGAGGCCAGCTGTGCTGGCAGGCGGAGGCCGGGCGTCTGTGCGAGATTCCTGGCCCTCGGCCCTGCCCGGGACCCCATCAGACCCGCAGATCTGGGGATCTGCCCCAGCTTCGCAAAGCAAGACGCCCCAGGTGGGGAAAGGGCCCGTCAGGGAGGGCTCACCACGTTTGCACTCCGGCAGTGCCTGGGGTCACCGGCAAGCCCAGAAACCACTGTCCCACTCAGGCCAGGCATCTGCCAACGTACGCACCCTCAGAGCCCTGGGCCCTGATTCTGTCCTGCGCACACATCCGTTAAGAACACCTTAAACACGCCCTTAGTTGTTTAACGCGAACGCGAGCTCTCTGAGGAGCAGCACCTTTCTGTGGTGGCGCTGCTCAGCCCCCGCGCCATGCTGAGCTGCCGGCCACCCTGGGGTGGGCTGGGCAGGGCCGACCCTGTGTCCCTGGGGTGGGGTGGGGGGTGGGGTCGGGGCAGCCCCTCTCCCCGTCTTGGTGGCACCTGACACCTGGCACCCCACAGCCCTTTTCTCATCTGACTTCCAAGAGCGTAGGAGTGGCGGGCTGTTGGCTCTGCACTTGAAGGGCTAAAGGGCTGAGCGGCTTGAGCCCAAATCTAGGAGTGAATTTGATTTTCCTTTTGCTACCACACATACGGCTGAGGCGTCACTGGAATCCCCACGTTTCTCTCACCTCCATCTCCGCCGCCCTCCCCTCCAGCGCGGTCCCTGCAGCCCCCACCTGTCCCGTGGCTGGAGAGGCCACAGGAGACAAGCGGGGGGCTGATCCTCCCCGCCAAGCCCAGCCCCGCCTTGGAGCGGCCCCTGCCCTGGACCCTCAACCCTGGGCTCCCTCCGCCCCTGCCTGCAGGTCCTTCCTTGTTCCTTCCTGCTGCCCCCCTCCCCCTCCCGCTCTCCCCTGCCCCTCCCCCCCCCACTCCCCCTCCCCCTCCCCCTCCAATTCCCCTCCCCCTCCACTCCGGCCCCAGGCTGTCCTGGCCTGAGGCCAGTGGATGGGGAGCATGGGCCCAGGGTCGCCTGTGATCGGGTGGCCAGCAGAGCTGAGTGAGGGCTGCCCTTCCCCCATCCCACTGCCCACCAGCATTTCTGGAAGTTTCCGCCCCCTTCTCTCCCCTGAGTCCGGGTGAACGTACTCCACACGTCCCATCTGGTGGTTCTGCCCTGCACACAGGCGTCCGCCCCCACAGGCTTCCTCGCATCCCCGCCCCCGCCCCGCCGCTGTGCCGGCCCTGTAGACGTGTGCTCCCTGGGCTCACGCACTGTGTGTGTCTGGCTGGCTCCCGCCACACGTCGCGCAGCAGTGTGCTGAGGTCCTGCCTGCAGGCCGTGCGCCCGTCCCCGCCCGCGTCCAGTTCGCGGTGTTTCTGGCTCTTCCTGTGGATGCCGCCGTGTGTGTGGCCCTCGGTCCCCAGGGGAAGGGCAGGGCGCGAAGTCCGTGTCCCCTCCCCTCCCTTGGCGGCCCAGTCTGACCTCCAGCCACACTCCTCCTCCAGCCCCCGGGCTCTAGTGCCATCAGGACCTCGGGGGTCGCAAGGCCCCTCTGCTCTGGGCACCAGGTCAGTCGTGAGCCGATGGGACGTCCTTTGGCCGGGCCCAGGCGCCCCGGTCCGGATAGTGTCCTGCAGAGAAGGTGGCACCGCCCAAGCCTGGCGGGTCCCGTCTCGAGACTCCGTCCCGCCCAGGGGTCCGGGCGCCGGCACGGCACGGGAGAGGCTCCTTGGAGCTGTGGCTCCCTCAGCAGCCGGTTCTCCGGGCGGGACGGAGGAATCGCCCCCGCCCGGGGCTCCTGCCCTCATAACGGCAAAGCCTCAGGCCCAGCCGCCGGGTAGCGACAGCTCGGCGGGCACACGGACCTCCTGACACAGGGAGCAGATCTGCACCTGCCGCAGAGCCTCCGTGGCCGGGGTCAGGCCACAAAGGGCGCCCGGCGGCCCCCGTGGGGCTCACCGCTTGGAACGCCACGTTGGGGTTCACCCAGCCCGAGTGCTGGGAGGGCGTCACCACGGCAGCGAGGGCCCCGGGGCCATAAAGGGTTTTCCGGGGACAGTAAGTGACGGCCCCATGCCGTCGTGACACCTGGGCTGCGCTGTAGCTTCGCGCGACGCGGGCACAAGCCTCTGCAGCTGCCTTGTGAGGGCCTCGCTGTGAGCGGCGCTGGAAAGTCCTGCGGGCAGAGTCCTAGGCTGACCGAGTCTTTCCATACCTTTTTTTTTTTTTGGCTGCCCTGCAGCCTGTGGAAGTTCCCAGGCCGGGGATCATATCTGAGCCACAGTTGTGAGCTACGCTGCAGCTGTGGCAACGCTGGATCCTTAAGCCACCGTGCCGGGCCGGGGATCGAACCTGCATTGTTGAGCGCTGGAGACGCCACCAGTCATGTTACTTGTGCCGGAGGGGACTCCTCCATCGCTTTTAAAAAGCTGAGTGGGAGTACGGCAGGTTCACTGCTTGTCTCTGTGCCCCCCTGCCCTGAACTGCTCTCCCCTCCGCTTTTTTTTTTTTTTGGCGTTTTTTTGGTCTTTTTAGGGCTGCACCTGCAACATACGGAAGTTCCCAGGCTAGGATAGAATCGGAGCTGCAGCTGCCGCGTACACCACAGCCACAGCAACACCAGATCCGAGCCACATCTGCGACCTACACCACAGCTCACGGCAACACTGGATCCTTAACCCACTGACCGAGGCCATGAATCGAACCCGCACCCTTATGATACTAGTCAAGTTCATTTCCACTGAGCCACAGTGGGAACTCCTCCCCTTCTCTTTGGAGCATTTAAAACCAAAAGGACTTTTGTAGACGGAACTGTGGCCTCAGGTGAGTTCAGCTTGCAGAGGTGTGGCCGTCTCGTCCAAACCTGGCTCCCCAGGGAGCCTGATCACGTGTCTCCACTGGCGTCCGGCCCTCTCGCCTCTGGGACGCAGGAAAGCGTTTTAACAGGCTCCTTCCGGGCCGATGAAGAGCGACCTCAGGTGTGATTCTAAAAGAAATGGAGTTCCCGTTGTGGCTCAGTGGTTAACGAATCCGACTAGGAACCATGAGGTTGCGGGTTCAATCCCTGGCCTCGCCCAGTGGGTTAAGGATCCGGCGTTGCCGTAAGCTGTGGTGTAGATTGCAGACGCGGCTCGGATCCCATGTTGCTGCGGCTGTGACATAGGCCAGCAGCTGTAGCTCCGATTAGACCCCTAGTCTGGGAACCTCCACGTGCTGCGGGTGAGGCCCTAAAACAACAAAAAGGCAAAACCAAAACAAAAAGAAAAGAATATGGAGGCCAAGCTTGGGGCCATTTGGGCCTCACACCAATAGCAAAATCTTTCTCCCATGCTCTGTGATCCGGCTCCACTGCAGTTGGATGGAGAGAGGTGTGAGCTGGGCCAGGCGCTGGCCACGTTGGGGAAGGGGGTCTGGCGGCCTCCCCAAGAGGGTGGGTCCCCCCACTGGGGGCGGGGCCTCGTGGACTGAGGTGGGTGACGGGCCTGGAGGTGGGGGCCGGCCCCTCCGACCCCCGCTCCTGATTTTCCCTCCTGGACTTGCTCTTCCATTTCGTGTTCCCCTAATCCGCTTTTCCCAACCTGTTGGAAACGCCCGTGAGCCCAGTTTATCTGAAAGATGGGCCGTGTGTGTCCTTTTCTTGCAGTCTGTCTTCTGAGTAGATGGTGCGGCCACCCCGCCCCGGGGCCCCGCGTCACCACATCGGGCGCCGATTTAGGGTTTTGTCATAACCGGCGCGACCTTGGTGACTAAGCCCCCGGCTTGCGGGCTCCGCCCCAGGCTCTGCAGGCGGGCGGGCGGCGACGGCTGTAAATGGCGCGTGTCCCTCAGAGCCTCACACAGCGACGTGTGAGGCCCCAGGTCCCCAGCCCCGAGCCCCTGCAGCCCCCCATCTCGCTAGTTGTGCTCCTTCCAGAATTCAGTTTCTAAATCATCAAGAGGCTCCCGAAGAACCTTCTGGAGGGTTCACCAGCCACTCCCGCGGCCTCGAGCTCGTTTCTGGGGGCCTCGGGCCCGGCTGCCCTGGTAAGCGCCGCCCGTGGCTTCTCTTCCAGATCCGCCTGACGGACCCGCTGGGCAAGCTCTCGCACATCCTGGAGTTGGACCACTTCGCGCTGGTGGTCCACGAGCAGATCCAGTGTAAGTGGGGCCGCCGGGGGCCCGGGAGCCCGGGAGCCCCAGCCTCCGTGCGCACGTTCCTGGCGTGAGCTCCCAGGCTGTCTGGGAGTCCAGGTGCTGACGGCCAGCGCCCCCCCACCCCCAGCCTTGGGGATCTCAGAGGGACCCAGCTGTGGCCACGCCTGGGCGCTCGCTCCCACGAGCCCAGGGGAATTCGTCACCTGCTTACAAAGCCCAGCCCGGCCTCCTGGCCAGGAGTCCAGCAGTTCTGGCGAGGACAAGGGTTGTAGAAATCTCAAGAACTGGGGGGCCTTGAAGTCCACCCAGGACTGGGCCTGGGGCCCGGGTCCCCCGTCTGACCTGTCTTCCGTGCTCAGCTCCACAGCGTGGGACCTGGCCCCGTGGGCGGGGGGCTGCGGGTATGTGCACCCACCCATCCCACCCACTCGGAAGCTGTGCTGTGCTCAGCGCCGCTGCCTCTTAGCGCCAAGGAGGGCGTCCGGGCTCCAGACCCCCGAGCTTGGCCGGGAGTCTCCCCCGTGTCACTTTTTACTCATGTTTGAATGTCTGCACGGCCTGGCCTGGCTCCACTGTCAGGGTGCGAATACAACAGAGCGTCCTGGGACACGGCCCGGCCTGAAAGCACCGTCCACTGCCTTCGTGCGCATGGGCAGGGCTGAGTGGTCGCTACTGAGACCGCACAGCCCCTTATAGGAAGCTGGCCGGCCTGGCTCCGGACGGGCCTGGGGGCCACTCAGAGGGCCCTCCCTGCAAGGTGCGAAGCTTCTCAAAGCCCCCGATCCCTGCTGGGTCCCCTTGGTTTTTCCTGAGGGGCACCGGGCAGGCCAGTGGGACGCCTGGCCCCTCTGTGTGAACTCTGCCCCCAGAGGCCTGGGGGACAGACTGGAAGGCGGGTCTGGAATGGGACCCGGCTGGTTCCCCAGCCTCGTTCAGTGCTGTCGGGGCGCTGTCTCAGTCGGGTGCTCCCCAGAAACAGGAGGGGGTGTGGCGATTTGCAGGGCGAGTGGGCACACCCGAGACCTGAAGAGCCCGAGATCCAGATCCAGATCCAGAGGAGGACACGTCCCTCTGATGGGGGGGGGTCGGCCCTTCTGTTCTAGATGGGCCTTCAACTGATTGGATGGGGCCCACCCGCCCTAGGAGGGCACCTGCTCCACGCGGTCCCTCCTACTGAGTATTGATCTCCAGACACCCAGGATGAGGTCTGACCAGATATCAGGGCCCTCTGTGGCCCAGTCATGTTGAAACATAAAACTAATGCCCCCAACCAGCCCCTGTGCCCTGGGGCTGCAGGGAAGCAGGGCCAGGGCCTGTGGGTGTGAAGATGAAATTGTGGGCCAGAGACGTGAGTGTGGGCCTGAGTGGGGTTGGAATCTCATGCCAGGACTCAGGCCTGGGGCAGGAGGACAACCTCAGGCTGCTCTGAATGAATGAGACCTTCTGACAGCTCAGAGTCCGGCCCCGCGCTCCACGAGGCTCGCGTTGGGCAGAGAGGGCACCCGCAGGCCCGTGGACGCTGGGCGGGCTCAGGGCCGGGCCCCCCAGAGCCTCTGACCCGCTCTGTGTGGAGGCCCCCTGAACCCGTGCCCGTCCCTCTCAGACCACAGCCACGGGGAGTCCAGCAAGCGGCAGATGGTGTTTGGGGTCGTCACGGCCATTGATCTGCTGAACTTCGTGGCCGCCCGGGAGCGGAACCAGGAGACAAAGCCAGGAAGCGCCTTGGAACCTAGAAGCGCTGGGGCCGCGGCCCAGCCCTGACCCCCGCGAGCCTGCTGGGCGCTCTCTCCTGGCCTCCGCAAACACTACGCAAACGCACACATGACCTGTCGCGGCCTGCGAGGCGCACTGCGCTGTCGGGACAGGTAGCGGAGTGGGTGTCGGGTGCTTACGGCTTTGCGCAGGCCAGCAGCGGTGTCATCCTTTCCCGTCGTTAGCCCTCGGCGGCCTGAAGGAATCTATTTATGGATTTTCCAGTTAGATGTTTTTTTCTTTACCTTTCTCCTCAAACATTTCAGTGAGCACGTCTACTCCAAGAGGGCTCCGCGGGGCCTGGGGTGGGGGATTCAGGGTGGAGGCAAGCGCTTTGCCGGTAGTTCGAGTGGGGAACAGCAGAGTGGGGCTGGGGGCTGGGGGGTCAGTCGGGGCCCTTCTCACGGCCGCCTGGTCCACTCGGGGCGGGCTTGGTCCGAGTGGCTTGAGTGTTTGGGGTTTTTTAATTGAGGTGAAACTGACATGAACCTAAAGTGATCAATTAGAAAATGTGTAATTCAGGAACGTTTGTGACATTCCCAGCGTGGCACAGCCACCTCCTCTGTCAGGTTCTCAAACAATCCATCCCCCATTAAACGTTCACCCACCACCACCACCGGGCTAATCTGCTTTCTGTCCCCACAGATTTGCTTATTTGGGACACTTCCTATAAAAAGAATCACATTGTCTGTGACCTTTTGTGTCTGGCTTATTTCTTTTGGCCCAAGGTTCTTTCAGACTGTAGCGTGAATCAGGACTTGATTCCTTTTGGTGGCTAAACCCTATTCCAGCATGTGAGAGACCACAGTCTCTTTATCCATTCATCAGCTGACGGATATTTGGCTTGTTTCCAGTCTTGGGCCGTTGACTTGTATTGCTGTGGACGTTCGTGTGCCAGGATTTGTTTGAACACCTGGTGTCAGTTCTTTAGGTTATATGACCAGGACTGGAACTGCGGGGCCTGTGATAATTCTGTGTTTCATTTCTTTGAGGAACCACGAATTGTGTTCCATGGCAACTGTTTCACAGTGCCACCAGTTTACATCCCTGAAGCCATGCCTGAAGTTTCCAGTTTACTCCAAGTCCTCACTGACTTTTTTTTTTTTTGGCTTTTGTCATTTTAGGGCTTCACCCGCGGCATATGGAGATTCCCAGGCTAGGGGTCTAATCAGAGCTGTAGCTGCTGGCCTGTGCCAGAACCACAGCAACGCAGGATCCAAGCCGTGTCTGCAACCTACACCACAGCTCATGGCAATGCTGGATCCTTAACCCATTGAGCGAGGCCAGGGATCGAACCCGCAACCTCATGGTTCCTAGTCGGATTCATTAACTGCTGCACCACAATGGCAACTCCACTGACTTTTGTTTTCTGGGTTTTGTTTTTTTCAGTCGTCATAGTGGGTGTGTCTCACCATGCTTCGGATTGGCTCATATGCTCATGTGCTTTTTTGTTCATTTATATCTTCTTTGCAGAAATGTCTGTTCAAGTCCTGTGCCCTTTTTTTTTTTTTGTCTTTTTGTCTTTATGTAGAGCCACACTCGCGGCATATGGAGGTTCCCAGGCTAGGGGTCTAACAGGAGCTGTAGCTGCCGGCCTTCGCCACAGCCACAGCAACGTGGGATCCGAGCAGCATCTGCAATCTACACCACAGCTCACGGTAATGCCAGATCCTTAACCCACTGAGCAAGGCCAGGGATCGAACCCGCCACCTCATGGTTCTTAGTCGGATTCGTTAACCACTGAGCCACAAAGGGAACTCCCTGTGCCCATTTTTAAATCGGGCTGTCTGTCTTTTGTTCAGTTGTAGAGAAGTTCTGTATACTAGACCCTTAGCAGACATGATTTGCAGTATTTTCTCCCATTCTGCAGGGTATCTTTTCCCTTTCTTTTCTCTCTTTTTTTTTTATATTTCCTTTTTAGCACCATACTTGCAGTATATGTAAATTCCTGGGCAAAGGGTCGAATCAGAGCTGCAACTGCCAGCCTACACCACAGCCACAGCAATGCCAGATTTGAGCTGCATCTGCGACCTACACCACAGCCCGGGGCAATGCTGGATCCTTAACCCACTGAGTGAGGCCAGGGATTGAACCCACATCCTCATAGGTACTAGTAAGGCTCATAGCCCCCTGAGCCACAACGGGAACTCCCTCTTTTCCTTTTCTTAATAATAACCTTGGGTGCACCACAGTGTTTTGCTTTTGATAAAGTCTCATTTACCTGTTTTTTTCTTTTGTTTTGCTTTTGGTGTTACATCCAAGAACCCATTGCCAATTCCAAGGTCGTATTTTCTCCTAAGAGTTTTATCATTTTAGCTTTTACATTTTTTGTTCATTGGTCCATTTTGAGTTACTTTTTGTACATGGTGCAAGGCAGGGGTAGCTTCCTTCTTTTGTATGTGGCTGTCCATTTGGTGAAGACACCTTCCTTTCCCCATTGAATGGTCCTGGCACTCTGTGGAAAATCAGTGGTCACAGGTGTGTGAGTTCACTTCTGGCCTTTGGTTCTGTTCCACTGGCCTTTCTGTCTATCCTGGGCTAGTACCACACTATTTTATTTTTGGTTTTGGCCAAACCCTCGGCAGGGGGAAGTTCCCAGGCCTGGGGTCAAATCTGAGCGCAATAGTGACAACACTGGGTCCTTAACTGCTAGGCCGCCAGGGAACTCCATACTGTTTTGATTACTGTAGCTTTGTAGTGAGTTTTAAAATCAGGATGTGAGTCCTCCAGCTTTGTTTACTGTCAATAGTGTTTTGGAAATCCTGAGGTATTTTGATGTATCTTGCGTCATGTTCCTTGTTCTTGGAATTCTTTGTGCTCCTTGGATCCCCACATCCGACGAGTAAGAGTTCCAGAGAGAAAAGAGGAAACGGAAGGAAAGAAATCTCCAGTGAAATACTTCAAGAAACTCCGAGACCGAAAGACACAATTTCCTAGATTGAAAAGTTAACACCAAGACCCACACAGGGACCGTCACTGTGAAATGTCAGAGCCTTGGGACAGAAAGTTCCAGATGGGGGCGGGGAGACCCAGCGCCCAGAGAGAGTCTGGGGAACAAGAAAGGCAGCACCTGGAGGCTGGGAGACCAGCCAGCGAAGCCTGAGAGCACCTGGAAGAGGGGTGTGCGCCTGTGCCTGGGTGCAGGCATACGCCCCTTTAACCCTGGATGGAGGCAGGTGGCGTCCGGGCCCAGGGGAGCAGCAAAGATGCACTCCATCAAAATGACGGGGAGACCAAGGGCCCCCCAGGCGAGCACCCCCAGAGTGACAGGGAAGGGCGATCCCAGGACAACAGGGCTGGGCAGCTGTGGACAGGCCCAAGGCGCAGCCCCAAGGGCCCACAAGCCAGTTCTGGTCACTCGGAAGGGTCAGACCCTGGGGGGGAGGCTGGGACCTGGGTGGGGAACTGCCATCATCCCTCGGGAGCTTAGGGGACACGGCTGGACTGTGATGTGTGGGGCTCACAGCAGCCCCACCGTGTCCTGGCCACCTCCCTCCTCCATCTCCTTGGGTGCTGCCTTGCAGGACAGCAGGTCCAGGAAAGGCCTCCTGTCGTGGACATGGCTTCGCTCCTCTGCAAGGATCCCGGGGACAGCTGGATGTGCCTCTGGGGACAACTGGCTCCTGCATTCCTCCACCCTCAGAGGCTCCCCCCGGTGACCTGCGGGCCAGGGCCCCTGGCAGCCGTGAGCGGGCCACACCACCGCCTGCCCCGGAGCCTGGTGCAAAACCAGCTCGGACCCCTAGTGAAAGAACCGCTTCTCCCTAGAGACGGCCTGGCAGCCGGAGCCTTCCTAACCCGGGCCCAGGGCCCAGGACTGCGCCAAGCGGCGGGCGACGCGCTCCACCTCGGGGGGGTTAACGTCTTTGCAGGTGTGATGAGGTCAAGGCTCTCGAGGCCTAAGTGCCCTCCCGTACGTGGCACAAGGTCTCCGTCCGGGAGCCGCACAGCGAGAGCAGGAGGATGTGGCCATGGGCGCGACACTGGGCGGGGGTGGGGGCACGGCCCAGGACACCCGGACCCCTGAAGCTGGAGGAGCTACTTGGAATCAAATCACACTAGACCAGGGCCCGCCCGTGGTGAGCCCCAGTCAGGGCGACACCGCCGTCCCTCTCCCGCCCCCTCCCTCGGGCACACCTCGTGGACACGCCCGCGCTCGCTCCCAGGACCTGCATCCGCTGGGGTTGCCATCAGCGCAACGCTGCGCAACAGGGCGAAGCCAGCCTCTGCAGGGAGCTATTCCAAAAGCTGGCTAAGCGGGGATGGGTTTTTAAAACACTGTTGGGAGCCTGAACCCTCAGCGGGTCCTTTCCTGCGACGGTGGACTCTCACTCTCCCACCCGTTACTGAGAAACGGGATCCCAGGAACCCAAGTCCCAATCCAGTCGCCATGGATTCACTTCTCTAGAAAGTGCGCTTTGACTCCTCCCTTTGACTGAGAGTAATAATTTCTATTTGTGTGGAGCTGTCACCCCCAAACACACAAAGGGACTCCTAAGGGGTGAAGAGCTGGCTGGTGAAAGAGTTCAGTGGTTGACGGTTTGGCCAGCACTGGGTGAAACAGTTAAGTTTCTTTTTGCGGGACTTCTCAGAGCCTTCAGTATCCTGTTGAGCATCAAGTCTCTCTGTGTCAGTTATAATTCAGTGACAGAAAACCCCAGATGACATCAGCTCCAATCAGGTTAGAGGAGCTTATTTCTCTCTCACTGAATCACAGTGCAGAGGCCAGCAGTTCCATCAGCAGCAGAAACCCAAGACTTTGCCATCCTGCTGCTCCTCCATCATTAACACACGGCTTCTACTCATGACCCCAGAGGGCTGCTGGAGCACCAGCCATTATGTCTGCATTCCAGTGAGCAGGGAGGAGGAGGGGATTATGAAGAGTGCCCTCCTCCCTTTGTTGGTACTTCTGAAGTCACGCACAACACTGCATCTCGGATCCTCTTGGCTGATCCGGCTGCCAGCACACAGTGAACCTTCCGCTGAACTTTAAAAAGGCAATCCCTCCGCTAGAGACAGCCCCGAGGACACAGAGCTTGGCAAGGCGACAGTGCCTTTGTGCAAACGGGAGAAATGGTGAATTGGTTCGTGGCTGTGGACCCGGGAGGCAGTCCCGTGCCGGGAACCCTCGAGCGTGAGGCTCGCCCTGTGCGCCCCGCACTCGCTCTGGGCGCAGCCAGCATCAGGCAGCACAGGAGGCCGCCCTGCGCACTGGCCTGAAAGCCTCGTCCAAGGCCTGCACTCGGGGGCCGCAGGCTCAGCTCAAGGTGGGGGGGGGGCACCAAGGAGGAGCTGGGTGCCCGTCCCCCTTCCCAAGGTGCCCTTTTAACGGGACCCCAGGTGACAGAGACAGATGGCCCAGGACACTGGTGTCCCAGAGGCCGAGATGGTGGAGCTCCTTGGCTCCAAACCACAACCATGGTTTGCTGCGGGCGCCACCTCCCCCAAGCCGGCCGGAAGGGGCCTTCGGGCTGCGCACGGCCTCACCCCAAGACTCAATCCAGGTGGGGAGAAAAGCCCCCCTCTCAACCCCTGGACCCCAAAGCACCAGTCACTCCCCATCACCCCTGCGCCGAGGTTGCAGCCCCGATGTGCTGGAGGCCGAGATGCCACCCTGAGCTGTCCGGGGCCTGGGCCCAGGAAGGAGGAGGACACGGAGCCTCGCCACAGGGTCCAGCTGGCATGCGGAGGGTGGCAGTGCCACGTCTCCTGGTGGCAGCAGCATGGCCTCCCCCATCCCTGGTGTGACCAACTGAGGGTGGGCGGCCAGCCTGAGCCTGGCCCTCTGGCTTTGCGGCCGCCGGTCAAGCTCGCCCGGCAGCACCCGTTCTGCTGAACAAGCCCCGGGCTGCCCCTGTCACAGCAGGAGCCCCGAGCGGGGACACGTGCCTGCACCGCCGCCAGCATTCTCCATCGCAGCAGCAGCGGTGGGGTCCAGAGCTCGCTCTTCCCAGAGCCAGGCCAGCCGGGGTCACCAGCTGCCCCGGGAAGGGCTGAAAAGGCTCCCGCCCCGGATGGCTCGTCCTGATTTTGTCTCCCTGGCTTCAGATACCACTGGCAGCGCTTCGTTCCTTCTGAGCCTTGGTCGCGTGCCTCCACGTGTCTGCAGACAGCCACACTAACAGCGAGCTTCTTCGTGGACCAAATCGGTCACTATCAGGAGAGCAAGTGGCAGTGGCCTCCCGGGGGCTCGACAGCGGAGCTGAAAGTGCTCATTCACTGGCTTACTCACCAGCTATCCGCCAAGGTCCCGCCACCATCAGGCAGTGTGCCAGCCCGGAAGGCCAGAGGCCACGCACAGGAGCGTCCCCGCTGGCAGGAGAAGCCAAAGAGGAGATAAACCAGGGGCAAAGGTGATCGGTGCCACCAGGAAAAAGCTAGAGACCAACGGATGATGGGTAACAAGTGGGGTCCATGCACAAGGTGGAATAGTACTCAGCCCTGAAAAGGGACGTTCTGACACAGGCCGCAGGCCGATGAACGTGGAGGACGCCGTGCCGAGTGAGGAGGCTGGTCCCAAAGGACAAAGACTGTGTGGCCCGCTCTAGGGGTCCTCAGAGGAGTCGGATTCACGGAGACAGAAAGAACGGTGGGTGCAGGGGCCCCGTGGGGTGATGGGACAGAGTTTCCATTTTGGGAGATGAAATGAACCATGTGCTTATAAAAACAGTTAAGGTGGTAAATGTTATGATTTGTGTATTTCACCACAAATTTTAAAAGAAAAGGCAAGGAAAAAACTAGAGAGCTCCAGGAGGCAGCAGACCCAGTGGGGCTGCCCGGCGGACAGAAGGCGCAGGCGGCGCAGAGGCCCTGGGGCGGGAGCTCTGGAATCGGGGACAGGCCGGGCGCCGGGCCCGGTCGGAGGGCGGCGGGGTCTCGCCCCCGCGGAGCACATCCGCCTGCTCTGAGCGGCGCACCCGCCGGGGGCCGGCTTTGCTGGGGTTGTCGTGGGCTCTCTGGTTTGGTGAGTGGAAGCCCGTGTGGCGCGTGCGTGCCAGTCCTCCGGACGGGGCAAGGCCACGGCTCGCAAAGGTCCCGGCGAGTCTCCTGATGGTGTTCCCGCAGCAGCGGCCGCCAGCACGACAAGGGAGGGGCCGGTGCCCGGCGTCAGAGCGGCGCGGCCAGATGGTCCTCGGCCCCTGGCCAGAAGGGCCGGGTGGCGGCAGGGCCGGGAGCGGGGCTGGCCCCCAGAAAGGCCAGGCTGGGAGGGGTGGGCGGCCCAGCGTCCAGGTGCCGGCGAGAGCTGGTGACGGGGCGTGCCGCCTGAAGGCTGGCGCCGCTGCCTGGACTGGGCCCCTCGGAGTCGCTGGATCCGGCCCTGAAACTGGCCTTGCTCTGACAGCTCCGGGTCCCCCAGGCAGTGAGCTCCGCGGGCTCCGCCAGTGGACAGGCCGCCCCGGTGTCCGGAATCCCGCCCACTGAGAAAGACCAGCCCCACTGGAGGTGAGTTTGTTGAGCTGATCTCCTCCCAATTCAAGGTTTTTTTTAAATTTAAAGTCAAATTAGGATTTCTGTATTATATAATAACAACAAATACATGTCAGCTGTTTCTTACTTAGTTTGGTGGGTGAAGTTAAAGACTGCAAGTTTTTAGAACATGTATTTACCTAATTAAAGGTTTTAACTTTAGGGAATTCCCTTCGTGGCTCAGTGGTTAACAAATCCGACTAGGAACCATGAGGTTGCGAGTTCGATCCCTGGCCTTGCTCAGTGAGTTAAGGATCCGGCGTTGCCGTGAGCTGTGGTGAAGGTTGCAGACATGGCTCGGATCCAGCGTTGCTGTGGCTGCGGTGAAGGCCGGCGGCTACAGCTGCTGTTAGACCCCTAGCCTGGGAACCTCCATATGCCGCACATGCGGCTCTAGATAAAGGCAAAAAGACCAAAAAAAGGTTTTAACTTTAAAGAAGGAGGTGGACTAGCTGCAGGGGACACTGAAAAACCATCCAAGGCACGTGGTCAGGGAGCCTTGGGAGAGGACCAGCTGCCGGAGGACGGCCCCAGGGAGAAGCCGACGGGCGTGGGGCCATCAGATCCACCTGCCCTGGGCAGCCCACATCCTGGCTGGCAGCTCGCAGAAGCTCCAAAGCAGGACACAGATGCTGCTCGTTACAAATGGACATTATTCACAGCTGGCCCCTAAAGACTTCCTCTTAGGGACGTCTGTTTTGTAGGCGACTCGCTTAAGCATTTTTTTTCCTTTTTTAGGGCCACACCCACGGCATATGGGGGTTCCCAGGCCAGGGGCTGAATCGGAGCTACAGCTGCTGGCCTGCACCGCAGCCACAGCAACGCCAGATCCAAGCCACATCTAAGACCTACACCACAGCTCACGGCAATGCCGGATCGTTAACCCCCTGAGTGAGGCCAGGGATCAAACCTGTGTCCTCACGGACACTAGTCAGATCCGTTTCGGCTGCGCACGACGGGAACTCCTCTTGAGCATTTTAAGAACAGCACTAGGCTGTTTCTAGCTTATGACTCCGTTTTCTCATTAAGTCCATCTGGCTTCGGCGACTTCGTCAACACGCAGCCCTTCCCAGGGGGCCCTGGACCGGCGAGCACCCTCAGGCGGAGCTGCAGACAAGCCCCCCGGACAGAGCCTCCTGTCCCGGGGACCCAGCGATGCTCCAGCCGCAGGTGCTCAGCCCGCCTTCTAACTTCCGCCGGACGGAGCGCAGGCTCACGGGGGCCCTGGTGTGCGATCCCTGATTTCGGCGAGGCCAGAACTCCCCTCACGTGCTTGTGGGCCGTGAGGGTTTTTCTTTAAGCCGATGGTTAAGATCCTGTGTCATGGCCCCTGGATTTCCAGGAATCCTCCCTTAATCGTAAGTGTGAACCCCTCGTCAGCTTTAGATGTTAAAAAAGAGAGAGAGGGAGGCCATTTCTCCAGACCGCCGCTGTCCAGGCCGGCCTCCCCTTTGATCCGGCCACATCGGCCCACGCGCTGTCCTGTGACGAGGGGTGACGGCCATGAGCTCCCGCATGACCCTCTGCCGGCTGCGCGGCCGCCCGGCTCGGCCCGGCCGCTCCTCCGCGGCCGCTCTGGTCGAAGCGCCCAGGGCTCCGACCGCGTGCTCCACCCCAGGCTCCCGGGAGCGTCTTCTCCGACAGAGCCCAGCTGGAAAGCTCACGGCTCCACTCGGCACGGGCTGCTTACCAAGGGCTTCACTTAATTCTGACGTAGACTGACTGCAGTGCTAAGATGTGACTGGCGGAAAAATGAGTTAACACAAAGCAAAATATTTTAAAAATATACCTGCTTTTTTTTTCTACCAACCATTTTCTCTCTTTTTTACAACTGTACCCGCGGCACACGGAAGTTTCCAGGCTAGAGGATGAGTCGGAGCTGCAGCGGCCACCCCACGGCAGCCACGGCCACACGGAATCCAAGCCGCGCTGTGACCTGCCTGCACCACGGGATCTCCTCCACCAACCGTTTTCTAAAAATGCGTAAGCAACTGCAACCATCAGATGATTAAAATGTTCCTTTTCAAATACCCTGGAATAATGGAGTTCCCGTCGTGGCTCAGTGGTTAACGAATCCGACTAAGAACCATGAGGTTGCGGGTTCGATCCCTGGCCTTGCTCAGTGGGTTAAGGATCCGGCGTTGCCATGAGTTGTGGTGTAGGTTGCAGACGCGGCTCGGATCCTGCGTTGCTGTGGCTGCGGCGTAGGCCAGTGGCCACAGCTCCGATTAGACCCCTAGCCTGGGAACCTCCACATGCCGCGGGTGCGGCCATAAAATGACAAAAGGCAAAAAAAAAAAAAAAATCAAATACCCTGGAATAAAAGAGTCCCTGACTTAACCCTTTATCTTAAAGCTTGTACAGGCTGCAGCCTTGGGTTCATTTAAATAGTGATATTGGAGTTCCTGTTGTGGCTCAGCGGTTAACGAACCCGACTAGCATCCATGAAGGTGAGGGTTCAATCCCTGGCCCCACTCAGTGGGTTAAGGATCCGGCGTTGCTGTGCACTATGGTGTAGGCCACAGACGCGGCCCAGATCCTGTGTTGCTGTGGCTGTGGTGTAGGCCAGCTGCTGCAGCTGATCTGACCCCTAGCCTGGGAATGTCCATAGGCAGTGAGTGCGACCCCCAAAAGATAAACAAACAAATAAACAGTGATGTAAAAAAATGGAAGAGTTCCCACTGTGGCTCAGCAGGTTAAGAATCCAGCATAGTTTCTGTGAGGATGTGGGTTCGATCCCCAGCCTCTCTCAGTGGTTTAGGGATCTGGCATTGCCATCAGCTGCGGTGCAGGCTGCAGATGCAGCTTGGATCCTGCTTTGCTTTGGCTGTGGCGGAGGCCAGCAGCTCCATCTCCAATTCGACCCTTAGCCCTGGACACAGGTGCGGCCGTGATTAAAAAAAAAAGGAAACATCTGTGCAAGATAATGCCTTCCAATACTATCTGTATGTGAAATACTTACCAGGTTATTTCATCGACAGCCCTGACTAGTCCCTCACAGGCTAACAGGGCCGGAAGGGAGTGGAGCCCGCGAGGCCGTCCTGGGCCGGGTCAGCGTGATGGCGAGAGCAGGTGCACTGAGAACTGGCCGCCCCCAGGCCAGCATTCACCTCACCAAGTGACCTGTGCCAAGATGCCAGCTCTATAGTTTTGCAAATTTTAGCTTAAAAATGGCACAGAGAGCTTGGGTCCTAAGTAACGATAAGAGGATCTAACTGTAAAAGGGCAAAAACAATTTGTGCTAAGAATTTCTTCTTAGAGCGTATACAGCCCAGCACGTAGGCTAAACATAATCCTCATTAGTCGGGACGTCAGCATAATGCAACAAAAATGCACAACTCTGGACGTTTGGTCCAGATATAGTTCCGATTTTCAGGATCTGCTAGATCACTGCTTATTTACTCATCTCTCTCTAGACAGAACTTTATTAGTCAAATTACTTCGAGCTGGACTCAACCTTATAAACCAGTATCTTCCTTCCATAAACCAACTTCTGCCCGTTTACAAACCTGAAGCCTAGGAGAGCCAAGACCCAAGGCCTCACCTGGTTCACTCTCACGCCCGCCCTCTCACCTCTGACCCGCAGGAGCTGAGGAGAGAACGGTGACTCTGCTGCTTGTCAAATCGATCAGAACAGCGTCTTAAAACAGCACACGTCACAGCGTCACTCCACAGCTCCAGCCAAGTTCACAACGTTTTAGACACACGTAAAAAAAAAAGCCAAAGCCTGGAGTTCCTGGATGGCCTAGCGGTTCAAGGATTTGGTGTTGGCATTGCTGTGGCGCGGGTTCCAGCCCCGGCCCGGGCAGTTCAGCATGTTGTGGGGAAAAGAAAACAAAAGACTAGAGCTGGCTGACTTCGGTCCCTCGGCACCAACAGCTGAGGAGTGAAAACCGATGCCAGCTCTTCGAGACGCCCGGGATCCGCGTCGCGTCACAGCATGAGCTGCCAGGCCGGTCAGGACGATGCCCGACCGCTCATTTTCTTCGCATTACCGTCAGAATAATTAGATTATCGTGAACCACAACGAAACCCAACACCTTTCCATTTTTTTCCCGGAAAACCAGTGACTAACTGCAGGAACTTAAGATTCTTGAAGACGTGAGTGGACCTGAATGGCCCAGGGCGGTGCAGTCCTGATTCTCAGAACGCACAAAGGTCACTAGGAACCTCGGGTGTCACCAGCAAACCCGTCAACACCTAACGTCGTTCGTAAAACGGAAAAGCAGCTGTGGTGACACGAGCTCTACATAATAAAACATCCATGAAGCGTGTTTCTGTTTTTTTAATTTTTTTGCTTTGATCAATCAATTGCTTCACAAAAATCCCTTTCAAAGACAACAATCCAAGAAAACACCGTTACAGGATTCACATTTAAAGATTGTCAGTTCATAGACCGAGCAGACCTGGCGGGCAGGAGGCTGCGGAGGCCCGTGCTCCCGCGGGAGGCTGCCCGCCACCACGGCTGCGGGGCGTCTGAGTCCGTCTAAAGGGGAAAAGCGCCCCGGCTCTCACCCGGCGGGCCCTCTGGGCGGGGTTCGAGCTCGGGGCCCCTGGTGTGCGAGCAGGTGGGGCCGTGGCCAGCCCTCGCCGGGCTCTGCGCTCAGAAGCGGGAGCTGCGTTAGGCTGCCCGGCTCAGCCCGCTGTCCACTGCCCAGCCTGTAGCGGGGCCGGGGGTGGCATGAAGGCCTGGGGCCCGAGACACATTCAAAAGCATCTTCATGGGGAAAGGGTTTCGCAAGAGCAAAGTCAAGATGGAACCTGTTCATTTAAACGCGAGCCCGGCCAGCTCTTCCTCTCCCGAGGCTCCCGGAGTCGAGGGCTGGAAACAGGTGCTTATTTATTAGGCGCCAAGGGGGCGCTGGTGCGCCGGGCAGCGGCTCAGGAGCCCGCACCATCTGCGGTCGGGCTGCCGAAAACCCCCTCAGTTCCTAGTGGGAAGAGGTCAGGGCACCCGGGCCGCGTCCCTGGCCGCTCTCCCTAAGGGCCGTTCTCCTGTCCCTCCGAACGAGTAAGATTTCAGGGCTCAAAGGAACCGACTTCAGCTGGAGGCGCGCGGGCCGCACCACCGCTTCGACGACCCACCCCCGACGGCCCCGTGTCCGGGGAGCCCTGGTGCTGGGAGGGTCCCCGCTAACCTGCAGCCGGGCAGAGGGCCGAGGCGGGGCGGAGCCGGACGGCCGGCTTCCCGGGTCCTGGCCTTCAATTCTGACTTTGTTGGACTTAAATGATCTTTTAAACTTCTGTAGATTTGACTTAAAATATTAAAATTAACATTGTTTCATATTTTAAACAGTATTAAAATTGTTTAGAAATAAGGAACGCTTAAGAGTGTTATTTTCTCCCCAAAAGAGTCAACAGTCAAGTTTTTCCTTTAAATTTCCTGAAAGATTTTAAAAGGAATTTCCAAGTACTTCCTTCTTCCTCCTAAGTTACCCAGGAAGTACTCTCCTATGACTAACTTCAATTATTAATAATTTGGGGGGGAATCAGTTCCCGAAAAACATCTGCACTAGCTCAAAACATGCCCCAACGCAGCCCTGGCCCCAACGAGTCCCCGTGGCTGCATCTTGGGACCTGGCAGCAGCTGTCCCCAGAGCTGCGTGGGGCTAGGGGTCCCCTTCCCGCCTGGACAAAGCTCTCCTCTGCTGTATCCTCGCTGAGAAAAAGCTCAACTTGAAAGTAAACCAAGGGGGACAAAGCCAAACCCAGGAAGCAAACCCGGCTGCTGTCGGCGTGTCCAGAAGTCCTGCAGTTATTCCAGGTCTGATGCGATCAGGTCAGAGGTCAGGCTCTGGAAACCCCAGAGAGCAGCGTGGGGGAGAAAATCCCGCCGCCAGGACCAGCGGCGGGAGGCCGCAGCCGCCCCAGCCCCACTCCCGTCCGTCCCTCCACGGGCACGTGGTTATGTGACAAGCCGAGTGTCTGCCATGGGCCCTGGCTCTGAGCCAAGGCACAGAGGACGCTTTATACTAGTTTATAATAAACACTTTATGCATAACATATGGCTGACTAAAAACTCTAAAACAGTATCCAGCTGACATGGTGTCCTAACCATTCAACTGTAGTCAAATTTAAATTAGACTGAAGGATGCTGGTAGGAGCTTTAACTGGTGACTGGCTACCGTCGCCCTTAGCTCACCCAAGTCCTGTTTAGTCGATTCCTGCAGGTGCGCGTTTAGATCAAGCGTAAAATGCAATCCGAGCATTTACAGAGGAACTAAAATTTGAAGACGGCAAACTTTCCCTAAACAGCCGTGTCTCACCTACGGTACCAAGTGCAGGTCACGCCCTGGGAAAGCGGATCGCTGCGGAGCGCGAGCTGACGGTGGCAGGTGCGTTAAATTTGGTCACTTCGGAACATCCAAATTGAGACGGTAAGCGTGTGCTGTTTCCTCTCTAGGCATTTTATCCTCGATATAGTCATAATCCAATTCATAATGAATTTATAAAAATAGCTTTTTATCCAATAATTCCAGCAAGTTAAAAATAGGAGTTTCTTTTCAAATATAGCAAATGACACAGGCTCGGGGGCCGTCAGGGAAGGTACCACGTTTAGTCGCCACACATTCACCACCAGGTCACACTCGCTTTATTGGGGTGTGTTGTTGCCCACCTCAGACTGGCAGTTTTAAGGTGCAGAAGCTTCTTTCAAATCCATGGGCTACACAAATAAACAGCCCCCGGAGGCCTGCTTTAACCACAGAACTAACTTAAAACTGCGTAATTCTCAGGAAACGGCAGCACTATTCCTTAATCTATTAGGGGTTTGTGGGCTGGGGGGCTGTTTGTCATTCATCACATTTTTAGCGTTAAACCTTTAAAGAATCTCCTTAAAAACACACGCACGCACGCACGCACACACACCTGGAAAGAAGTCGCTGCACCAGCAAAGACGCTCTGAAGCCGACTAGGAAATACAAAAGTGCACTCTTCTATACCTACGTACAAAACGTATCAGAGATAAAACTGTGTAAAATGTTTGCTGTGCAAACTGTAAAAAGTCAGGCCAGTCCGCGGGCGCCACGGCCCTACTGCAGGGAGTCGCTGTTCTCCAGGACCAGCCCGCCCAGGTGGCCGGGGGCCAGCGCCGCCCCGCCATCCCCCGTGCTGTCCACCGACTCGTCCTCGCTCTGCTCCGCCATCATCACCTGCTGCACCGCCAGCGTGGCCCCGTCCGACGACAGGGACTGCAGGCTGTCCACGTTCATGGTCACGGGGGCGGTGATCGTCACGACGGCCCCTGCGGCACAAGGCACGCGTCACCACGCCGTTGGCGCTGGGACGAGGTCACGTCACCCTGGCCCGAGAAGCCCCTGCTGTGCGTCTCCGAGGCAAAGGCGCAGCTTAAGAGACTTCCCAGGGTCAGCCCCGACCCCGGGCGGCAAGGCTCTCGGACTGCAGGGGGTCCGAGAAGGTCAGGGCGGTGAGGGCGACAGGCGCTCAGGGCGGAAAGCAAGGGCCGCTCAGAGGACACAGGACAGGCCGCGAGACGAGCCGGAGGGGGAGACGGGAGGGGGTGAGGTCAGGGGAAGGAAGGCCAGCGCGGGGAGAGAAAGCCCGGGACACGCGACGCCCAACAGCGGAGAAGGGAAACTACCAAGTCCCAGCTCTGGCACCGGACGCACCAAGCGGGGCCAGGAAACGCCCATGGTGGCCACACGGGCTCGTCCGTACAAGCCCCGCGGTGCCGCCCAGGGATGAAGGCAAAGAGAATGCGGTACGAGCCGAGAGCGAGGCCCCCGCGTCCCGGGCTCAGGCCCATCTCACAGGAGATCACCTGCTCGCTCTCGTCTGCGCACAGCCCGCCGCGTCTACTGCACGGCGCGCGCACAGCACCCGGCAACAGGCCGTCCCCAGAAGCTGGGAGCCGGGAAGGCGCCGTTCTCACTGGAAGTCTTGTACGAACTCCCTTCCCTACAGACGTGTGTGGCCTTTTCTGAGAGCGGGACGAGAGACAGAAAGACACCTTTCTAACTAACCCCCCCACCCCCCACCTGCGGTCCGCGGAAGTTCCCACGCCAGGGACTGAACTGGGCTGCGGCTGTGACCTACGCCGCAGCTGTGGCGACACCAAATCCTCAACTCACTGCACCGGGCCAGGGGTCAAACCGGTGCCTCCTCAGCGACCTAAGCCACTGTGGACGGATTCTTAACCCACTGCGCCACAGCAGCAACTCCTCTAATGCCTTTAGTTCTTGAATGAAAAGAGAAAACAGAGACTGAAGATGCAAATTAAACATGAATGTAAGATGACTGCATAACAAAGCCCAGACGACGGGGCCAGAGCGCTAAGCGCACATTCCACGCTCAGCAGCCTAAGCGGGAAAAGGGCGCCCGCTGCGAGGCCCATCCCAGGTCCAGGCCCAGCGCGGCCCGTGACGCCGTGCGCACCAGCACAGGACAGGGCGGCCTGAGCGTGCGGGGAACCGCGGAGGCTGCGGGGAGAACCGTCCCCAGGACCACAGCCACGGTGTCCGGGCTGGCAGAGCCGGGCTGGGAACCCCCTAGAGCGCAGGCCCCTCGGTCGCGGGCAAGCAGGCCGGACCTGGCGCTGCCGGGACCAGACAGGTCACCAGACAAGAACTGCAGAAGCAAAGCACCGGACGAGCACACAGGGCCGAGCGACCTGCTAGGGCGGCGCTCGGGGAGACCCGGGGCGGCACGGAGACGCCCGGCCCCCGCCGGGGTACACCCCCCACGCCTGGCCTCCAGTCAGAGCACCGGGCAGGCGGGCACGCCCCCCGTGATGAGGACTCAGTCGATAGAGAGCAGCCCCGGCTGACAGCTGCTGAGAGCGGCAGAGAAGGGCACTGGGGCAGCGGCCGCCCCCTGTCCGCTCTCTGCTCAAACCCGGGAGACTCATGGGGACATAAGCTCACGTGGGGCCTCTGGACAGTGCCCGGCACGGAAGGCGAGCGCGGGACTAGCGGGCGTGGACCGTCCCAGAAGAAAAGACTGGAAAGCAGAAGGAGAAACAGAAGCCATCCAGCAGGAGACAGAGGAAGCGAATCCAACACCCAGAAACAGCGCCAGCAACCGTGCAAGTTATGCGCGACGGGAGCCCCTGAAGGGGGTGGGGGCATCAGAAAATCTAAAGAAATAACGGCCCCACCTTTCCTGACTGAATACAGTACGCAGGGCAGAAAAGAGGAGAATGAGGCGCTAAGGACAAGCCGACAAGAGCCCGAGTGTCGCACGCGGCACTGAAGTGTGGCGAAGGCGCGCACCAGAACAGACAGGACGGGGCCTATGCCGAGGGGACGGGGTCAAAGGGAAGAAGCGACAGCTGGACGAGGGCTGCAGGGACAAAAAGGGCGCACGTGGCAGCCCCTCACTGAAGCAGGAGGGAGAGAAAGGGACAGGAGGGACCTCGGGGACTGGCTGTGGGCCGTGCAGGGACGCAGGCCACGTCCCCTGCGCGTGTGTACCGTGTGTCCCGTCCCAGGCCCGCACCCATACCCCTAACAAGCTTCCAGAACCAGCGTCTGGGGACAGCGCCCCCACATCCAGATGCAGAGGTGGCCACCCGCACTGGGTCCAGAGTGTCACCCACACCCGCAGGACCACCCGGCCGCGTCCCTACCTTCCGACACGGTCAGCTCGCCGGCTGCCGGCTGCGCGGCTCCCGAGGCGATGGAGTCGGGCCAAAACCTCTGGACGGGCCTGTTCTGAGCAGTTTTTTTCTTTGTTTTTGGAGTCTCTGAGCAACTAGAATCCAACATCGGTTGCAGGATTCGTCTTCTGGCGTTGATGAACCTGAGCAGAGCAAACGTCAGTGTCACCGCAGCCGTGGCAAAACCTCTGGCCCTCCTGACAGGCTAGGGGCCCCCCCCAACACCCCCAAACAGGAGCGGGTGTCCCCTGTTGCGAGGGTGCTCGCAAGGGTCAGCACGTTTACTGTTCGCGCGTCCAGAGAAACAGGCTGCTCTCACCTAATTCACTGGAACAGAGACCCGTCCGCACTTCGACTCGGTGTCTGTGAGACCGGCAGAGCTGTGGATGTGGCCTGACCCTCTCTAGGGAAGCAAAAGCCCTACAGTCTCGCGGGGTGGGGCTGGGGTCTCTATCTGGGCCCCGAGTGCGGACAGACGTCCAGCCCCGAGGCTGCTGAACTTGAAAATCCCGAGATTCAGGAACCTCTAAGATTGCCCTTGGCCATGGTCTAACAGGTAAACGAAGAGGCCGCCCCAAGAGCTTCCTGCATTCTCCGTCTTTGGCCCCCACAGCTCAGGGTGAGGACGGCGGCGTGGGGAAGGCAGCACAGCCCTGCTCACCGCCCATCCCGGCACCACCCGGGAGGCCAGCCACTGCCACTGCCAGCTGTCTCTATCTTTCTTTGTCTAAGCCGCCAGGAGCCAGAGGTGTAAGCCAACTCCCAGATGTCATTTTTGTAAATATAAAAGGAAAGAAAGTCACAGAAGGTAAAAATAGCTACAACTATCAACTGTAAGACCTTGGAAAGTTTAGAATTTACAAAAGACATGTAAATGACCTGTTATTAATTTCACAATTAAAAGTTGAAGTCAACCCCTCTAGATAAAACAATTCTGTTAACACCACGGAGGAGCAAGGAAGAGAAGGCAAAGTCCCTAAGTGAGGCAAGTAAGGGCCTGCACAGCGCCAGACGCACCAGACTACACCCCAAGGTGGCCGTGTGGCCGTCACCCCGGACCGTCGGCCAATCAGCTGCAAAGCAGAGCTCGGCTGCGCCGTGAGCCCGCAGGGAGCTGACGGACATCAGGCCAAGACACCGCAAAACTCACAGCGACAATCCCCGAAACCTTTGACTTCTTGTCAACACTCTGTTTAAAAGGTCTAACAGGAAATCATTCACACAGTGTGGTCTGTGACTGCTGCCTAAGTTGAGAATAACGGCCCAAATGCCAGGTCACAGAAATACGGCCAGCCAGGCCGGAGCAGAGCTCCTGCGTACACGACTGCGTGAAGTGGGCGTTTCGTCGTCTATACTGGGTCTTCCCTGAAGGTCAAGTTTAAATCTGAACAGTTAGAGTGAAAAGATAACGTTTACGAGTGGTGGGGTCTGTGCCTGCCTCCCCGCTACGCCTGCCCCTCCCCGGGCCGGGCGGTTCCCGGGTCTGAGTGAGAAGTAGACAAAGACGCGACGAATGACCCACGAGCAAAACGCACCCCAGAGCTTAACGCCGTTTGGTGATGGACTGCCTCCCCCGTGGTCAGGGTCCGAGTGTCCACAGTGACACGTGGCCCCAGAACCGGAACAGAGCATTTTGTTAGTAAAGCAAGCTCTGCCCTGGGCATGTCCCTCTCGGGGCCCCAAGTCCTGCCGGGTGGCAGGACCCCCACGGGCCAGCTGGCCGAGGACTGCCCTGCCCGAGCCCTGCTGAACCAGTGATACGAGTTTCAAAGGCCCCAGCAGTCAGGGCCAGGAGAGCTCACCTCGCCGCCCGCCGCCCCGGGAAGCATCCGGGTTTCAAGTGAATGGTGGGGGGTGGGGGGCAAGGCCTGGACAAACGCGTTTTTTTTTTTTTTTTAAGGCTGCACTTGTGGCAAATGTAAGTTCCCAGGCCTGGGGCCAAATCAAAGCGGCAGCTGCCGGCCTGCACCACAGCCATGCCAGACCCTTAACCCCTTGAGCGAGGCCAGGGATCAAACCTGCGTCCCCGAGGACACTGGGTTGGGCTCTTAACCCTCTGAGTCACACCAGGGACCCTCAGAAGCACGTTTCTCATCAAGCGAACGGGACGGAGGCAAAAGGCCGCCGTGGGGCACTGATCAACGCACACTGCGGGTGAAGGCGCGCGGACTCAAGCCTGAGTGTCCTGCCGCCAACCCCGGGCTCTGAAGAGGAAGGCTGGTTACAGAGCTCACGTGCTCTCAGACCTCACTGCCTGTTAGTGTCGTCACGCGGACGGACAGCTCGGGAAGCAGGCGCCTCTCACCAGTTGTTCACTTGGAGTAGTGTCAAGTTCGTCTGAGCAGCAATCTGTTTTTTCTCATCCTCTGTCGGGTAGGGATGCTGAAAATAAAGAGAGTCACCGTGAACTTCAGTTTTAAAAAGGAACTCAAGAGCACACGCAGGTAAAAGAGAAGCATACAAATAAATAATCACAGTAAAAGCTGGGGTCGACGGTGCTATTAGCTAAAACATAACTTTAGCTCATAACTTGTTCCAGAAACGCCTCAAACAGAATGGAGCTTTTCTGCCAGGTGCCTAAGAAAGCACGGTGTTGCAGCAGCCGGTGAAGCCAGGCAGAGGTGTGGTCAGACGGGGGGTCTGCGGGCTCCAAGGCCGCGGTCCCAGGAAGCACGGAGGGTGCAGGGAGGGGCCCTGGGGCTCCGCCAGGCGTGGGCTGCGTAAGCACACGACACAATCTGGCTTCTGTATCAACCTTACAGGTGTGATCGGAGAACCATAACCTGCACCCGCGGAGAGCAGACACACGGCTGAGTTCTGACCCGCAGTGGGAAGCAGCACGCATGTCCCCCGTGCGCCCTCCAGGGGTACTCTGACCCTCACGGTCACCTCGAGACCTCAGTGTGACCACGAGGAAGCTGAGCAGGGGCTGGTTAATCACGAGGGGCAGGGAACAGGTTGGCAGGCCGCTCCACGCCCGGCAAACTCGGGGGACGTGTTTCTATCACGGGAACTGCGAGCAGAAGCTGACCCTGGCACGCCCGGATGTCATCGACAGCGTCTCAGGCACAAATCTCTGCTCCGTTAACGTGTCTGTCGGCAAAGAACTGAACTGAGGGCGTGTGTGTGTGTGTGTGTGTGTGTGTGTGTGTGTGTGAGATGGGGGGGCGTGTGCTATTTACTCTTTCTTTCATGTATGAAAGAAATATTTGGAGTTCCCGTTGTGGCGCAGTGGAAACGAATCCAACTAGGAACCATGAGGTTGCGGGTTTGATCCCTGGCTTCGCTCAGTGGGTTGAGGATCCGGCATTGCCATGAGCTGTGTTGTGGGTCACAGACACAGCTGGGATCCCGCGTTGCTGTGGCTGTGGCGAAGGCCGGCAGCTACAGCTCCTGTTAGACCCCTAGCCTGGGAACCTCCTTATGCCGCGAGTGTGGCCCTAAAAGGACAAAAGACAAAAAAAAGAAATATTTCATAAATACAATATTTCACCTGAACAGAATTAAACCAGAAGTAAGTACAGACACACCTGGGAAATACCGCGGGTGCAGTTCCAGACCATCTAATAATGTGAATACTGTGATAAAGCAAGTCATGACTTTACTTGTTTCCAAAAAGTTACATGAAAGCTATGCTTGCACTGTAATCTATTAAATGCACAACCGCACTATATCTAACAGAACATGTACCACCTTGATTAAAAAACACTTTGTTGCTAAAAAAACGCTATCATCTGCACCTTCAGCAAGTCATAATCTTTTTGCAATAATCACATCAAAGATGAATGATCACAGATCATAACAAATAAAATAATGACAAAGTTATAAATATTGTGAGAATTCCCAAGATGTGACACAGACACACAAAATGAGCAGATGCTGAAGGAAACAAGGCACTGGCGGGCCTGCTCCATGCACGGCCGCCACAAACCTTGTAAAACACCAGCATTTGAGAGGCACGATAAAGCGAGGTCTGGCTCTATCAAAATGCTTTTTTTTCCTTTTTGCCTGCACGCAGGGCATGTGGAAGTTCCCAGGCCAGGAATTAAATCTGAGCCGCAGCAGTGACAACGCCTGATCCTTATCCCCTGAGCCACAAGGGAACTCCTCAAAATTCTCCAAAGTACCAAAAAGGAAAGTGCTTTCTATGTACAGTGATAAACAAGGTTGATTAGCATCTACATGGAGAAACCAGTAAGCCATTGACTCTAGAACCTACATGCACCGAAGGCCCTTGTTTTGCACCGACCAGGCAGGACCCCAGAGGGTGAACAGCACCAACGCAGGGAGGGCCTGGGAGCTCGCCGGGGTCTCAGTGAACTCATATGTCGGAGAAGCACGGTACACCGCGGAGATAACGCGGTGCTCAGGTTCACCTCAGCGGCGGTCTGACTCCTGTACTAACCGACAGGAATTTGCTTTGAGTCTCCAGATGAGCATATGGCCCGAGTGAGAGCTTACGGAAATATAAATACTGTTCTTGTCCTTTAAAAAACCCACAAAATAAAAAGGGGGCAGGAAACAAATACATAAACCAGAAAACAAACACCGAAACGGCAGCGACCGCGGCCGAGAATATCGGGGAGCGACAAGAAGGGGGTTTCCAAGAAATGAGGCAAGAACAGAAAACGCTTCATGGGGAGAAAAGGGGGCATTTCAGCTGACCCTATGGGCACGGTCTATCTCAGAAATTATTAAAACACTAAAGGAACTTGACAGGAAAACGCCACTGCCGTCACCTGCCGTGTCACAGCCTCACCCCGCCTCGCAGACACACCTTCACGGGTTCCAGGAACCGCGCCTACTGGAAGCATCATTTCTGCTTTTTCAGGCGGCGCCGCTCCTAGCGCTTCCCGCCTCGCTTGTCGTGTTAACCAGCTGCACGCCCTGCCGCGAACCGCGTGTCTTAATTCACACTCCGCCGTTTCCTGTTACTATAGCGACCAACACTGTAACACCTGACCCATTAAGTTCATTCTCCTGTGACTCTTCCCAGGACAGCTTTCCAGACGAGCTCGCGCAGCGCCAGTCGGCAGCTGATCTTCCTCCAGGGTGCGGGCCGCCCACCTCAGGGCAGAGCCTGCAGCCTGCCACCCCCAGAACCCCCCTCAGCCAGGGAGCCCAGCTCCAGGCAGAGCAAGGGAGCTCAGCAGTGACCAGGGCTGAGCCCCAGGGGACCCAAGACGACAGCCAGATGCTGGCCTCAGGGCTCCCGTCGGGGTGAGGGCAGAGGCAGGTGCCAAGGAGTTACTGTCAGCCTCAGCCTAGGGTGGGCGCTTCGGATGGGGGTGCGAAGGCCGAAGGGGGTGGGGAGACCACAGTGCATGGGTGGAGACCAGGAGGTCGGGGCCACAGTGCATGACGATGGCAGTGGCCACAAGGGGCAGGGCCCGGCCAACCAGCTCGGCTCCCAGGAGCAGCCCGGGGACGGGGCTGTGGAAGGAAACCTGCTCGATGGGCGCTTCCTGCCTGCCCTCCCGCCTGCCTGTCCCTCCAGACCCAGGACCGGCCTCCACTGCCACGCGTACAGCCCCACCCCGGCTCCCCGAGGGCCAGCCGGCCCTTCCCGACCTGGCAGCTAGATCTCTGTCACCCCTGAAAGCCAGCCGGGGTCACACCCTCTCTTGAGGTCAGGGGTGTAGAGACGGTGGCCCAGGCGGGTAATGAGCCTCCTGGTGACAGCGATGGGCCAGCGTGTGCATCCTGAGACAGGACAGCTTCCTGGAGACAAAGAGGGCGTGCAGACAAGGAGGAGAGCCGGGGCTGCCCGCTGCACCAAACTCCACTTCAAGTTCAACAGCCACCTGCTGACCTCTGTCGACAAGCTCAGCCGCACGCCTCCTTTCCAGCTCTAGCACACAAGCAGCGCTGGCTCCTAAGGCTTTGCCCCCAGATACCGCATCTCCGCCCACGTCTCTTCCCCGCCAGCACTGCCCCTGGTTTACCGCGGTTCCTCGAGGCACTGTCCATTTTTGGTGACCCTCCCGTGCTCAACCCATGCGGACAGGCAGATTCTTTAACCAGGCCCGCCAGCCCGCAGAAGTGAATTTTTTTTCGAGAAACTAAGCCAGAAAGAAAGCATCTCAGGAGTTCCCTAGTGGCCTTGTGGCTAAGGATCTGGCGTTGCCACTGCTGCGGCATGGGTTTGACCCCAGGCCTGGGAACTTGCGCACGCCGTGGGTGCAGCATCTCAGAGAGTCCGGCCCGCCGGACTGGCCCCCACGCTTACCCCGATGTGCTGGAAGAGCCAGGACCTCATGACGTTGGTGGCGTGCTTGGGCAGGACCCCCCTCTTATTCTTGGATGAGCCGTCGTCTTGATGCAAGATGCTCAGGTCTTGGTTTAACTGTAACTGAAGCTTTTAAACAAGTGAAAAACAGTGTTAGGAAGCATACAGACTGATGCTGTGTGCCCGCAGCCTATGCCACAGGTGGAGGGACAACCAAGGCTCTGATGGGTACATGACTCGCTCACGGGCAGACGCCGGAACCCCGCAGGAGAGGAACGCTAACTCTGCGGAGCTGGTCCCGGCACTGCGACTGCCTGCTGTCTACCTGTTACGGACCTGAATGGAACTGAGTTCTACCGGCACCCTCATGCCTGTGTGCACAGAAAACAGAGCTTTTAAAATTAGTTCTGAAGCACTGGGCGGAAACGGAGCTTGTCTGCTGTGTCTGCCTCCATTTAACGCATGACCTTCTTCATGAAATGCGACATGGGCTTTGGTTCCAGTGTTGCTCTTGTGAGCAGGATTCAAGCAAATGTGGTCTCATACACAGGGAAAGTGACAACTGGCTGCAAGACTCGATTTCTAGATGACACCAAGAGGGCCTGGGGAGGCCCGCGAAGCTCAGGGCCTGAGGGGGACCCGCCCACCCCACCCCACTGCACTCCTGCAAAGCCCGGGCCTGCGCACGGCAGCGGGATTTCAAAGCTAGGAAACTGGGTGAAAATCCACTTAAGAGGCAGAGGGACCCCGGCTCCACCCCCACCAGCCTCTGTGGACGAACGGCCCGCCCCCCGCCCCTACAGAGACTGGGGGTCTCCCTCCCAAAGAAACAGACCAGAGGCTGCAGGCTAAGGCCTGCAGGAGGCGGATGAGGGAAATCTGCACACAACCCGGAGACCCTGCTGCCCCCACCCTGCCCCGGCCAAGAAATCAGAGTCCTCCCCGGGGAAACTGAAGGGACGAGAGAACCTGGAGGCGGGCCCAGGAGGAGGCGCCGGCCACAGCCCAGCCCCTGACAAGCACCAAGCGGCATTCCGGAGAGAGAAGGGCAGGCAGGTGGCCCCAGCACCTGCGAGCCCCCATCACAGAAGGCAAACAGCAAAGCGAGAGAATGCTGTCGTCAGGGGAGACAGCGCACAGACAGCACAGGGAACGGCGACCGTCCGCAGACCCCGGACAGGGTGCTGCTTCCAGAGAAAGCACAGAAGGCAAAGGAGTCTTAGAAATTAAAACTGTGCTTAAACCTTAATAGATGGGTTGGAAGATAAAAGGAAATTTCTTCCAACGTAGACCAAAGCAGACAATGGGAACACAAACATGAAAACGCACAAAATTCAAGAGACTCTGCTCAGAAGGCTTGGGGTCCAACAGTCAGGGCCCCGGAGCTGGTGGACCGGGGTGGGGGAGGCATGGCAGAGAGTTCAGGAGACGGCCCCAGACCCCAGGACGCCAGGTGCTCTGCGGAGCCCCGCACACCAGCGAGCAGGACCGCGCTACTCGGAGAAAAGAGAGGCGTCGTGTGAACTGAAGTTTGGGCCCTGCCGTCAGCCTCGATGCGGACTGAGCACGAGCCGCGACGGCTGCCGACCCGCAGCAGCCCCGCAGCGGGGCTCGGCGTGAAACCGGGAGAGACGCCCTCTGCGCTCAGGGAAACTGGAGGAGCAGGTCTTCAGACGCAAGAGGAGAAAACGGAGACTGGAAACCACAGCTCACACTTGACAGGCAAGCCGACTGTGTGTCCAGGATGAGAGCAAAATAAGTCCCTTTCGGGTGTGCTGAGTCCCAGCACGGCCCGCTGCCCATACGCATTTTCTCCGCAAGTTCTCGAGGCAGGAGTAACGCCGAGAAAGCAGAAGATGCGGGCTGGGGGACAAGGGACGTGGAACCTGTGACGCCAGAGACGAGGAGGCGGCCCCAAGCAGCCGAGCCACCTGGCAGGGGCCACAGGGCAGGAGTGGGGATCCGTGAGCATCCAGCCGCCAAAGCCGTGGAAACTTCGAAGCGGGGAAAACATTAAACAGCCGCTCACTGGGGCAGAAACCAACGCTGAACAGAAAGAGCTCTGTGATCACAGCACTCGGCAGAAACCAGAATTTCTTTTTCTTTCCTTTCTCTTTTTTCTTTTTGGTCTTTTTAGGGCAGCACCCACAGCATGTGGAAGTTCCCAGGCTAGGAGTCAAATTGGAGCTACAGCTGCCATCCTACACCATATCCACAGCAACACTGGATTCGAGATGCATCTGCAACCTACACCACAGCTCACGGCAATGCTGGATCCTTAACCCACTGAGCAAGGCCAGGGATTAAACCCACGTCCTCATGGATACTAGTTGGGTTCATTACAGCTGAGCCACAAGGGGAACTCCAGAAACCAGCATGTCCTCGGTCATGAAGATGTTAACAAAGAAAACGGATCAGCCAGGCTGCATCTAAATGAACGGGGCCCCGGCCTGGGAGCGAGCCTGGTGCCCAGCACGACAGAGCCAAGGCCGAGCGAGTCCAGAGCAGGCCTTTATAAACGGCTAAACGACCTGACCGTGGGAGCCCGAGTGGCAGGGAGCGGGTGACGGGGGCGGGCAGCGAGGCTGGGGACTGGTCCTGGACACAGAGCGACTCCAAGAGAACGCAGTGTGACTGTGAGCCACACAAAGAGGGCAAGAAACCCTGTCACGGTCAAACAAGAGCCCAAACACCCAAATAACAGTTCTATGAGTAAGACTCTCCTGGGACAGGTCGCTGTTATGGCTTGGGTTCGATCCCTGGCCCAGGCACTTCATGTGCTGAGTAGCCAAGAAAAAAAAAAAAAAAGACTATCCCGGGGGAAAAGGGAGGGGTGGAGGGAGAGGAAATGGGGGAGGCCTCACTCCTCTGCCACTTCTTATTTCCTCGGGAAAAAAGGTCTGTAAGCGAGGACGTAGCAGGCGTCCAGCGACGGACCCTTCCCGGGAGGCGGCCAGGCCCACAGGAGCGTCCGGCCCCCACGTCTGACCGGCACCCCGGGGCCGGGGCCAGGCCGAAACCCCATCCGTGTGTGTGTGCTGCATACCCCAGCCGGGCACTGGGAGGGACCCACCTGCTGCCCAGCCACCGGGGCTGTGACAGGGAAGGGACACTGCAGGGGCTGCCAGGGCCACCAAGGGTGCGAGCAGAGGGGCCGGGGCGGCGGGCAGGGAGTCCACACGCTCCGGGTGAGAAGGGCGCTGGGAACCGTCCACCCGGTACGAGGCAGCTTTACGTTCACAGCCACGGGCAACAGGAAACATCAGGGAGGGCTGCCGGGGTGGAGGCCAGCACCGGGTCCCAGGCACCCCCTCCCGCGGCTGGGCCTGGAAGCCGCCTGGCGTCCCGGACCCGTGTGTGCCCAGGTGGCCTCTGCCTGCGCCGCCCCAGGCCTCTCACACCTGCTTCTGATGTAGGTCTGACACGCGCAAGGCCGGGCCGCACCTGCGCAGGCCAAAGACAATGGCACATAAAAAATCAATGGCCTAAATAAGAACTGATAACAGAAACCGGCTTTGGACCTAAACCTTGGGTGGATGTGTATGTGTCTGTCTGTCTGTCTCTCTCTCTCTCCAGGTGTCTGTGTGTCTCTCCAGGTGTGTGTGTGTGTGTGTGTCTGTCTCTCTCCAGGTGTGTCTCTGTCTCTCTCTCTCTCCAAGTGTGTGTGTCTCTCTCCAGGTGTGTGTGTGTATGTGTGTCTGTCTCTCCAGGTGTGTGTGTATGTCTGTCTGTCTATCTGTCTCTCTCTCTCTCTCTCTCCAGGTATGTGTGTCTCTCTCCAGGAGTGTGTGTGTGTGTGTGTCTCTCTCCAAGAGTGTGTGTGTGCATGTCTCTCCAGGAGTGTGTGTGTGTGTGTGTCTCTCTCCAGGTATGTGTGTGTCTCTCCAGGAGTGAGTGTGTGTGTCTCTCTCCAGGAGTGTGTGCGTGTCTCCAGGTGTGTGCGCGCGTCTCCAGGATGCGGACTGGCCTCGTTTTTACCACAAAGGCGCAGAAAGCCTAGGATGGCCCAAGGTCCCGGCACATCCTGGCGTTGCCAGCGCTGTCACTTCTCAGCACCCTCCCAGGCGGTTCTGCCTCGGAGCTCCAGGGTCTGGGGAGGGTGCGTCTACACAGCCTCCCATCTCCTGGAGCCGAGACGACCGTGCAGCCCCGCGTTACACTGGACAAGAGCGGCTGCTTGTGGGGCGGGGCGGGGTCTCTGCCTCCTCCTTCCTTGGGTGTCTTTGCAACTTTGCAATAACGGGGGAGTCAGAGAGTGAAAAAGAAACACCACGCTGACACTGAGGCTAACTGGGGACTGTCGCATGAAAGCGAGCCTGAGATAAAGCTTCACGCAGAGGGGACAGCTGGCGCCCAGCTCTAGCCGCGTCCCGCACCACCCCCCAGCACCCTTCCACGAGGCCGGCCCACGCACCTGGGAGTTCTGGATCCGGATTGTGCCCGGCGACAATGCCTGTGTCACCACTTGGCCTTGGGGAGTGACGACAGTGACAGGCTGATAGACTGTGCCCCCTCGAAAGGAACAGGAAAAGTCAAATCACCCTGGGTCGTCAGAGAACAAACGGGAAGAATAAAAGCTACAGCCACGGGCTCATGGTCAGCAGCACTTTCCTAGCTGACGCGTCGCCTCCGGCGGCGGGCGGTCTGTGACTCCCTCCTTCGCTCACCTCTGTTTCCTCCTTGCCTCCAAATCAGCACAAATTTAGGGCGAAAGTGTTAGATAACAAGTGTTTTTATTCTAGTTTTTTCCTTTTCGGCTGCACCCGCGGAGTGTAAGTCCCCAGGCCAGGGACAGAATCTAAGCTGCAGCTGTGATCTAGGCCACAGCTGCAGCCACCCCAGATCCTCTAACACACACACTGTCCCTCTGCAGTGACCCGAGCCGCTGCAGCGACAAAGCCACCGGATCCTCAGCCCCCACCACAGCGGGAACTCCCTCGCTATGTCTTTGACTCAGTGCGCTTCTGCCTTCCCATGGAGGCGTCCCTCGTGCGGTTAATTACGTGGGTTTTAGTGTAAATTCCCTCCCCCTGTGCCGCACGCCATTCTCACGCCGGTTCTGTGTGTGCGATGCGTGATAAAAGCCGGTACAGGAAGGGGACCGACCCCGGGGCTCCCTGGTGCATCTGGAACAAATATACTAAGACAGCATGGTTATTTCCTTGTCATCGATTAATGACACGATTAAGATTTTTCCAGGTGCTGCTAAGGGCACAATTAAAAACTACGTTATCTGAAAATCTCAGTTGGTTTTTGCTCTATGTTTTCAACTGCTAGATAGAACTTTTCTTCCCACTGTTTTTCGATAGAGAAACACAATTTGCATAGAACATTTGTTACTGAGAATTAACAAGAATCAGGGGTTCAAAGGGCTCCAGATTTGGGCACTCCTGCGTTGGAAACAGGCATTAATTAAAACCTGTATCTGTGCCTTCCTCATTCTAATATAAAGGACTTTTTTCCCGCAAAAGCTCAAGGAGAGTGTCCTCTTCTGTCGTCATACCTGCCACTGTTGCCATGGTGACATTCCCCTGCTGCAGCGCGGACGCCGGCACCACGATCCCCTGGGGGCTGAGGGTGCCCGTGATGGCACTCGGGATCTGCTGCGGGGCAGGAGCACAGGGGGGTTAGCAGAGGCCAGAAAACCCACCTTTAAAACTTCAAAACAAGTGGCAGAAAGGTATTGCAGATAAAAGCACGAGGACCAACAGGGAGATGTTAGCTCGGAGAGAGTGGTGTCGGTTTAGCTTCCAAAAGATTATCTTTCATCTCATCGGCACACTAAACACACCCCACAGCCTGGAGGTGACACGGGGACACGGAAGTTAGCTCATCTCACTGCACACCTTTTCCAATCAGTTTGGTTCAGACTCTTGAGTTCCGGGAGCCACAGCCTCCTGGACAGCCCGAGCTACTCGAAAGTCACGTCACAGCCGGGCAGTCACCCCGGCGCGCGCCCCTCCCACAGCACAGAGCACACGGGGCCCCCAGCGCTCAAGTGCGGGGGCGAGGGGCGGTGGGGGCGCATCTGGCCTACTGCCAGCTCCACGCGGAGGTCTGTAAACACCGCACACGAGAGGCTGCTCCTCTGCGGTCAGACGGGTTTCCTGGGTCGCTGGATTGGGAGGCGGCAGGGACGGGATCTCTGCACCTGGCACTGAGCACAGGCTCTGGAGTTAAAGCTGGTAAAGGGCCCAGGCTGACATCCTCCAAAGGCGGTTACCCTGTGGGCTGGCCCAGCGATTTGAGGCATAAGCTCTGAGAGGGGCACAGAGCCTGCCAGCAGCAGTGAAGCCATTCAACTCAGTAACCTAAGCTCCCACATCAAGAACCTAGAAAAAGAGGGCCAAAATGAAGCCAAAGCAAGCAGAAGGAAGCAGATAACCAAGAGTAAAGCAGAAATCAATGAAATTGAAAATAGAAAAACAGAGGAAAATCAATGAAATAATAAATGACTCTTGGAGTTCCCGTCCTGGCACAGCGGAAACGAATCCGACTGGGAACCACCATGAGGTTGCGAGTCCGATCCCTGGCCTCGCTCAGTGGGTCGAGGATCCGGCATTGCTGTGAGCTGTGGTGTAGGTTGCAGATGTGGCTGGGACCCCGCGTTGCTGTGGCTGTGGCGTAGGCTGGCAGCTACAGCTCCTGTTAGACCCCTAGCCTGGGAACCTCCACATGCCGCAGGTGCGGCCCTGAAAAACAAAAACAAAAACAAAAAGAAGAAGAAGTGACTCTTTGCAAAGATCACTACACTGACAAACCTCTAGGAAGACTGAAAAAAAAAAGAGAGAAAAGGAATTTTACCAAAGCAGGACTAAATGAGGGAGACCACGACAGGCCCTGCAGACATCAAAGATGAAAAGGGGTGTTACTGTAAACAACGACTTGACACGTGCGCCCGACGCCTTAGACAAAGTCCATCATGAATGGGACGCTCGCAATAGTCCTGTAACTATTAAGGAAACTGAATTAGTAATTTTAAAACTCCCAGAAAGGAAACCTCCAGGAGCGGGGCGTGTCAGCTGAGACGGCTCTTAAGCGTTCAGGCAAGAAATCAACAGCGGCGCTACACGCGCCTCCGGATCATAAAGGAGGAGGGACACACCCCGGTTCACGGTACGGCACCTGCATCGCCCCGACCCAAGCCCAGGTCGGACCGCACCAAAGGAAAGGACTACACACAAACATCCCCCAGTGCAGACACAAAAACGCTTAGCAAAACACCACTGAACAGAATTCAGGAAACTATAAATAAAGAACGACGCACCACGACCAGGTGGAGTTCACCTCAGGAACGCAAGCCTTGCTCCGTATCCAAAAAACTCAGGCAGAGGGAGCTGTCAGTGCAGCAGTTCAGGCCGCTGCTGTGGCGTGGACCCGATCCCTGGCTGGGGAACTTCCCCATGCCCAGGCGCGGCCCAAAAACGAGTATCATAATCTATCCTAGTAACAGATGAAAGAAAAAAGATGGCAGGAGCTCCCCGGAGGCCCAGTGGTTAGGCCCTGGTGCTTTCACCGCTGCGGCCTGGGTTCTGGCCCTGGTCTGGGAACTGAGATCCCACAGCAAGGCGCTGCACGCTGCGGCCAAAACAGACAGACACAGCACACGATCAGTTCAATCCCTGTAGGCCCAGCCACAGTAATTCTGGAAAAGCAGCAGCCAAGAGGAATCAGTGTCCCTGGTCCCAAGACACACAGCAGAACCACAGCCGTCGAGACGACCCAGCCCAGGAATGCAGACCCACACAGCTGAACCGAGAACTGGGCCACAGGCCCCACAGACAGGCACACTGACCCTGTAGCAGCGCAGAGGCAGTCCCGGGGACGAAGGGCGGGCTGGTCAATGAGGAGGCTGGAGCGAAGGGACAGTCACAGGCAAAAAGCAATCCTCAAGGTGGGCGGGGGAGTTAAATGTCAAATATGCAACCTTTAGGAAAAACCAGCATGAGAAGTCTGGAGATTTAGGGCTGGGCAGAGTTCTTACACCCAACACTGAAGTATGAGTCATAAGAGGAAATTTGATAAATGGGGTTTTACCAAAATTAAAAAGGCTGGGAGTTCCTGCTGTGGTGTAACAGGATCAGCAGTCTCTGGGGCGCTGAGACACAGGTTCAATCCCTGGCCTCACACAGCGGGTTAGGGGTCCGGCCGCAGCTGCGGCATGGGTTCCAGCTGCAGCTCGGATCTGATCCCTGGCCCGGGAACTCCATATGCTGTGGGGTGGCCAAAAATGGGGAAAAAAATTGAAAAGGTTTGCTCTGCAAAAGACCCTGTTAAGAGGATGCAAAGATAAGCTCCAGACTTGAAGAGAATAGCTGCAAACCACGTACCCAATAAAGGACCATTTGGAATACTCTCAAAGGTCAACAATTAAAAAAATACACAATTAGAAAACGGGCAAAAGACAGGAGCAGACGATCTGCCAGACAACAACACACAGATGGAAAAGAAGCATGAGGAGGTGGTCAGCCCCATCAGCACGGGAGAAAAATGCGAATTACAGCCGCAGGGACATGTCACAGCACACCTGCAGAAGGGCTGGACACGACAGGGCTTCAGCATGGCGGAACCGAAGCCATCCGGCCAAGTAAGATAAGCCAAACGCGGAAGAGCAAATACTGCCCTCAGACGGGGCCCGATCAGCCAGATCTGCACAGACAGGAGGTGGGGGCGGGGGCGGGGGGCAAGCGTCCAGCGGGAGCGGCTCCGGTTCAGGAGGCTGAAAAGGCCATGTGGAGGTGAAGAATGCCACTGCGCTGTGCTCTTAAAAGGAGCTGGAGACTAAATTTTATGTTATGTATATTTTACCACAGTTTAAAAAATACATTTAAGGAGTTCCCATCGTGGTGCAAGGGAAACAAAACCGACCAGGAACCATGAGGTTGCGGGTTGGATCCCTGGCCTCGCTCAGTGGGTTGAGGACCTGGCATTGCCGAGAACTGTGGTGCAGATGGCAGACATGGCTGGGATCTGGCGTTGCTGTGGCTGTGGCGTAGGCCGGCAGCCGTAGCTCCAATTCGACCCCTGGACTGGGAACCTCCATATGCCGCGGGTGCAGCCCTAAAAAGAAAAAAAAAAATTTTTAAAAAGGAAAGAATGAATGGTACTCCAGGCTCCAGCCCCCCAGGGTTCCGGGTCCAGGATGCAGACGCGGCTTCACTGCCTTCGCTGCATGAAGCCCAGGCCAGGGTCAGAGACTCGGGGGACCTGGAGCCGGACAGCCTAAGACAGCCCGCGGCTCTGAAAGGGCCGGCGGCCTGGAACAGCAGCACGTTTCACCCTGCAGATGCCACGGAGACCGAGCCGGAGCCAGGGCCCGCGGTACCTGGGACTGCACGGGGGAGTAGGGGCTGCCAGGCTCCCCGCTCAGGAGGGTCTCACTGTTCATCTTCGTCTTCAGACAGGCAATGTAGCGACTGCAGAAATCTTTGCAGAGTTCGTTCACCTTTTCCAGCTCGAGAAGATGAATACGCAAAACCTGGATCGCTTTCACCATCTAGAGGCAGAGAAAACGCAGACTCAGCGGGAAGAGGGAGCGTGACTGCGGTGTCGCTCTCGGCGCTCAGGCCATCGGCACTGCCCGGAGCAGGAGGAGAACGGAGGCGCGACACAGCGGCCAAGCCATCCAGCCCACAGGCCCTGGCTTGGTGTTTCGGCTCCATCTGGTGCGCAGGGCAGAGACCCGGTCCAGAGCCGGCCTCGGGGGCCAGCGCCGGCCTGGTAACGCCGGCTCCCCTCCCCCGTCACCAACGGCTGCACAGTGGAGACTCAGGGCAGAGAGCACGTCTGACCCTCACCCCCAAAGACAGGTACTGCCGGTCCCATCTCAGAGTCAGACGACTCACCTGTAAAACTCACTATTAGAAAGCTTGAACGGTTAATGAGAAATTACCACCACCCAAGACCAGGGCAATCAGTTCAGGAAACGTTTCCCAAAGACCCCTCCTGCTGTTAAGGGTCCCAGGGTTTTAGTCTGAGGGTCCGGTGAAGGCTCACCCCAGATGCAGGCTGCCCGCGCGCCCCTTGGGCGCAGCAGCAACAGCAGCTCCAAGGAAACCGCCGTGGCCTTGGGAGCGAGGCCTGGGCCTGGGAGGAGGGAGCCACGAGGCGGGCAGAGAGAGCACAGGGAGCCTCTGCTAAGCCTGTCCCTGCTCTGTGCTCACGTCACCCCCACCAGATCTCACATCTTATCACCACAAGCGCCAGCCTCCAGACAGCCGTCACCGAGAGCAAAGATGGGGGCCGCGATCGGGGGCCAAGAGCTGGAGTCGGGCTCAAACACACACCCACCCCAGGAAGGTCTGGACATCCAGGGGGTGCTCGGCCCCCAGCCCAATCGGGACGTGGGCTCAAACTGTCCTGTGTGATTGTGACAAGAGGGGCCATCAGAGAAGGCTGGAGACCTGGGACAGCCATGTCACACCCAGGAAGCTGTTTCATACACGTACAGCCCTCCTCTTTCGCAGAGCCAGAAACGGTCCAAAGTTCTGCTTAGAAATTTAAAAGTTTGGATTAGGGTTAGATAGAACAGATTACATTTAGAAGAAATAAAAACATACGGGAGTTCCCATCATGGCCCAGCAGTTGATGAACCCGACTAGGAACCATGAGGTTGCAGGTTCGATCCCTGGCCTCGCTCAGTGGGTTAGGGATCCGGTGTTGCCATGAGCTGTGGTGTAGGTTACAGACGCGGCTCAGATCCCATGTTGCTGTGGCTGTGGTGTAGGCTGGCAGCAACAGCTCCTGTTAGACCCCGAGCCTGGGAACTTCCACATGCCGCCGGTGCAGCAAAAGAAAGAAAGTGAGAAAAAGAGAAAGAGAGGAAGAGAGGCAGGCGGACATTTATTTTACTTACTAAATTGTCAGTTTCTGGATCTTCACAAAAGAAGGGTTTTCCCTCCTTCTCTTGCTTCCTTACAAAATTCTCAATATCCACATCAAAACTGGCAGAGGTCGTGCCTTCCGAGCCCTGTGTAGATTGTTCACATTTTTCAAATAACAAAGCTAATAATGGAAACAGTGGATGCCTGGAGGGAAAAATTTTAAAATATATTTTCTGCATTTTTGTGAAAAGGTTTTAGTGTGTACATAAGCTCTATTTGATACGACAGCTCTGCCGAGATACAATTCACATCCCATACACACGTCCGCTTACAGTCTTTAATTCACTGGATTCTGGAATACTCAGAGTTGTACGACCATCACAGTCAATTTTATAATATCCTCGTCCCCAAAAGAGATCCAACAGCTCTTAGCAGTCACTCTCCATTTTCCACCAAACTCCAGCCCCGGCTGCCCCTGGGCACCTCTGCTTTCTGTCTCTAGAGAGCTGCCGGTCTGGACACATTATAAACGGAGCCAGGCGTTGCGTGACCTTCTGTGCTGGGTTCCTGCACTCGCATGCTGTCGAGGCTCACGCATATTGTAACGCCGTGGTCGCGTAATACTCCACTGTGCAGCTGGCGCGGCGGCACAGTTAGAGGTTACGTTTACACCCATGCTCTCACTGGAGCAGCCTGTGTACAGGATGAGAGATCAGGTCAAGGATCCCTTACTCTGCCCAAGGATGCCGGGCAGCTCCGTGTCCACCCAAAATCAGGCAGACCGATTCTTCCCACTTCACTCTTGTTCCTCAAAACTGTTTTAGCTGCTCTGGCTCTTCTGGCTTCCGCATAAGACCCGGAACAAACCTGTCTATATATATAAGATCATCCCTCTAAGCCTTTAAGGGAACCACTTCCCGACTACAGACCCACTTCAGGAGAAATTACCCCTTTGCCGTGTTGTCCTCCAATCCGTGAACACGGCATGTCCTTCAGTCGGGTTTTCTTTGATTTCTTGCATTAGCATTTTATAGTTTTTAGCATAAAGGTTCTGTATGTGTTTGTTAGATTTATACCGAAATATTATTTTTGGAGCCCTTATAAATGGTATTATCCTTTTTTTCCTTCTGGCTGCACCCATGGCACATGGACGTTTTAGGCCAGGGATGAGAGACAACGCCGACCCCAACCCACCGCGCCACAGCAGGAACCACAGTGACGTTACCCTCTTAACTTCAGTTTCCAACTGTCCATCTCGGGTATAGAAATGGCACTGGTTTCCATGTGCTGCCCTTGCAACCATCACCTTCTTAAATTCACTTATTTAGGAGCGCCTGTTGTGGTGCAGCGGAAACGAATACGACTAGGAACCATGAGGTTGCGGGTTCGATCCCTGGCCTCGCTCAGTGGGTTAAGGATCCGGCCTTGCTGTGAGCTGTGGTGTAGGTTGCAGACGCAGCTCGGATCCCGCGTTGCTGTGGCTGCGGAGTAGGCCAGCGGCTACAGCTCCAATTAGACCCCTAGCCTGGGAACCTCCATATGCCACGGGTGCGGCCCTAAAAAGCAAAAACAAACAAACAAAAAAAACCTCCCTTATTTCATTCTGGAGGCCCTCTGGTACACACTGTCATATCTTCCATATACAGACGATAGTGTCATTTGTGCCTAAAGCCAGTATCACCTCTTCCTTTCTAACTGGATACACCTTTTCCTTCTCCATCCTGCCTCACCGAGCTGCCCAAACTTCCATCACAGGGCAGAGCAGGAGTCGGACAGCTAAGGCGAAGGGGACGCCCCTGCCGTAGCTTATTCCCAAGCTCGGGGAAAAAGCTTCAGCCTTCCACCTTTCAGGATGACGTGCGCTGCGGGGTTCGGGGCAGCTACCCTACGTGAGACGAGGAAGTCCCCCCACTGCCACTTCGCTGACAGGCGGGAACCCCGCCGGCTGTCGGCTCCCGTCAGAGGCTCTCCTGTGCCACCCGGCGCAGCCGCACTGCAGGCGTCTCACCGCTTCATCTCGGGTGGCGACCCAGTCCTACATTCCTGACACAAATTCCATCGGCTCACTAAATATTCTTTGTGTTGCTGGATTTGTTAATACTTTATTAATGATTTTTATGCCTCAGTTCATGAGGCATATACTGGTCTTCGCTTTTCCTGTTTTGTATTGCCTTCACCCGGCTTTAGCATCAGGGCGATAATCAGTTCATGAAATGAGCTCCGAGGCGCCCCCTCTCCTCCCTGGAAGAGGCCGTGCAGACCTGCCGTTCTCCCCTTCTTGATATTTTGGGTAGAATTCTCTTGCACAACCCTCTGGGCCTGAAGACTTCTTTTGGCAAGGCTGACTAAAACATAGCTTTATATTCCAAAACCTTTTAAAAAGATCTTAGGAGTGACATCGGAATGAGAAGACTCCCTCCCGCAGCCGTCACCTCGGGCCGCAGGGCTTTGCCTCGCTCAGGGCTCGTCCCGGCTGATGGGTTTCCCGCGCCCGCAGGCGCCACAGCCCCCTACCTGTAAATGGCCTGCTTGTCTGCGTCCATGGGCGTCTGGGACCCCACGGGGGGAGGGCTCACCCCCTCCACATCGGGTTCGGAGCAGTTGGGGTCTTGCTCGGTTTTTAGCTCTGTCACCACCTGCATCTGTCAAAGGGGGACGAGAACCTCTGTTAGCAGGCACAGGACGCCGCTGCCGAGTGCCTCTGCGCCCAGCAGGAGCCGGCGGAACTTGAACCGCCGGACCACCACGTGGCTGCTGAGGGCACAGGGTAAAGAATGCTTCTGACAAAGCTGCCTGGAATCTAATATGCTCTTCCACGCTAAAACCAAGGTCAAACCTCCAAGCCACTTAAAAGTTGAGCAGGCTAGTATCTGCGAAATGCTTAGATTTTCAAAACCGTAACAACCCCATACCCGTGAGGGAGCTGGCAGGTACGCAGTGTCACCTGCCTCCCCTGCTCTCCCCTCACACGGAGCAAAAGGACAGTAAGGGGATAAATAGGCCAGGAGCTTCCCATCCGGTCACAAAACAGCCAGACCCAATAGGCCCCATGTTTGTGACAGGGCTGAAATTCTTCCTCACCCATCCTTCCTTTTTTTTTCCCCCATTTTTGGCTACTCTGTAGCATACGGAAATTCCCAAGCCAGGAATCAGACCTGAGCCACAGTTGCAACCTAAGCCGCAGCGTGGCAAGGCCTGATGTTCTAGCCCGCTGTGCCGGGCTGGGGACTGAACCTGCTCCCTGGCGCTGCAGAGACGCCGCTGATCCCACTGCTTGGTGGCGGGAACGGCACCCCTCACCTGTCCTTAAACCTCAGGAATCCAATGCTGCAAAATTTTTTTTTGGCTATGCCTGCGGCATGTGTTAATTCCTGGGCCAGGGCTCGAAACAGCCACAGCAGTGACAATACTGAGTTCTTGACTGATACACTACCTGGGAGCTCCACAAACTATAAGAATTTTAAGACATGTTTGAAATTTTAAAAAGTTTAAGAAAATTTTCACTGCATCCAGAAAGTACAGACCAGCTGTACTGAAACAGTATCACACAGGAGAGGAAGCCTCAGAGGAGCCATCGCCGCAATTGCTTTCCACTCCGGGCGTGGTTTGTCACTAGGGGAAGAATCCCTTACACGTAAAGAACTCAGTTTATTTACAAATGAAACGGGACTGCTGCAGTAAACTTCTATTACCCCTGAGCTGATCGAGGCCCCCGGGCTTCCCCAGGGCTGAGGCGTCCGGGTCTGCCTGCCCCGCCGCCAGCTGCCATCCTCTGCCCTCAGGGAGGGAGGGGCGGTCATGGCAGAGGAGAGCCCGGTCCCTGCCAGGAACCCAGCGGGCCGGGGCCAGGGGGCAGCCCCGCAGGCCCAGGGCAGGCCTTGTTCTCTTCTCTCCGACAGTCCAGGGCCAAGTCTATTCTATCCCGCTGCCTTCAGATGGAACAGTAAACTTGCGAAATGCCTCTCTCTTAAAAAAAACAAAACAAGAGTTCCCATCGTGGCTTAGTGGAAACGACTAGTATCCATGAGGACACATGTTCGATCCCTGGCCTCGCTCAGCGGGTTAAGGATCCTGTGAGCTGTGGTGTAGGTCACAGATGAAGCTAAGATCTGGCATTGCTGTGGCTGTGGTCTAGGCCGGCAGCTGCAGCTCCGATCTGACCCCTAGCCTGGGAACCTCCATTTGCCGCAGGTCTGGCCCTAAAAAGAAGGAAAAAAAACCTAAAGCAACAACTAAAGCCCAAACACAGTCTTTCTGGAGGGAAATCTGACAGTACCATAAAAGAAGTCTTAAAAGATTTGTTTCAGGATCTTTAAAAAATGATTGTGAAAAAAAGAGCAGCCTAAATAAATGCTCAACCTCAGAGGCCTGGCTAAGAGCGTGTGGTCTGTCTACACCTTAGAACAGCAAATGCTTTTATTTGGGGGGAGGGGGTGTCCACAGGGTATGGGAAGGTCCTGGGCCAGGGACTGATTCTAAGCGACCTACACTGAAGCTGTGAGAACACCAATCCCTGAACCCACTGCATGGGGCGGGGACTGAACCTGAGCTGCTGGGGTCAGATTCTTTTTTTTCTTTTCTTTTTTTCATTTTGGCAGTCCCCACAGCACATGGAGCTCCCAGGCCAGAAATCAGGTCTGAGCAGCAGCTGCAACCTACACCACAGCTACGACGGGGCCAGATCCTTAACCCACTGAGCCGGGCCAGGGACTGAACCTCCGACACCGCCGATCCCCTGGTGCCACAGTGGGAACTCCCAATAGATTTGCATTTTAGAAAAAAAGTCACTTGGACTGACTGGTGCAGTGAGCAGGCTAACACAGAACTCGCTGTCCCTAAGAAGCAAAAGACACTGAACAATTTTTAAAGAGTCAACTAAAAGAGACAGACATCTCTGTAGAGGAAACACACCCAGAATGGTCAAAACTGCCCACCCAGGAAAGACCCGAGTTGGGAAGAGGGGGTGCAGCCTCTGGTCCTACACACCGCCTGGAACCCACCGCAAGCAGGGTGAGTGGGCGAGGCGCCCCAGGCTTGAGGGCTCCCCAAAGCCCCGAGCAGGGACCCAGCCCAGGTTGCAGGCCAGGAGCGGGCATGAACTGAGCCCCATTCTGCACTGAGCACAGAGCCTTCCTGAGACCTCAGGGTCCCAAGAGAGGCTGCAGGCGCCCCCGCTGCCTCCCAGTCCCCCGTTACGGGCTTTCGCTGTGGCTTCAAGGAAAAGCAGGCCTCGGGAACAGTGGGAGAGCAATCAAGAAGCCACTTGCGTTGTCAGAGGGAGCTGTGCAGACACAGCCACCGAGCGGGAGCGGGAGACAGACAGCACTGCGGACACACGACACGACACCAGACAGCCCCCGCCACCCGCATCAGGGATGATCCCGCTGGTCAGCAGCCAGGCCATCTGTGATGACCAACCAGCAGCTTCTTCAAAGCAGCAATCCTGGCTCACAGGACGTTAAAAAGGTAAATTCCTAAAAAACTATGATTTAGAGGAGTCGAAATTACAAGAGCAATCCTGGCATCGTCAGGAAAAACTCTGAGCAATTCTACGGCTCATCTTCCTGAGCGCCAGCAGCTGACAACCGCATAAAACACGTAATGCCGACCCTGCGCCCTCACGGGGCCCAGCTCCCGAGCACACACGGCGCTCCCCGAGTCCTGGCCAGGCCGGCTGCACGTCACCGCGCAGAACAAAGCGCCAGCGGTCACCTGCTGCCCATCTTGATAGCCGTCTATGCTCAAGGTCTGTGTAGCCATCATGGTTGCTGAGCTTTATTACAAAACATCAGATCATCTTGAGTCAAAAGCAAACGGTGTCTGGGAAAACAAAAGCAGAGACGCGTCAGTGAGCCCCGTGGAGCGTTCCTGCTCCTCTTCTACAGCACCACACACCTTCTCGGGGGGCTGCACCCACGGCCTGCAGAAGTTTCAGGGCCAGGAATCAAATCTGCGCCACAGCAGCAACAACATCAGAGCCTTGACCCGCTCAGCCACTGGGAAGCTCCCCATATACATATATTGTCACAAGCGGAGCGGAGCCCGTCCTCCACACTCAGTGAGAAGCCAGACCTACCCAGCACCGCGGCGCGTGCCTGCTGTCACACGTCTGTGCACGTGTCGCCACGTTTGCAGGCACTAAGAGTTATCCCCTCACTCACCCAGCAAACACCAAGTAATGTCTACACGTGCAGGACACTGTCCTGGGTCCTGGGGCCATAAAGAGGGGCCACCAGGCAGCACCCGGGGAGGCAGGGGCTCAGGCAGGGTGCGTGTGTGGCTCGTGGCGTGTGGCTGAGCCCAGGGAGGCCGAGGCGATGCAGGGACAGGAAGGCCGTGTCCACCTGTCAGCGCTCGCAGGAAAAGGAAGACGGAAACCAGGTGGGGAGCTGGCCAGCAGGTGCCACCGCAGTGGGAGGGACAGTGGTGCCGTGTGCAGAGGGCCAGCAGGGGCACAGGAGCAGGTCACATGTGCTCACAGGCCAGGCGAGGACTGTGAGTCTTCTCGCGGGGGACGGAAAGCCCCAGAAGGGCTGAGCACTGAGGCTGCCGGCTCAGAAGGGCCCCTCTGGCCGTGCGGAGGGCAGGCTGCGTGTCTGGGGGGTCGGGAGGGCGGCCAGGAGCACAGGTTGTGCAGGTAGCTGGGGAGCAGGGGGGTCGGGAAGGGTCCGCAGTCCCACCTGAGCCACTGGCAGAGCTGAGCCACATGTCCCAAAGTGGAGCCACCCGTGAGGAGCAGGTTCTGTGGCCTGGGGGGAGAAAGGAAGAGATGGGACATTCAGGTAAGACGCTCCTCCAATGCCCAAGAGGAAGTTCTCAGCAAGCAAGTCTGGGCCAATGACCAGGGCACGGTTAGCGGGCACGGAGGCTGAGTCCTCCAAGCTACCCCAGGTCCCAGCCCAGGTCCCAGCCCAGCCCCGCAAGCTACCAGAAACGGGTCTTTGCGGATGCCAGCATGTTAAGGGTCTCGAGCAGAGAGAAGATGCTCTGAGAGGCACTGAGGGAACAGCCTGTGAGCCCCGGGGATCACGGCAGAGGCTGGGATGTTGCTACCAGCACAGGACGCCTGGGGTCCCCCGTCCTGACCTGCTCACTGACCCCGGTCCAGCTGACAGGGCGGCCCACAGAACCAGCACACCTTCAACGGCTGAACTAACCAAATGCACCGCGGAGGCCCTGGAGCTCTAGATGAATCCGGTTGGTCTGGGCCGGGAGTCCGTCCCCAGGCCTGTGGTCCGCCAGGCCGCCGGCGGATCCCAGCGGTGGGGGCCGCTGCTCCGCTCTTCCAGCCCTGGGGTGTCGACGTGCCCACAGTGCACACTGGGGACAAGCCGAAGCTTCATTCAAGAACATACAGGTCTGTAGTCCTTCCCCACCCAAACTGGTTAAAACTGCGATACCCGACATCACCGGGAGCAAAGGTTCTAGAGGGAAATTTTGAAATTTGTATCAAAAGCTGTCTCACCACGTGCCCTCCACAAGGGGCACCGCGCAAGGAGGCGGGGGCAGCCCCCGGGACTAGCGCTTTGTGGTTGAGAACGTGGGGACAGAGCAGCAGGGGGCAGGAACATGCCCGCAGAATGGCGAAGGAGCCAGGAGGACGCGGCCAGCAGGTGGCGCCCGCTGCGTGACCGGCCGCACGGCGCCGGCTCCGGGAGGAGCCCCCCCGGGGGTGGGGGGGAACGGGGGGGGGGG
>PVHT020000170.1:11401959-11452478 GCA_004024745.2 Catagonus wagneri | reverse complement strand
GCCCAAAGACTCTGAAGCCCCCGGCCACCAAGCCCCAGCCCCCATGTCCCCCCAGCTGAGGGCTCCGACCTTGAGGAGCAGAGATGGACCCTTTCCACCACACTCTTTCCGAATTACTGGCCTACAGACCCACGAGCAGGACGAAATGGCCACGCTGTGCCCGGCCCAGCAGAGCTGGGAGGCGGCGCCATTGCTCTGCAGCAGCAAGGCGACAGGGACACGGTTAAAGACCTTCCAGGGCCAACCCATCCAGCCCCTAAACCTGCCATTTCCTCCTCCTGTTGTTTCCTTTTTCCTTCCTTTTTTTTTTTGTCTTTTGTCATTTTAGGCCCGCACCCACGGCATGTGGAGGTTCGCAGGCTAGGGGTCTAATCAGAGCTACAGTTGCTGGCCTACGCCACGACCACAGCAACACAGGATCCGAGCCACATCTTCAACTCCTCCTGTTATTTCTGAGAACGCAAGAGAACTGTGTTTTGTAAAAATTAACAAAGAGAAACCTCAATCCAACAGATTTGGGAAGCCAGCAGGGGGCGCTCTCAGGCCCCAAAAACGGTGGGGACGCGTGGGAAGCAGACAGACTAGAAGCCACCAGCAAACGCTCACTTCCTACAGGGGCTCTGCTGACTGCAGCCCCCCAACGCCCCCCCTTAATTAGCTCCCCCTCCCTCGCAGCAGTGAGGGCTGGCCAGGGTCGCAATTCTTTGTTGATCCTGAATAACCTCGATTTTGCTAGAGAAATAACCAGCAGTCTGTTTCAGGTCAACCACTTCTAAGATAACTAGAACTCACAACAAAGTCAGAACAGCACTGGGCAATCTGACGACCATGATGCCTACAAATGCTAATTTTATCAATGCAACCTATGAATTATAACGTCATTCAAAATGGGAATGGATGGGAGTTCCCACTGCGGTGCGCTGGCGTAAGGATCCAGTGTTGCTACAGCTGCAGTGGAGGTCGCAACTCCAGCTCAGATTTGTTCCCTGACTCGGGAACTTCTATACGCCGCCAAGATGGCCAAATAAGGGAAAGGGGGGGTTGGATGAAGAAGGTGATCCACTGGGTACACACCTCGAATGACCTTCAACCAGGTAACGTTCAAGGGCACACAGGTGTAACCCCGCTCTGCAGCATTAACGCGTCTCGGCCTGGTGCTTGATGCCTGGTACAATTCAACAGTCAAGGCTGCCAGTCAGACTTCTCCAAAATATCCTAACACTTTAATTACTGAAAAGGAAAGGAACTCCTTGTCTGCGCCTGGTGGGTCAGAAACACGTAATGGAGCCAGCGTACACTGACAGCACGGAGGACGGAGGCCACATCACCCGCGAGCACGCGGGCACCGGGCAGCCGTGAGGCTTGCGCTCTAGGATTTCACTCTGGACAACAGGCATCCAGCTTTGACTCCACAACTAAGTTTACAGAAACAGTCACCAACCATCCATCATTCCCTGGACTCCTAGTAACGCCTCCAGACCCTCCTCCCACGGCCACGCTTCCCCAGGCACCCCAGGCCACCCCACCCTCCGCACTGCAGCCCCAGTGATGGCATTACCAAGGCTTGCTCCGTTCCCTCTGGTTACCAGTTTTCAGAGTCATGTGCCGGTTTTCGGGCCTTCTCTAGTGACCAGTGAGGTTGCTTTAGTACACTGTGATCTCCTGGGTCTGAAGATTTGAAAACTAAGCATAGTTTTTAAAATATTTATATATTTTTTAATATTCTAATTACCCCGTCTTTTTCCAGTGCAAGCCCCTGCTGTTACCTCCTACAGCTTTTTATCAGATTCTGGTAATTCTTTTTGTTTGTTTGCTTTCTTTCTTTTTCTTTTGTCTTTTTTTTAGGGCTGCACCCATGGCATATGGAAGTTCCCAGGCTAAGGGTTGAATCGGAGCTACAGCTGCCGACTGACACCACAGCCACAGCAACGCCAGATCCTTGACCCACTGAGCAAGGCTGGGGATCGAATCCGCATCCTCATAGATACTAGTCAGATCTGGTTCTGCTGCGCCACGACGGGAACCCCAGGCCCTGGTAATTCTTGATCGCTTTCTGCTTTTAGACAAAATGGGATTCCGGGCCCAGGTTGCCCATTTTCTGTGCCCAGACTTCGCCAGTTCACGCAAGAGCCACTGACTGCTAACAGCAGGGAAGATGCGGACACCAGTCAGGTCTAGGCGTGCTCACCGCTCCTGGCCGGTCACTGTTTCTAGGACTACCCAAGCGACAGCGATAGGAAATATTTCCTCATAAAATTTCTTTTAAAACAGGTTAACACTGATGCCTCCAACTCCACTCTGAGGTTACAGGGTGTTTACTTAACTACTTTGATTACTATTTGTGTATCTTTTTTCTTACCCTGAAAACCTTGTTTCCTTATGACAGTGACATAATGACATACATGTGTGTATAGTATCAAAATAATGTGAATATCATACTAGCAACAGGAGTGTTCAAAACTGTTTAAGACAGATATACAGGAGTTCCCGTCGTGGCTCAGTGGTTAAAGAATCCGACTAGGAACCATGAGGTTGCGGGTTCGATCCCTGGCCTTGCTCAGTGGGTTAAGGATCCGGCGTTGCCGTGAGCTGCGGTGTAGGTCGCAGACGCGGCTCGGATCCCGCGCTGCTGTGGCTGTGGCGAAGGCCGGCGGCTACAGCTCCTGTTAGACCCCTAGCCTGGGAACCTCCATATGCCGCGGGTGTAGCCCTAGATAAGGCAAAAAGACAAAAAAAATAGACAAATGTACAATCCAGCTTGTTTTGTTTTATATTCTGTCTTTTCAGGGCCGCACCTGCGGCATATGGAGGTTCCCAGACTAGGGGTCGAAATGGAGCTTCAGCTGGCAGCCTGCACCACAGCCACAACAACACAGGATCCAAGCCCCATCTGTGACCTACACCACAGCTCATAGGCAACACTGGATCCTTAACCCGCTGAGCGAGGCCAGGGATCGAACCCACGTCCTCATGGATGCTAGTCAGGTTCGTTATGCTGCGCCCCAGGGGAACTCCTGTTCTGAAATCACATGAAACAATTTTTCTTTGTGTTGTTAAGCTACCAGTTAATTCCTAGTTAGGTTCTGTGATTCATTCTGTTTTAACTTCTGAGGAGCACACCTCACCTACTTTTAGTTTGATTTTACTTTAAAATGATATAAAACATGCATATGGTTACATGGTTCCATTAATCATAACAAGAGAAGATATGCTCAGAAACTAATTTATAACCCTGTTTCTGCCCCCACACCCCCGCAATAAGGGACCCCATTTTAACCACTTTGGGGCTTAAGTTTTTTGGGTTTGTTTGTTTTGTCTTTTTAGGGCCGCACCTGCAGCATATGGAGGTTCCCAGGCTAGGGGTTGAATCAGAGCTGCAGCTGCCAGCCTACGCCAGGCAGGATCTGAGCAGCGTCTGTGACCTACACTGCAGCTCACAGCAATGCTAGATCCTTAACCCACGGAGCGAGGCCAGGGATCAAACCCGCATCTTCATGGACACCAGTCTGATTTGTTTCCACTGTGCCACGACAGAAAGCCAAGCTTTTTTTTTTTTATTATGAGCAAATATTTCTACGCATCTCTTAGATGAAAGTGCGTGCCCTCCTCACAGTTCTGAGCCATGCTTTTCCCAGCGCACCTTGACACGAGGTGAGAGGCCTCAGGCTAGCGGCGCTCCCGCAGGCCGGCGGTCAGCCTCGCTCCCGCTCACAGCCGCAGCGAGTGCCTCGTGGTGCAGACTCAGCACAGCTCAGCCAGCCACCCAGTGGCCCCAGGCGTGCTTCCAGGTAATTAAAGGAACATTCTGGACACAGCACTTAAACCCTGCAGCGGACTCCCACTGCCTGCAAAACAGAGATCCCCAGTCTCCCCAGGCGTGACTCCGCAGCACGGCCAGTCCGGGCTGCCCCCGCCCTCCCTCCCCACAGCCCCGTCCTCACTGCAGTCAGACGAGGCCCACGTGCCCCCCCACACACACTCAAAGCCTCGGGACACACAGGCCCCCTCTATCTGGAGTGACACCCACTCTGCATGCCCTAGTCCCCCGCCGTTCCCCTGACGCTTCGCATCGGTCATCCCCGTCTTAGAAGAGCTGTCCTGACCTCTGACCTCTGACCCACATCTCAGAGCAAAAGCTGCTACAGCTGTGATCTTACGTTTCTTTGGTGGGCTTCTCGTTAACCTGTGCCGTCACCACCTCCCGGCATGAAGGAGCCGCGTGTGCGTTTGGTCACCGTGATATTCGTGGGCACTGTCACAAGGTCTGGAATACAGCAGGTGCACAGTAATGCTGTTTAGCGAATGGAAGCTACAGTTTACACAACACAGGACTGTCTGTCCCCGGAAAGTCTGATCTAACTCGGCCCAGCGCCTTCTTGAAAAGATGAATCCTGACTACCTGCCCCTCCGCCGGGCCCGCAGCTGCTGCTCTGCACAAGCCCTCCTCCAAGGTCAGCTCAGGTCATTCACGTCTTCTTCCCAAGCCGTGCTCAGCTCGAGTCCCGGGGGTCCAGCGGTTAGGCTCCGGCTCTCACCGCGGGCCCGGGGTGAGATCCACCTCAGGCCGCTGCACGCTGCGGCCAGGGCTCTTCAAAGTGCTTGCCATCCACCTGTACACGGCATGTTCTTATTTGTAAAATTCCCATATCTGTAGTCACATACATTGTAAAATACTGTTCTTGTTTCCTCTCAATGAGGTCCACAAAAAGCAAAAACAGATTCGCCTGAATTTTATTTTCCTGGTTCCTTGAGTTGAAGCTTGAATCCATCAGTTTCTCCTGTTCTCTACTAAACGCGTTACTAGAGCGGTCCCGGGCCCCCGGGCCGTGGCAGGCCACTCTCTGTCACTCACTCAGAGTCAAAAATAGTGACTGATCTCCTCCTTAACCTGAGACATAAAGAAGGGGGCTCGGCATTTCCACGCAGGTACTTTCAGCTATCCCTCCACGCCAGCCCTAACTAGGCTGCACTGTAGTCTGAGAATCTGGTCTCTGCGGGAGTTACTTTTTGAAACTGGGGATGTTTCTTTGTGGCCCGATACGTGGCCAGTTTTTGTTAACAGTTCATGTAACTGAGGAGACCCTGCCCTTTATGTCTATTATGCAAGCCCCTTCCATCACCACTTTTTTTTTTGGAGTTTTTAAATGTTTATTTTATATACAAAGAACTAGCATTGTTTCTGCATAAGGTAGATGTCCTGGATGACCCATTCAAGGAAGCTCACTTAGTCCAGCTTAATGAAGCCAATACCCTTCGCGTACTGGCGGAAGCACTGGCGGCACATATTGAGGCCGTATCTCCGGATCAGACCGTGCCGGTTTGAGCAGACGCGGCAAGAGCGAGAACCCTGACCGAATTTTCTCAGATGGCTCCAGTAGAGCTGCTGGTGACCCATCTTGCGCTCTCGGCTGCAACGAGGCAAAAGAGCCATCACCACTTCTCCAGCAGTGATCATCTGGGCCCCACGGGCCATTCGGCAAGGCCCAGACACTTCTGGTCACCACGGCGCGGGAGGGAGGACTGGCCTCCAGCGAGCGGGGGCCGGGGACGCTGCTGGACGGCTGACATGGCACAAGACAGTGCCCACGGGCCACCGGGGCCCCGATGCCAGCAGGGCCAGGTCAAGAACCCCCACACCCTTTCTCTTTCTGGCCCACTCGATACGCAGCTTGTGAAGGGTCCTCCTCTGGGTCCAAATGTCAGCTTCTCCTATTTTGATCAATCTCCCCGGTTTTCTACATGTTACTGACACATTAGTTTATAATCCTAACTATGGCTTTGAATAGTAGGAAGGGCTCCTCCGGTGCTCTTTGCCTTGAGCTTAGGTGTTTGATACTAATCTTGCTAAACGTTTTTTTTTGGCTGTACCCGCAGCATGTAAAAGTTCCGGGGCCAGGGATCAAATCTGCACCCCGGCAGTGACAACCCTGGGTCCCTAAACCACTGGGCCCCCAGCGAGCTCCCCTGCTTTCTTTTCACAGGACAGATCTGGTTCTCTACCCCCTTGTTTCCCAGCTAGTTAGTTTTAGGTGTATCACCTACAGCCCACATTCACCTACATTTCACGTTTCTACTAAGCCTGGAGTTTTATCAGCTGGGAGATTTAACCCTTTCACATTAATCATGGTTACTGGCGCCTCTGGGCCTGTTCATGCCTTACGTTGCTTGCTTTTCAACACACCGGGCAGGCCTCTGCGTTCTTTCCCTTCACCGCCTTTTGCTGGAATGACGCTGTTCTTTGCCCCACGTTCCCGCCGAGCACTTGGGAGCCACATATTCCATCTTCGGTACCCACACCACCTACGTCAACTTCGACACCTATATCCGATGTTTCCAGAACAATCCTCGGTGCAGAGATGTGCCTCGAGTTCATCGCCATCCCACCCGAGTCTGCTCCTCAGCACAGGCGCTGCTGCGTGCTCACCTCTACTGGCTCGGGGCTGGTCTGAGTACCTGACAACGCGGGAAGGCAAACGCCTCTAGGACCACTCATGATATTTTTTAAACCATTAAAATGAACTCAGGGCATTTAAAGGTTAACCTTTTACCCTGGGCTACACCTGGCTGTGACGCTTTGTTCCCAGGTAATGCCACGTAACCTCTGGTACCCACATACACCCCCACACAGGTGTCTGCTCTTCTACCAGTTCACGGACACAGTACTGAAGGATGCTCCTCGCCAGGAGGGGCTACCAAACTCAGCAAAGCATCTACAACAACTACTTCTGAATGCCTGACTACACCGACCAGACGAGAAATCAGATTATTTTCATGACACTCAAGAACACAGCTAGTGGTGTAGGTCGCAGATGCGGCTCAGATCTGGCGTCGGCTACAGCTCCGATTAGACCCCTAGCCTGGGAACCTCCATATGCCGTGGGTGCAGCCCTAAAAAGAAAAAAAAAAAAAGAGAATACAGCTAAAAAGAGAAAATACATGTTTTATTGGCACTATAATCGTCACTTTCAATATTATTTGTTACATGAGAAAATTACATTAGAAAAGCATTCCTGGAGTTCCTGTCGTGGCTCAACGGTTAACGAACCTGACTAGTATCCATGAGGACATGGGTTCAATCCCTGGCCTTGCTCAGTGGATTAAGGATCTGGCATTGCTCTATTTCGACCCCTAGCCTGGGAACCTCCATATGCCACAGCTGCGGCCTTAAAAAGCAAAAAAGAAAGAAAAAGAAAAAGAAAAGAAAAGCATCCTTTTACACCTTGAAGACAGAAACACTGAAAATATTCAATAATACATATTCCACTCCATGCAAATTCAGTAGCTGCATTCTACTCTTTGAATATATAATTCAGTGTCCATATATATATATATATATACACACACACATTTTGTTTGGTTTGCTTTTTTAGGGTCGAATCATAGCTACAGTTGCTGGCCTACACCACAGCCACGGCAACGCCAAATCTGAGCCACATCTGCAACCTACACCACAGCTCATGGCAACACTGGATCTTTAACCCACTAAGCGAGGCCAGGGATCGAACCTACATCCTCATGGATACAAGTCAGGTTCATAACCCGCTGAGCCACAACAGGAACTCCCAGAATAATCTTTCTAACAGGAAAAACAGCACACATAAGGTGGAATGATTTTTGAAGTTTAAAACAGTGGCAGGTTTTAGTTTTCAGATATACTAGACTGACACTGAAACTGAACCCAAGAAATAACTACTGAAATGAACAGGTGAAGTGCAACCTCGTGCAAGGTAACCACTCACCACCTCCTCAGGTCAAAGGGCCCCAAGCGAACGCGCGGCAGAGACGGGCTCAGAAGGGGCGAGGACCGCTGCGCATCCCGCTTTAACTCTGTGTGAGAGACACCAAAATGCCGAGACCAAAAAGGGGCTGGGGGGTGGTTCTAGAAAGAAAAAGAACCCCAAAGGGCCAAAGATCAGAGAGGAACCGGCCCCCAGCCCAGCCCACGGGGCTCCCGAGCCCTCCTTGCTGCCTGCTGGCATCTGGCGTCTGAGGACAGGCGCTATGGGCAAGGTGGGGGCACGAGGAAGAATCCAGCTCGGCACACTGCCCAAGTCAGGAGGGCAGGGAGTCTGAGCACCCAGGTGCCAGCAGGGAACACACGAGGGCGGCGGGGCAGAGGGCTCGAGATCTGCTTATTCGACACGAACTCCTCTGTGACCCTAAGTACCACTTAGGGCTATTTACGGAGGCTCTATTTTTGCACGGATGACCCCACATCCCGGTCCTCCGAGCTCAGGGCTCAGGGAGGGAAACAACCGACCTTTGCCCTCTCATCACTCCCGCCTCCCCAGACTATGCTTTGGGCTCCATTAAGATCCAGACCAGTGTTTCGGTGGAGAACTGAGTGGGGTCAGCAGTTCTCCTGCAAAGGGCCAGCTAGGAAGTGGCGGTGGCCCTGCAGGACCCGCCGTCTGTCTGCAATGTACCCTGTCTGCTCCAGGGCTGTACAGGAACAGGCCCCAGCGGGACGCGGCCCACAGGCCAGCTGTCTGCCAACCCCCGACCTCAAGTCCAGCTGAATCTAACCCCACCTAAAACGTGCTTCTAACTCAGTTTTGGTGACGTCGAGGCATCTGCATTTTTAATCCACAGGCGGGCTCCCTCCCTCCAGGCTGCCAACCCCACCCAGACTTGGCTCCAGCTTCCCAGCGGGGCGTCGCCCCAGCTGCTCTCAGGAGCTGCTTTAACTAAAGGGTGCATCAGTCCCCCTCACCGAGAAATGCAGGAAGTTCGAGGGCACCTGCAGCTTCAGCGGCTCTGAGACAGCTGGTTACGAGGCCAGAAAGGACTGGGGACAGCCCCAGAAAGGACTGGGACAGCCCCGACCAGGCAGGATCAGTGACACTTGCAAGCTCTCTCTCCAGACTGCTAATCATCCCCAAAGCACTGAATTACGATCTTTTCTAAACTAAACCTGCGTATTAATGAAGCTAAGAAAGCTGTCAGGGAATCCCAGGAAACCGTCAAAATTCTATATTCAAAAAAAAAAAAAAGAGCTCTTTTCCAAGACACCCTGCCGGATGCTGGGAGGCCCTGGCTGCAGTTCACTGAATGCTCACTGTGTGCCCACTGCCCCTACCCGGCTCCGTGTCCCATCCCGGGCAGCGTTCAGTCAAGAACTCACTCTGGGAAAACATCCGTCAGAAGACCTCTTTAGTTTTCAAACAAGGTTTAGGGAGGTACCGTTTGAAGTTTAACATTCAAATAAAACCACAGAGGCGGAGTTCCCGTCGTGGCTCAGCAGGAACGAATCTGACCGGCATCCATGAGGATGTAGGCTCAATCCCTGGCCTCGCTCAGTGGGCTGAGGATCCTGCGTGGCTGTGGCTGTGGTGTAGGCCGGCGGCTACTGCTTCCATTAGACCCCTAGCCTGGGAACCTCCATATGTCGCGGGTGCGGCCCTAAAAGACAAACAAACACGCAGACGTTAAATCCTGTTAAAACAAAATCCACCCCCAAAGTCCTTCGAGGCCACAGGCGTCCATATGTCTACTAGAGACAGAGCAAAATTCCAACAATAAAGGTGTTCAATGGTTTCAGAGTCCACTTCAGTAAATTCTGAGTTGAATGGCCCATCACAGCTGGCAGCATTTTAATTCACATCACAGCTTTGAGGAATGTGACTGTCACTGGCATCGTTAAAGCCTGATTTTCAAAGCTTTCACCCAGGACTTGTTACTAAGGGTCAGCGAACACGTTTGAAGAAAAATGGGAACCCCAGCCCTTCAAGGCACGGCTCTTTCAGGGGCAATCTCTCCCCCAGGGCACCGTCTGTGTTCAGGGACAGACCCACCGCAGAAACGGGCTGGCAGCGTTGGCCCCATCCTGAGCAAACAAACATGGGAAAATCAAAACCGAAATGCTCAAAGGCTCTGCAACATCGGGCACAGCCATAAACTAACACACGCGCAAAAACCGGGATCACAAAATTGCGGGTCGAGATGGTCAATAAATTTCTTCAAAGGAGAAGCGTTTGCGCCGTGTAAATGTGTGTAAACACGTGGTAACACCGACTAAAAATACAACACCAAATAGCGGAACTGATTAACATGAAAAAACCTAGGCCTACCCCATTAAGCTCGGGTTCCACATAACACATTTTGGAAAATGCTGTTCTAGGTCAGTACTTCTCAACCTTGTGGGGGGGCTGTCCCCCTGGAAACATCTAGCAATATGGAAAGACATTTCTAGTTGTCACAACTGGGATGGGGGTCCCAGCGGGTAGGGACCAGGAATGCTGCTGGAATCCTCCCGTGCACGGGGCCCTGCCAGAACGCGCAGAACCAGCCCCAAGTGACAACGGCGCCACAGCCTCCAACCCCTGCCCAAGTGGTCACAGGCGCTTTTGCATGGGCTGCAGTAAATTCTGCTGAAATAAAATTTTTTTCAAAAAAAGTACACAGAAACAAGTGACTGAATTTAGAATAATGCACAATTAAATTCCTGATTTTTTATACAAACCCCCCACAAACCTTGATAAAATGTCTCAGACAATGTTAACAAATACTGAGCTTACGAAGCTCTTGTAAAGGCGTGACTTCGGCAAGTCTGATCAGAGCTCAGGACGCAGATCGCAGCCCCCCTTCCCTTCGGAGCGACTCCACCCCCCCAGACCCTGCTGAAAGGGGGCACCGTGCAGTTGGCAAGAGCCTGCCCTCCCTGGAAGAACTGGGGACCAAGAAGCCCTGGCACCCAGGTGGGCACCGGGAGAGCAGGGCGGCGAGCAGGCCAGCTCTGTCACGCCCTGTGGGGTGTCTGCCCGGAAACTGGATGTGGGGGGAGGCAGGCGGAGCTGGGAGGAGAGGCCCCCGCAGCAGACCTGGGCGGAAGCAGCGGCAGGCTGGCACGGACGACGTGGAACTCAGCAGGGAAGGTCGGGACCGGAGCGGGCAGCTAGGTCCCACTAGAGTGTGAGCCGTGGTGCCATCCGCCCCAAGGCCGAGCACTATGTGGCCCCTGGATCCCAGATCCCTTTTTTCCTTATTTCCCGGGTGACTCTAAGCCGTGGACTCTTGGTCAGCCTGCTCCCTGCCATCCTGGGGCCTAGCTCCAGCAGCCAGGCGTCCATCAGTCACAGGTACAGACAACATGCCTGTGGCCTCAGCCCTACAAGGCTCCACTAGGCCGGAGGTGGAGCCCAATGACAAACCGCCTGCGGGTGGCGGGATCGCCCTGAACAGAAGTGACCTCCGGGCCAGGGTCACTTCCATCCGCACTAAGCAGCTCACCCTAAGGGGAGGGAGGGCAAGACCTGGCGGCTGGACCCGTCGGATGAGCACAGCTCATCTAAACAGAGACTCCAGACTATCAAGAAGTCCAAAGTGCAGCCTCGGCCTGTGAGTACTTTCTAGTTTTGTTTTTCCCTTTTTTTGGGGGGGGGGTCTTTTTAGGGCCGCACCTACGGCACATGGAGGTTCCCAGGCGAGGGGTCGAACTGGAGCTGCAGCTGCGGGCCTACGCCACAGCCAGAGCAACACCAGATCCAAGCTGCTGCGTCTGCGACCTACACCACAGCTCACAGCAACGTGGGGTCCTTGAGCCACAACCCACTGAGTGAGGCCAGGGATCGAACACACACCCTCGTGGATACTAGTTGGACTCGTTTCCTGCTGTGCCACGCTGGGAACTCCACCTTTCTAGATTTTGAAAGAGCTGTAGGACCTTTTCCCCAAGGAATCCTAGGTGGGATAAAGCAGCAGCTCTGTCCCCCGGCCCCCACTAGGCCCCCCAGACACGTTCTCAGAAGCACAGCACGTCCGCAGGGAGCTCTGAAACCACCATGCCGGACAACACGCTCGCTGGGCAGCCTCTGGCCCTCTGTGAGCGAACCTCCCAGGAGCAGTGACTAGACCATGCGGCTGACACACTGGAACCAGGCCTGGCTGCTGGCAAGGTGTGGGCAGCCGGCAGGCAGCTAGGTACCCTGTCCGCCCGCAGCGGCCTCCTCCGACAGCCAGGCCTTTCCAACCAAATGGCCGAGCCTCCCAGCCCTTGTGTGTTTATTCTAACAATTTCCAAACTGACGCTTTTCTACTGTCTATTTCCACTTTCCATGTGCTCCTGAACAGCTTGTACAAGACTCGTAACAGCAGCACCGTCCGACAGCAGCCCGCGTGGCCCGGCCACCCTGACAGCACACTTGCTGAGCTCGGGGGCTCTCATCTGCACTGGCTGATTTCCTCACCATCTCTGCCGTGGCACAGTCAGCTGAGCGAGGAGGAATGGGCACAGACACATTCCTGCTAAGGGACGGGCTGAGGGAAATGGATCTCTAGCCCAAGTGCAGAGGTTCTTACGTGGGCTGTGAGCCTGAGGGGGGCGACGGGGAGGGTCGGAAGCACACCTTTATCTGCAATAGCACCTGACCGAAGTCCGGCACTCATTCAATTACGAAGGTAGACCTGGACTCCTGCAGCTGGAATGGTGCCTGTGACTTCTCTACAACAGAAATCAGGTATTTCTACAAAGCATTGGTCTTATCATAGAAATCTCAGATTGCCAGTTACACTCACCAATACTCGAAAAGAAGTTATTTGAGCTGGTGTAGCCTACTACGTGAGCTAATAAAGGGCACAAAGGAAATCTGCCCAGTTCAGTTCGGCAGTTTCATAACTGTATTTAGATATAACAGGTTCTGTTCTCGATCCTATTTTTTTTTCCCTAAACCTGTAAAAGGAGGAGTCTGAGCCAGGGCAGGGACAAGGCCCCCTGGGGCATGCTTCCCATCTCTCCAGCAATTTCAAGGTTTACTTCCAAAACAGTTGCAATTACTTTGCAACAAAAGTACAAGTTGCAACTAGAACCTTACTATTCAGGCAGCACCTCTCCCTAATCCTAAGAAGTACTTTTCTAAAGCTACAGCACACTGATACAAAGACCTAAACGTGTGTGCAGAGGAACAAGAATCCAACACAATGTGTTTATACCCGATATCATTAACCATGCAGCGCAGACCCTTAAATCACCAGCAGAGAATGTTAGCCCTTCAAGTCAGGGTTTGCCCACCACGTTTCCTAGTTCTCCCGCTCCTTAATCGCTCAACGGGGAAGCTTCCTTCCACAGCTGCCTTCAGAACACACCGTGTCAGTCGTTATCACACAACGGCTCACCCTCGACTCAACCAAATATTGTCACTAAACGATTAACGTATCACTCCATGCCCGGTTAATTAAGAAAGTGACCAAGGGCAGATTCCAGCCCGTCTGCCATCTTCCAAATCAATGTACAACTAGATCTGAAAGCATCCCCAGTGCCTGCGCTGGCAAAATGTTTACATTTCCCCTCAATTCTTCCATATAATATTTATACTATATAAAATATTATGTACTACGTACATCTTCTTTCAATATGTCAGGAAAAATCATATACTCATCCCCAAGCAAGCTGAGGGCCACATCTACCTTAAAGTGGAAAGTACTCACTTCCCGTGGAAAAACCTGTAACCTTCACTGAAATCTAAGTCTCGGAGTCTCTATGAATTATAACCCGCTTACACAGAGCAAACTTACTCTGAACGGGTGCAAGTCCACGACCAAGTTCACCAAACGCACGTCTGCGTGGGTAGGGCTCCCTCCCCCTCCACCGCCCAGGCCCCGACCTCTGCGCTCGCCCCGCCAGACCCCCGTCCCAGGAGCACGTGCTGAGAGTCAAACATCACAAAGGAGAGCCTAACTGGCTGAGGCTCGGAACCACTAACAAAACAGGGCATTTCAACAGCCACGACGATGAAATAAAGCAGACTCAACTTTTCCTGATTTCTCTGAAGTGACTCACGATCTCTTTCTAAAGGAATGCGAGATTCCAGCCAGCGGCCAGACCATGCCCCACACGTCCAGTCACCTACTTCAAATTAGCCCTTTATTATTCGCCATGCATTTGTAACTCATTCCAGAAACCGGGCGCCCAGGCCCTGGAGCAGGAAGGCGAGCCCACCCGGCTCCCTCCCGGCGCCGCCTCCACAGGGCCCAGACCCCCGACCGCGCCGGCCCGGAGCCCCGCAGCCAGAGGGCGCGGCCCCGCCGCCCGCCGCGCGAACCCCGGGCTCGCGCGCCCCGCCGGCCCCGCCCCCGCGCTCCGGACGCCCGGGCCGCCCCCGCCCCGCGCGCGCCCGCGCCCCGCCCCCCACCGCGCGCGCCCGCGCCCCCCGCCCCCGCCCGCGCAGGGGCGCGCGCCGCACTCCGAGAGGGACGGTTAGGAGCGCGCGCCTCGCAGCGGGCCCCGCGCGGCGGCGGCGGCGGCAGCGGCGGCGCCTTCCAGAAATTTCCGCGTCCGAGAGCCCACACCGAAAAACAAGCGGGGCGCGCTCCCGCGCCGGCCCCGCGGACAGCGCCCCTCCCCGCGGCCTCGGCTCCCCTCCCCCACCCGCGCCCCCTCCCCGCCCCCTGCCCCGGGCGGCGGGTCCGGCGCGGCCCTCCCGGGCGGTGGCGGCCCGCGGAGACCCGGGCGGCGGCGGCGGGGCGGCGGCCGCGGCGCCTGCGGGCCGGCGTGATTGATAGGGACGGGGCGGCGGAGCGGCGGCGGCGGCGGAGCGGTTGAGTGACAGCTTACCTGGGTGCCAATCTTCATCACACTGACAAGCGGCTGCAGCAATCGGGACCCGCAGTGCCGCGCCCGCGTCCAACCGTCACGCCGACGCTGGGCCACGCGACACAGCCTCGCTCAATGGGAGGAGGGCGACGCCGACGCGCGCCGCATCAATATTCACACGGGGGGCGGGGCCTGCGGACCCAGGGCCCCGCCCCGCCCCTGCGCCGCCGCGGCGGGGGGCGGGGCCTGCGCGCCGGGGGCGGAGAGTGGGGCGGGGGGGCTGGGGGGCGGGCGGTAGCCGGCCCCGCCCCCGCCCCGCGCCCCAGTCAGGCCCCGCCCCGCGCCGCTGCGCGGCGGCGCGATCCCCGCCTCACTGCTGTGTAGAAGGGGGCGTGGCCTGTGCGCCACGCCCCCTCCGCTCGCCTCTCCGCAGCCCAGAGAGGAGTATGAAGCCGACTCCGCTGGGCGAAACCATCGGCAGAGGCCCGCCGGGGAGGGCGAGCTGTACCATACGCAGGAGGAGACACTGGACCGTCTCCGCGCGTCTCGGTGCTGCAGGGCCCGGCCAGCCCCAGGCTGCCCTCGGAGGCCGGGCCGCGCGAGCACCCGGCGTCCAGTACCCTATTCTGCGCTGCGCCCCCTTTGTGTGCGGGCCCGCAGCAGCCCCCAGCCTTCTTCCCGACAGGCGCCCACGTGCACCCCAAAGGCGGTGGCGGTGCCTGGCGACCAGCCTGACCCCGGGTGCGGTCGGCCCGGGCCGGCTTCCCGCACGGCTGCAAGCCCGCCTCTGGTCGGCGGGCTCTCAGTATACCTGTCCCCGGTGAGCCACGTAGGCCCCGTCTGCAGATGAAGGGGCCTCCCTCGGGGCGGCTTGGAGAGTGTGGTCTGTATTTCAAGGCGCCCGCGGGTCCCGCCGGTGGCCTTGCCCTCCCAGACATTAAGGGAAGGACACTACCTTCCATAACGCAGAGGCGAGATCGCCCTACGGGGCCCATACACACCTCGCAGGAGGGCTCCGCGCTGCCCCAGGGAGAAGCTGGCCCAGGACAGGAGCGCGTGGCTGGAGGCTGCCTGGCGTAGTTTCGGCTGTAAAGAGCCCGGCAGGACCTCCCTCCCAAGTCTTCAGGGCTCCACAGACATCGTGAAGCCCCAGGCCGCCTCTGGCCCTGCGCTTTCCAGAGAGAGAAGGCTGTATGTAGCGGCGCCTGGGCTAGGGGAGGCACGGATGGTGGAAAGTTGGAGGGGACGCCAAAAACTCAGTGCTGCAGACCGGCTACGTACATATGCAGGGTCCAGTGCAAAATGGAAATGCGGAGTTCTCATTGTGGCGCAGAGGAAACGAATCCCACTAGAAACCATGAGGCTGACGGTTCGATCCCTAGCCTCGCTCAGTGGGTTAAGGATCCGGTGTTGCCGTGAGCTGTGGTGTAGGTCGCAGACACGGCTCAGATCCTGCGTGGCTGTGGCGTAGGCCGGCAGCTGTAGCTCGGATTGGACCCCTAGCCCGGGAACCTCCATATGCGGGCGCGGCCCTAAAAAGCAAAATAAAAATTAAAACGATTTAAAAATCGTTGCAATTCTTACTTTAAAAAAAAAAAATGGAAACGCAAGGCCCCTTGTTCCAAAGTTATTAAGGATTTGAAGACAGGGACAGCAGAGCATTAAACCAAGCGAGGGCCCCAACCAACTGCCCTGGTCACCAGCATCGTGAAGGCAGCCCTGGCCTCACTGGCCTCCGCCTAGTCCTGGCCCTGGGCTGACCCTGGCCGGGTTCCCGCGGATCGGGTCTCAGACCGGGACGCTGGCTGTGAGCCGTAGCCCAGTCCCCGTCGCAGGCAGATGGCCCCCGCAGTCCGGTCACCCTTCCTCTCCTGTCCTCGCTGGGCCACCTCCAGAAAAGAGACGGGGCTGGAAGCCCTGTCCGTGATTACCGCCAGGTCTGCGGCCCTGAGGCTCACATGTCTGGGGACAGTCTTCAGGAAAAATAATTCAAAATTACGCGGAAATGGGGTCTCCAAGGGTGAAGCTTCCTTTATTTTTCTTCTTTAAATGAGTTTTATTTTTTCCATTATAGTTGGTGCAGAGCCTCCCTTGGCCTCTTCCCATGGTGTTGGGGGGCTGGGGGTGACTTGGTAACCGGAGCAGCCAGCTCTCCTGGCTCTGTTCTTTCCAATTTCTTTCTTAAAAGCTTTTGCTACTGTTTCCCCAAAGACCACGTTTAGGTGTGTGAAATAAAAAGCTGCAGACAGTTATTCATAGCATGTCACCGCCTGGTGGCAGGTGCTGTGAAGCCAGGAGTGGGGAGCAGCCCGTTAGGCGGAGGAGGTCCCACGGGGAAAGGCGGAAGGACCTCTGCCAAGGCGCCAGCCGGCCTGAAGGGGCCCCGCTCGGTGCGCCCCGTCTCACGCTGGAGGAGCTGGAGGAGAATGTGAAAGAAGCCTGCCTGGGAGCCTGCCTGGCAGAGCGCAGGAGCCAGTGCACGAAGCCCGCGGCCCCCAGGAGCGGGTGCAGGGTGCTGCATTGTGTGTGGAAGGTTACGGGGTGGCGGCTGGAGGAGGTGGGCGGAGGCAGGGCCTCGGCGGTCCTTAGAGGATGGCTGGCATCTGGGACTTCGGCAAGAAAATTACCTGAAAGAAAGGGCAAGCCTCTTGGCTAGTTATGCTTGGGTTTGTGTAGGGGCCGGGGCTGGCAGTCACCGGTGCTATAGGTAGGGCCTGGTCCTACGCGCATCAGGCCGCATCACTGCTGTGCTCAACCCCCCTAGGAGCTCGCCGTCTCACTCGGAGTAAAAGCAAAGTGCACGCAGTGCCCGCAAGGGTCTCCGCGATCTCCCCCAGCCGGCACCTCCGGCTCAGCTCCCACCGCCCTTCCCCTCGCCCACTCTGTTCCCGTCTGCTCCTTGCTGCTCCTGGCTCCCTCCGAGCACAGCTCAGCCTCGGGGCCCTTGCACTGCCTGTTGCCTGTGCTCGAAGCACTCATCCGCAAGGTAGTTTCACGACTCTCTCCCTCATGCCCTAAAGCCTTTCTCAACATCACTTTCTCTAAAGAGGTTTAAAGAGTTCCCGTTGTGGCACAGTGGTGACAAACCCGACTAGTATCATGAGGATGCGGGTTCGATCCCTGGCCTCGCTCAGTGGGTTAAAGATCCAGCGTTGCCGTGAGCTGTGGTGTAGGCCAGCAGCTACAGCTCATCAGCTCAACTCACCCTGATGAGAGGGTCCCTTAGGTTGAGGGGTTTCATGAGCCAACGGGAGAAGCCCACACATCCAGGAAACAGTGCCCGTCTCAACGTCACACAGTTGTGAGGCACATGATCTGCCACAGAGCATTGAAGTATGAGCTGCAGAGGAGGGCGTGTGGCTGGAGACCAGCAGACCTGCTCCCGCTCAGAGAGAAGTGTGTTTAAGACATTGTCAGGGGAGTTCCCTCTGTAGCTCAGCAGGTTAAGAACCAGACTAGTATCCATGAGGATGCGGGTTCAATCCTTGGCCTCGCCCAGTGGGTTAAAGGATCTGGTGTTGCCGTGAGCTGTGGTATAGGTCACAGATGTGGCTCGGATCTGACGTTGCTATGACTGTGGCGTAGGCCGGCAGCTACAGCTCTAATTCGACCCCTAGCCTGGGAACCTCCATATGCCGTGGATGTGGCCCTAAAAAGACAAAAAAAAAAAAAAAAGCAAGTCTCAGGTCCTGCCCACACACGGGGCTGGGGGGGAGCGTCAGGAAGAGAGGACCCCTGGGGCCCATCTGAGAACCCACCACGTGGCACTTTCCTTTTCCGTGTGAAAAAGGCCGCTTTTGTGCTGTGGTCAGAAAGCCCTGGACTTGCAGCCACAGGGCTGGGTGTGGAGTCCGGCTTTCCCCTGACCACGTGCCTGGGCTGAGGCCCCCCCACCTCCCGCCCCAGTTCCCCGTCTTCAGTGGGGCGGCCACGCGTCTCTCACTCGGGGTTCCTGAAGGGGGCAATGACCCGCGGGTGCGGCGTCCGGCCCCCGGTGTGCGCCCCAGGCCGAGATCACGACTTGCGGTTCTTCATACCCAAGCTTCAGTTCTCTCAGGAGGACAGTTCCAGCAGTGAAGTCCCTCAAAGACACTGCCCCCAGCAGTGACCCTGCCTGCTCCAGGACCCCGGCACAGTGAATCAGGGAAGTGGCAGCCACAGCCAACGTTAAAAATAATGTCAGAGTTCCCGTTGTGGCTCAGCAGGTTAAGAACCCAATGTGGTCTCCATGAGGACGTAGGTTCAATCCCTGGTCTCGCTCAGTGGATTAAGGACCGGGTGTTGCCATGAGCTGTGGTGTAGGTCGCAGACATTGTTTGGACCCGGCGTTGCTGTGGCTGTGGCATAGGCAGGCAGCTGCAGCTCTAGCTTGACCCCTAGCCTGGAAACTTCCATATGCTGTGTGGCTGTAACAAGAAAATAATAATAATGTCAGCCAAAGCAAGTGTCGCGACCCCCAGGCAGACAGGCGACCCACAGGAGGCAGGCATCTCCCTGAGCTCGCCCCCTGCGTGCGGGGACTGGTAGGATGTCATAGCCGGGCCAAAGCAGAGAGCGAGAGCAGACACCTGCATAGGCAGGAACTCGCAAGTTGTGCAGGACCGGCTTTGGGTGGAGGGGCCGGGGGGGGTGGCGAGGGCCCCCCCTCCTCTTAGTTGATGGGCTGAAGCTGTTTGCGCGTCACCCATTCTCCACACCTCAGACTGTGAAACAGCTCAGAGGCACGTAAAAGCTCGACTCACATCCCCGAAGGGTGAGCTCTAAAGAGCGCTTTGTTTCCCGTGGGGGGCACCCCGGAAAGGTTTCAGCTGATTCCAGATGTGTGGGTTTACTGAGGCAGCTGCAACGCAGTGCCGCAGGCTGTGTGGCTTCCACCGCTGAGAGTTCTCCTCTCACGTCCGGAGGCCAGAAGTCCAAGATCAAGGGGTCAGCAGGGCAGGGTCCTCCTGAGGCCACGACGGAGAGTCCCCCCCTCCCCGGCTCCTGGCGGAGCGCTGGCAAATTCGGCGCTCCTCCACCTGGAGAACCAGCACCATGATTTCTGCCTTCGTGGTGTCTCCCTTTGTGTCCCACTTGTCCTCATCAGGACACCGGTCACATTCGGTCAGGGCCTCCCCCGGTTCTCCAAACACAGCCACATTCTGAGGTCCCGGGGTTAGGACTCAACATGTGAGTCTTGAGGGACCATGATCCAAGCCTCGCCAGGAAATCTTAACCTGCAAGCACAGCCAGGCAGGCAGAAGTCGGGCGGGGGCGGGCAGGGCCTGTGCTCTGGTCGCAGTGTCAGAGCTCACCAGGTCCTTGCTGGGAGGGTCCCTTCCACAGGTCCCATCCATAGGTCAGTGTGGTCCCAGGGCCGTTTCATGATCGATGACTGACCAACATACATTCACACCAAGGCCTCTCTTGGCCAGTGGGCTTCAGCCCTGGCACCAGAACGATCGGGCCTCCTAGGGGTGACCCTTAGTAATTTACAGTCTGCTCATTAGGAAAGTGTTTATTGTGAATGCATTCTGGGAGGGCGCTGTTCCGGCCACTGTCTGCTGTGCTGGCCTGCTGGCCAGGCACGCTCTTGTGAAATGAAGTCAAGGACATGAAACACCAGTCAAAAAAGAAAAAAAAAGATGGAAAAGCAGGGAGTTCGCTGGCAGCCTGGTGGCGAGGACTCTGCACTCTCACCAGCGCAGCCCGGGGTCAGCCCCTGGTCTGGGAACGGAGCCCTGCACGCTGCGTGTGGGAAAAAAAATCAGATGCTGCACCAGAAAGTCAACCTCCTCCTGGTTTTCGCTTGACCTTCTATTCACCAAGTTCTCAACCTAAGTCTTGTTTATATAAAAAAGTTCCCTGATGCAACCTCATATGTTTAGGCTGTGAAAACAATTTTTTTCTTATCATTTTCAGTCACCCAGAGCCTTAACTAAAGAACTGGTAATACCAGATTTTTGCCTAGATTTTTGCTGCATTAAACTGTATTGTTCATTAAAAAAAAAGAACAGGAAGCACCGCAGGGAAGAACAAGAGTTCCTGGCTTTACCCCAACTGCACGGTCTTCAGCCAACTTTGCTGGTGAAAGAGCTTTGGCCCAGGCACCTGCCCCAGGACAGCTGCGTCGATGGCATAAAGCTTGGCCCTGAGTCTCCTATTTCACAGTGGCCACCTCTCCCTGGCCTCAGGTCCTACCCCGACAGCTGCCCACCTCTCAGATGGGCCACGGTTTCTGGAGCTGGCGGCCCCCCAGGAGAGCCAGGCGGTGACTTTTGGAGCAGGACCAGAACGGGCATCCTCAGACCCTATGGCTGCAAGTGGCACGGTGACCTGGCGACTGGTTCGTAACCAGTGACTTTCCAAAAGAAGCTGCTGCTTTGGTTTCCTTTGTGATGGGTTCCGTTTCAAGAGGCACTGTCTGCGATGTCGTTTATGCAAAAATCTGTTTCTCAGTGAAATTAGAAAAGTGACAATGACGAAAGCTTCGGCAGGGCCCAGCTCTGCACGGGGTCCGTGGAGGTGAGCGGACGAGGCCCAGCTCTGCCTGAAGCCTCCAGCCCAGCTGCTCACCCACTTCCTGTTCTGAGAAACAGAACCGATAAGCGGAATCCAACTTCTCTTTGGTGTTTGCTATGAAGAGTGATCCGGCCTACTCATTACTTGAAGGCCCTGGTGTGTTTCCCTCAGCACAGTGTCCTCCACACTGCTCCATGCTGTGGCCTCTGGCAGGATCTCCTTTTTTAGGGCTGAATACTATTCCAGAGTCTGAATAGGCCCGATCTCCTTTCTCCACTTGTCTAGACTTGTTTCTGTCCCTTGGCCATTGTGAGCAACGCCGCCGTAAACATGGAAGTACCTGCTTTTTATTCTTTTGGGTCTATACCCAGAAGTGGAATTGCGGGATCATATGGTCATTTTATTTTGAAGTTTTTGCGGAACTGCCATGTCGCTTTCCACAGTGGCCGCGCGACTTTACACTCCCACCAGCAATGCATGAGGCTCTTGTTTCTCCACGTCTTCGTCACCACTTGGTGTTTTCTGCTTTGGGCTGGTAGCCAATCCCTTGACTGTGGGGTGGCAGCAGTGATTTTTTTTTTTTTTAATAGCCAAACATGCAGCATCTGGAAGTTCCTGGGCCGGGGTACGTCACAGCCATGGCAACGCTGGATCCTTTAACCCACTGCCCTGGGCTGGGGACTGAACTGTGTTTCTACAGCAACTGGAGCCGCTGCAGTTGGAGTCTTAAGCCACTGCACTACAGCGTGAACTCCGGTATCAATGATTTCTAAGACTCCTTGGGTTCCGTATTTCTTTAGCTGTCTTTCTCTCCCCTCCTACCTTCTGAAATACCAAGAAGTAAAATGTATAAGAAAAGGAAGTTCCTAAATATGAGGACTTGGGGCGTTTAGACTTAAATTTTCCAGAAGGGCTGGAGAGTCCCTTTCCACCAAACTGAGCTCTCCTGGCCACAGACTCTGCTCTGTCACCTCCGGTGGGCCTGGGGGTCATGAAGCATGCAGGATCAGAAGTTAAAACTAGCAGACTGGTGTTTAAAATATTTCTATTGGAGTTCCCATTGTGGCGCAATGGAAATGAATTCGACTAGTATCCATAAGGACACAGGTTCAATCCCTGGCCTTGCTCAGTGGGTTAAGGATCGGGTGTTGCCCTGAGCTGTGGTGTAGGTCGCAGACACAGCTTGGATCTGGTGTTGCTGTGGCTGTGGTGTAGGCAGGTGGCTGCAGCTCCGATTTGACCCTTAGCCTGGGAACCTCCATATGCCATGGATGCGGCCCTAAAATGCACAAAAAAAAAAAAAAAAAAGGATTTATATTAATTTAACTTAAAATGAGAAACCTATTCCATGTTACTTAATGTCACATAACATTTTGTGAAAAAAATCATTATTTTCAAAAAATGATTAGTGAGAACAGTGTGCTTGCTTCACATTTCTGCAAGTCTCTTTTATGTCTCGTTTAATGGAAGACAGCTAGGTTCTCTCTCTTTGTGTGTGTGTTTTTAGGGCCCAGGAAACTCCATATGCTGTGGGTGTGGTGGAAAGAAGAAAGTGTGTGGTGGCGTTGCCGCTGAAGTGGCCTGGGTCGCTGCTGTGGTGTGGCTTTGCTCCCTGGACTGGAAACTCGGCATGCTTCACGCGCGGCCGAAAGAAAGAAAAAAGCTGCACCTCAGTGGTCGGAGAAGCACTATTTACAACTGGCGGGATATGGGAACAATGTGGGCTTCTCTCAACAAATGAATGAGTGAGGGATGTGGAGTAAATGAAGGGATTCATATGAGTGAATGAATGGATACAGGATATTGTTTATCTATTATATATAATATATCATACAATATGTATACATGTAGTTTATATGTATATATATTATATGATAATTCATAACATACATTATAATATGTATACATATATGATGTGTTATATATTATATATGCATATATACATATATGTAATATAAGACCTAAACAGTACATATTATATATATAGTGGAAAATTACTCAGCCAAAATAAACAAGGATCTTTTGCCAGTTTCGACACTCGAGAACATTGAGATAAGTCAGACAGAGAAAGACAAATGCCATATGATCTCAGTCCTATGTGGAATATTTATAAAAAATAATATAAATGAACAAACCCAAGCAAAACGAACACTCGGGTACAGAGAACAGTGGTTGTTGCTGGGGCGGTGGGGGGGGCGTGTGTGAAATGGCTGAAGGGGTCAGCTGGTGAAAAGCTGTGGGTTCAGTGGTCAGGACGCCCTAACATGCATCACCCTGCGCCTTCCAGGACATTCTCGGAAACTAAGCCTTTGGCGGCAAGCTCACGATAGCGTGTGCCGACATGAAATATGCACACGTGAAACTTAATAATGTCATAAACCAATGCGACCCCAATTAAGTCTAAAAAAGTCCCAGTTGTCAAAATTGCCACCTGCCTCATCAGAGAGACCCCGAGGTCTCGGGAAGTGGCCAAGTTCACGTGCCAGGCCCAGGCTTTCCAGAATTCGACTTTTCGCTCGGAAGTTCAAGTTTTATCATTGATAGCAAAAGCTCTCCACAGGCTTCTTGGAAGGGACAAAATCCTCTGTTCGTGTTAAAGAAAAACATGCCAAACACCCAGTCCGAATACCCAAGAGTTTGTCCTTTGTTTTTGCACATAGAAATGGTGTTTGGGGCACAAAGAGCCGCTGGGTGCCTCAGACCCGAGCCCACGCTCTCCCGGGCAGCCGCTTACTTGCGTCCGCAGTGGAGCCCTGGGCGGCTTCCCGCTTGTTCACACGGAGTGCTGAAAAGCTGTGGGTTCAGTGGTCAGGACGCCCTAACATGCATCACCCTGCGCCTTCCAGGACATTCTCGGTCAAACTGCCCTTGTGCGACTGGTGCCTGGTCCTCGTGCGGCAGCTGTGGTTTGTGTGAATGTCCCTGCAAAGAGGCAAGGAACAGCTTAGTAGTGTTAGAAAAGGAGCTATTTTGTTTGATATCAGTTTTGTTTGTTTGTTTGTTTGTTTTTGTCTTTTTGTCATTTTAGAGCCGCACCTGCGGCATATGGAGGTTCCCAGGCTAGGGGTCTAACAGGAGCTGTAGCTGCCGGCCTACACCACAGCCACAGCCACAGCCACAGCCACAGCCACAGCCACGCAGGATCCAAGCCGTGTCTGCAACCTACACCACAGCTCATGGCAACGCCGGATCCTTAACCCACTGAGCGAGGTCAGGGATCGAACCTGCAACCTCATGGTTCCTAGTTGGATTCGTTTCTGCTGAGCCACGACAGGAACTCCGTCAGTTTTTTGTTTTGTTCTTATTTTTGTTTGCTTTCTAGGGCCGCACCTGGCGCAGGGGTTGAATCAGCGCTGCAGCCACCTACCTGCACCACAGCCACAGTAACACCAGATCCGAGCCACGTCTGCGACCTACACTGCGGCTCCCAGCAACACTGGAGCCTTAACCCACTGAGCAGGACCAGGGATCAAACCTGCATCCCCATGGATACTAGTCGGGATCATAAGTGCTGAGCCACAACAGGAACTCCCTCAGTTCTGTATTTATTTTGGCCACACCCGCGGCATGTGGAAATTCCCGGGCCAGGGATTGAACCCGTGTTACAGCAGGGACCTGAACCCCTGTAGTGACAGCGCCACATCCTTAACCCACTGCACCACGAGGCAACCCTATATCAGTTTTTTTTTTTTTCAAGTATAGTTGATTTACGATGTTGTGTTAGTTTCAGGCATATAGCAAGGTGATTCGGATATATACATATATATATATATATATAAAACTTTTTCAGATTCTTTTCCATTCTAGGTTATTACAAGATCCTGAGTAGAGTTCCCTGTGCTGTGCATCAGGTCCTTTTTGGCTAGCTGTCTTATATGTAATAGTGTGTATCTGCTATCCCCAAACTCCCAATTTATACAAGCAACTTTGGCCATGCTCATCCTGGAACGGGTCTGGGGGCCCTGGGGACCCGTGGACCACACGTGGAGAGGAGCTGGCTACATGTGCGTGTCCCTCGAACGGACGTCTCCCTGGGAATCGATTTCTAGTGAGTTCTCGCAGGACATTTTCCGCGCTGTCTTTCCATCATTCACCTGCTTATTAACCTGCAGTTGAGAGCCGACGAGGTGCGAGGTCCCGGGTGGGTGCTCAGCGGTTCATGTGAGCCCCCGCCCTTTTACTCTTAAGCAGAGTCTGCCTTCGAGACCCTCCTCCAGGGCCCCTCGCACCGCACACTGGGACCTGTTCAAACACTGTCTTCCAGTGTCTGCCCCCGTCATTCCCCAAATCCCTTGAGTCTGCAGTCCCTTAAAAGCGGCTTTTCAAAGACCCTTTGCGGGGAGGCCACAGAGCCGTGGAGCCGCGGCAGTGACAGCAAGAGGGAGCAAGCTCGCAAGTATTATCAGCTGTTTGGGAATTTAGGATTTAAGTGAGAAAAGTGCATTCCCCACCCTGCTGGAACTAAAGTACGAATCAGAGAGGTAACTGGGACCCCCAGGACCCCTGGCGGTAGAGGACACACCTGCCGGGTTGGCCGACCCCGCTTTTTGCAGGCGTCAACTGTGCGCTGTAGCCCTGCCATGCCCGCAGTCCCCACTGCGGAAGGACAGCTCCCCGCCCTCCGCCAGCCCCTGTGGGTCACAGTCCTGCCTTCTCTCTCTCTCTCGCCTCCTCTCAGAGCCTCGTCTCAGTGGAATGGGGCAGCGCTTGTCCTTTGGTGCCTGGCTTAGGGCACTGCGCACGGTGTCCCCAGGCTTTCTCCGTGTTGTGGCATGGCTCAGAACTTCCTTCCCTTTTCAAACTGAATAACAGCTGTGCTCTGTGTTAAGAGAGAGAGAGAATTTCTTGACTAGGTCAGTGAGCGGTGGAAACATGATAACCCACGGGGTAGGGGAGGCGGGGCTGCGGGGCAAGAGGAGGCTCGGTTCCGGGCAGATGGGCACTGGGCCTGAGCCAGGGTGCGCGTCCCACGTGCAGGGAGGTGCCGGCGTGCTCAGGCAGGCTGGGGAACGCGCGAGAGGCGGGGGCCGTGGGAGGCCACAGCTCAGCCGCGGGGGCCAGGACGGATCGACTTGCCTGGGCTGGGGGCCCGGTGGTGTGGGTCAAACACCCGTCCAGATGTGGCTGGAGGGGGTTCCAGATGAAGTCGGTGGATGAAAAGCAGAGCGCCGGCTGCTCTGCGGGTGGGCCTCGTCGCATCGGGTGAAGGCCTCACGAGAAAAGACAGGTTGTCCGCGGAGGGAGGAATCGTGCCGGCGGTCTTCTCACCAGAATTTTCAGCTTGCCAATCACTGCAAATGCCGGGCCTGCCCGCACCCACGTGGCATGAGCCGAATCCTTAAGGTCAGTCTCTGTGTGTGTATCTCTCTCTGGAGGCCCCTCAGATAGCCCTGTCCGTCCTATTTAGGGTTGGGCACCTATAATGGCACCAGGGTGGCAGGCAGGCTTCATTTATCGGCGGCATCGTCTCCCCTCCCCTACCTGGACGGCCATGTCACCGCGAGGTGACCCTGGGAGGCCCGGGTCCAGGTTTCCAGATGGATCGTGCCGCCGGGGTTCAGCCTCAGAAGACGCGCCTTCACGCCCTGCTCCTCGCCACCCCCGGCGGTCAGCGTCCTTGGAGAGGCTGCCCTCCCGCCAGCACGGGCCCTCGGGGCTCCACTGTCCTGCCTGGAGGGGCTCTGGCCGCCCGCCTGGCTGAGGAGGAGAGGGGGACCAGAGAGGATGAGGGGACCAAGGGGTGGCGGCCTGGCCGCGGCCCGTTCCCCCGCCCGCCGGCTGGCCTTTGCCGGGCCCGGGCCTCTGTGACAGCCCGGGAAGGCTGACGCTGGATGCCCAGGGGGAGGGGGGCCCGAAGCGGCACGCCGACCTCCTGCGCTTGGCTCCAAGTGCACCAGGCCCAGAAAGGAGCATCAAAACAGGGGGGAGGAAGCTTTTCTTTCCTTCTTGCCCCCCGTTCTTGGCTGCTTTCCTGATCTTGCTGAGATGAATGTCTGCCCTCTCTCGAGACATCCGAGAGGAGGGCCGCTGCCCCGATCACATATTTTCAACGAGAAGAAGAGAAAGCGAGGAGCAAGCCCGGCTGGGCCGAGCGCTGGCCCTTGACTCGCTGCCGGTGGACTGCGTGGCCTCTTGTTTGGCTGAGTCCACGTGTTACAGGATCTACACAGAAACGCGCTTCTCTTATGTGCAAGTGTGAGTCAGGATCAGTGCAGAGATTCAAGAACAGACTCTTTACCAGAAAACAGAAAGTGCTCAAAGAAGGAAAGCCCTGGGAGGGAACCCCAGGTCCTTTGATAGGGAGAAAACTGGACAAGCCGAAGGCTTTGCAGCCCCGCGCTGAGGCCCCGGGCCCGCCCTCCGCCCTCCGCCCTCCGCCCAGCCACACTCTTCGCACTTAGCCACGCTGCCTGCAGTGTGAACAAGGAACACACACGCGTGCCCAGCGGGGCTCTTTGCGAGGCTTGTTTAACAAGGACGTGGAATCACTTGGAGTTAGCCGAGCCTTTGCTGATTGTACAGAGAGGTTTTCAAAGCTTTTTTTTTTTCTTTTTAAGGCAGCCCCTGCGACATATGGAGGTTCCCAGGCTCGGGTCAAATCGGAGCTGCCTCCCGGGCCTACACCACAGCCGCAGCAACGCCAGATTCAAACTGCATTCTGCACACTACGCCACCGCTTGTGGCCACGCCAGATTCTTAACCCACTGAGCGAGGCCAGGGATCAAACCCGCATCCCCAGGGCACCGTGTCGTGTTCTTAACCTGCTGAGCCACAACCGAACTCCTCAAAGCTTTTTTTTTCCTTTTTGTCTTTCTAGGGCCACACCATCCTCCTCAAAGCTTTTCAAAGAGCGTTTCTTACCTGTTCAGAGATTCCTCCATAGGCTTATTTACACCGTCCCATGTTATCTCAGGCCCAAGGGTTGCTGACAACGACGATCTTCGTCGCGGAGCCCGAGCACCAAAGACACACTGGCTTTCTGTTTTAAAAACCTGGGGCGTCCTGGAGCTACGGAATAACTTGGGGCTTTTCTTGGGTTCACTTTCAGCGGTATGCACATGGCCTTTCTCCATGACAGTGGGCTCTGGGAACCCGTGTGCCTCGTGTCACCGAGACCAGGGAGGATGAAACCGCCCCGCCTCCCGCCCCCACTGCCGCCCCCCCCACACACAGCCCAGCACCCACCCTGGCTGGAGGGCTGCCATCAACCAAATGACAAGGTGGTCAGAGTTTTTTGGCACTAGTCTTAAGCTAATTCTCTTTACCTATCCCAGAAAGCTCAGGGGTTTTAGGAAGCCACCGTTTTTGTTTTGTTTTGTTTTTTAGGGCCACACCAATGGCATATGGAAGTTCCCAGGCTAGGAGTCGAATAGGAGCTGCAACTGCCAGCCCACGCCACAGCCACAGCCACGCCAGATCCTTTAACCCACTGAGCGAGGCCAAGGATCGAACCTGCATCCTCATGGATACTAGTCTGGTTCTTAACCTGCTGAGCTACAGAGGGAACTCCCCTGACAATGTCTTAAACACACTTCTCTCTGAGCGGGAGCAGGTCTGCTGGTCTCCAGCCACACGCCCTCCTCTGCAGCTCATACTTCAATGCTCTGTGGCAGATCATGCGTCTCACAACTGTGTGACGTTGAGACGGGCACTGTTTCCTGGATGTGTGGGCTTCTCCTGTTGGCTCATGAAACCCCTCAACCTAAGGGACCCTCTTGTCAAGGTGAGTTGGGCTGATGAGAATTTACCAGCTTTTCTTTTGTTGTTGTTGTTATAATTATTTGTTTTTTTAGCCACACTCTTGGCATATGGAGGTTCCTGGGCCGGGGACTGAATCCCAGCTGCAGCTGCGACCTACACCACACCCGTTAACCCTCCGTGCCAGACTGGGGATTGAACCCGCACCTCCACAGCAACCTGGACTGCTGCAGTCGGATTCTTAGCCCACTTCGCCACAGTGGGAACTCTTCTAGCAGCTTGTTTTTATTCACTGTGCATCTCTGCTTCTGGAGACCAGTGGTTTACAAATAAACATTTGTATTTATCATTGACGAGATGGAACTCTTACCCATATGGAATGCTGGAAATAAAGTGTTAGCAACCAGACAACATATTTTGGATACATGGCACATTTTTTTCCTCTGTCACCAGTCTGCCCGGACGGCCTTCCATTTTGTCATACAAAGCTGAGCTCTTCTGTGTGCCGTCTGATGCTTTGAGAGTTTTTTTTTTTTTAGCTTGTATTTTAGCTCCTGTTTCCTCTGTAATGTTGCTATTCGTAGAATGGTTTTATTTTTAATTAATTATTATTATTATTTTTTGGTCTTTTTGTCTTTTTAGGGCCGCATCCCTGGCATATGGAAGTTCCCAGGCTAGGGGTCTAACAGGAGCTGATAGCGGCCGGCCTTCGCCACAGCCACAGCAACGCGGGATCCGAGCCGCGTCTGCAACCTACACCACAGCTCACGGCAACGCCAGATCCTTAACCCGCTGAGCGAGGCCAGGGATCGAACCCGCAACGTCATGGTTCCTAGCCTGACTTGTTTCCGCTGCGCCATGACGGGAACGCCGATGACTTCACTTGTGCCGCATTTTAGACCCCACGTGTAAGTGACGTCACCTGTGTTTGTCTTTCTCTGAGTCGCCCCACTTAGCGTGATCATCTCTCGGCCCAGCCGTGGCTGCGAATGGCATTGTTTCATTCTTTTTACGGCTGAGTAATAGTCCGTGGCGTGTATACACCGCATCCTCTTTATCCATTCATCTGTCTACATCGTTGACAGTTTTGCCAGTTTTTTTTTTTTTATTGGGCGCGCCTGTGGCTTAGGGAAGGGATACGCCAAGTATCGAACCGGCGATGCCAGAGACGACACCAGATCTTCAACACGCTGCACCACAGCGGGAACGCCCAGCGCTGCCAACCTGGTGTCGTCTATTTCCCATCCTTTCCCCCCAGACATCGTGCTGCTTCGCTGCCGCAGGACGCGTGTCAGTGATTCCACTTTCTGGGAAAACGGAGGCATTGAAAAGTGTAGGCTGTCCCCCAAAAGGAGGCCGTGGGTCTGCGGAGGAAGGCAGGTGCTAGAGCCGACCGCTCTCCGTGCTGATGCGCTCCCGGCACCGCAGCCGCCGGCCCGCGCGGACTTCCGTAGCCACGGGTCGCGCCCCGGCCACGCGCAGCCCCGGCTGGGCCCGAGGGCTCCAGGCGGACACACCACCGGTTCATCTCGGTCCCTGTGTGTAGACGCAGCGCTCACCTCCTGAGAGCAGACGCTGGAGTCCCGCTAAAGAGCGCTCAGAAGAATGCGACTAAAATCCAAACCGCGGGACCTTGTCCCCCCAGCCCCAGCGTCCCGCTTTCATTGCCGCACGGGCCGCATCGGCGCTCCAGGGACCACGAGATGCACCAGCCCCCGCGCAGACGTCTCCTGACGGTTCAGCTCCGGTGTCCCGGGGTCCAGGGCATCGCTGCCAGACGTGTCCCTCCCTCCGGTGTCCCGTGCGGCGTGGGGTCCAGGGGGCTCTCAGAGGCGAGAAGCCCAGTTCAGGAGTTTCCTTGGTCCCTTGCCCTCGGGGCAGCTGTGCTGAAACAATGTGCCGTCCTTGTCCTGGCTCCTGGGAGGGGCCTCTAACCCCTCAGACACTCATGGTGACCCGGGCCCTGGCCCCCCTGCCACGGTCTCACGCATTCACCTGCCTCCCTGGCCCTCCCTGGGGGTCTCTCAGCTCGGAAACCCCCTGCGGCGTCCCTGGCCACGTCCACAGCCAATTCCTGGGTGAGGACTCAGAGTGCGGGGCCTGGCCGGCGCGGGATGGGAGGGCACAGCATGAGCAGCCTGCGCCCTTTGGGAACAGCCGCCACCCACCAACACTGAGGGTTTTCATGGGGACGCCCAGGTGGTTCTAGTCGGACCAGGTCAGGGTGAGAGGGGGCCAGCTGGCAAAGGTCACCGAGGCAAGAGGGCAGCAGGGATGGCGAGGGCCCTCCTTTATCGGGGGCCTAGGGTCCCCCCAGTGTCATCTGCGGGAGACCAGTCTCAGGGCTGACAGCAGCAGACGCTGCAGAGGCCACGATGCCCCGTGCCCGGCATCTCAGGTTATCACAGGATCAGGAGATGCTGAATCTGTCACCCAGGCAACAAGGGCCCCCTGCACCCCTGCAATGCTCCAGGGCGGAGCTCCCCAATGTCGGGTCCAGTTCCACCTGCCGGAGTCACTGAGCGTTTGTCCAAAGTGCAGATTATCGGTGCTGAGCCGCGGGAAGCCCCCTGCCCCACACGACTTAGCTAAGATGCTGTCCGCGCTTTCTCATGGCGCCGCAGGACTCACAGGAGACGCTCTTTTACACACAGGCCCTCCAGTGTCCCTTTCCTTGTCTCGTGAATGGCCCGCCACGATTAGAATTGTCCCCAAGAAACCAGCTGGGCACAGAAAGAAATATTTCTACTCCGCAGACTCGCCGAGAGGACCTCGGCCGCCCCCCCACGCAGCGGGAGTCAGGGCCACTTGGCCGAGACGCTCTGTCTTTGGCTGCAGGCCTGTACATCCCGCCGCAGCCTGAGAAAAATCGGTCCACACTCTCCTTTGTTTTGTCCTCTCAGCCCCCACGCTGGGCCCACTGGGTCAGGGATCAGCCTCCCAGTTACTGGCACCCTTGGGTGGCCCCCAGAGGGACCACCCTGGAGGAGAGCTCATCACCTAGGGCCGAGCAGGAGGGGGACGCCCAGGCTGGGGAGTTCGCTCTCCAAGCGCAGTTCTGTCCTGGGGCTTGATCCCGGGCTGCCCTCATTTGAGAAAAGCAAAAAAAAAAAAAAAGGAGTTCCCGTCATGGCACAGTGGTTAATGAATCCGACTAGGATCCATGTGATTGTGGGTTCGATCCCTGGCCTCGCTCAGTGGGTTAAGGGTCCGGCGTTGCCGTGAGCTGTGGTGAAGGCCGGCAGCTACAGCTCCTGTTAGACCCCTAGCCTGGGAACCTCCATATGCCGCGGGTGCGGCCCTAAAATGACAAAAGGCAGAAAAAAGAAAAGAAAAAGAAAAAAAGCAGCGCTTGTAAAGTGAAAAAGACTTAAGTAAATCAAAGCTAAGAATTTTGAGGTCAAAACCAGCCTTTCGCACATGCCTAGGACCCAGGCTTTCTTCCGCCAGCTCCTCCCCACGCAGCCTTGCTCTGGTGTGTCACCACCGCCCCTGTCGACATTCGGGGATTTCTTCCCATCCCAAGAACCGCGGTGGCTGCCAGGTTCTTTGGCACAGAGTCCCTCTCTGAGTCAGAGCCGGAGACCGTTAGCGACAGGGGAACAGCTGCAAGGGCCACACAGCTGCGAGCTATTTGAAACTTTTATGATGAATGGGACGATGCGTTACGCAGACTGCGCGTCACAGGCGAACTTCATACCTCTGCGGTTCCGCTCACGGCCTCCCCAGGCTGCACACATATTTTCCTAATGACACTCCAACCCCAGCGATAATTCAGATAGCTAAAACGTGGACTCTCCAGTGACAAGCCGTAACGTTTCTCCCCTCTGTGTTGTCACATCCTGAGTAACGGTGATGACAAGTCTAACGGTCAGCGAAAGGGCGAGAAGGCGAAAAGGATGGAAGCAAGAATTATGGGTTTGTTTGTTTGTTTGTTTGTTTATTTATTTTTGTCTTTTATCTAGAGCCTCACCCGCAGCATATGGAGGTTCCCAGGCTAGGGGTCTAACAGGAGCTGTAGCCGCCGGCCTGAGCCACAGCCACAGCCACAGCCACATGGAATCCGAGCTGCGTCTGCGACCTACACCACAGTTCATGGCAATGCCGGATCCTTAACCCACTGAGCAAGGCCAGGGATCAAACCCGCAACCTCATGGTTCTTAGTCGGATTCGTTAACCACTGAGCCACGAAGGGAACTCCGAGAATTATGGGTTTTAGATGGAAGGAGCCAAGAGATTGAGAAAAAATACAGGGAACTTCCCAAGATGCTTAGACATAGTCCAAGCAGCGCGCGCTCTCCAAGCTGCCCCGTCGCGAGGCGCACCTGCTTGCAGCGTACACCTGGAGATGCCGTCGCAACGCTTTAAAGGACCTGGTGGCAGTGAGAAGGGGAAGGTAGGACCTGGAAACCCCCGGCAAGGAAGGGACCTGCCGGAAGGCCCACGAGGCCCAGGCTGGGCTCGTCCCGCCCACGAACCCACCTGGCAGCACGTCCCCATCAGCTCTGTCCTAAGAACGTCTCAGCCCCTCTCCGCCTTCCCCGACAGCGTCTCAGCGATGACGGCTGGGTCCTCGGCACCTACGTCAGTTTTTAGCAGTGCCTTTGACCCTTTCCGTTTTTCATCAGCTCTGCCGTTTAACTGTTCTCCCTGAGAGGAGTTCCCGTGGTGGCTGAGCGGGCTAAGAACCCGACTAGTAACCATGAGGACGCGGGTTTGATCCCTGGCCGCGTTCAGTGGGTTAAGGATCCGATTCGACCACTAGCCTGGGAACTTCCATATGCCACACCTGCGGCCCTTTAAAAAACAAACAAAAAAACAAAGCAAAACAGAATAAAAAAAAAACCAACTTTCTCTGAAAACATGGAGTTCCCTGGTGGTTCAGTGGGTTTAGCCAGCGTAGGTTCGATCCCTGGCCCGGGAACTTCTGCATGGCGTGGGCACAGCCAAAAAAGCCAAAAACCAAAACCAGGTCTCTCTGAAAACAGCTTCTGGTGGGGTGACATTTTCTCTTTCCAGGCGCTAACCTTCGTATTTATTACCCGCCAGAACATCCTTTCTGTTTCGATCTCTCCCTCATTCCAGCCGCCGCGACGTGCCGTGTGTTCCGAAGGAGACGGTGTTTTCCTTGGACTCCGCCAGCTGGCTCCGAGCGGAGCACGATATATTTTAAGCCCCACACTCTGAAAACCTTGGCAAGGCTTCTGATGAACTAAAAACGTCACGATATACTTGTAGGAAGTTCCTGCTACGGCTCAGCAGTAACAAGCCCAACTAGGAACCATGAGGTTGCGGGTTCGATCCCTGGCCTCGCTCAGTGGGTTAAGGATCCAGCGTTTCCGTGAGCTGTGGTGCAGGTCGCAGATGCGCCTCGGATCCCACGTTGCTGTGGCTGTGGTGTAGGCCGGAAGCTGAAGCTCTGATTCGACCCTTAGCCTGGGAACCTCCATATGCCGCAGAAGCAGGCCTAAAGAGAAAACAAAAAGGGGGGGCCCCAAAAAACCCCAAAAGAAAACATCATGTTATACTTGTAACCTGGCTCTGATGGGTTTGGATTAGCTAAAGCCAGTGCTTAAAAGAAAGACAGGAAAGAAGCCAGGGGCCAAGGTGACAGGTGGACTCCATCCTTCGAGGGCTGGGCCCGCTGCCAGGCCAGGGCTGGCGTTCCGGACAGAGCGTGGCGGGCCCAGGGGGAGCTCCGTGGCCCTCAGAGCCCAGGAGGCTGCTCTTGTCACCAGATCCGGGTGTTCAGTCCACGCTTGACCACCTAAGAAAGCCAGAGAAACATCTCTCCAGGCTTCCCAAGCCCCTTGAGTGCAGGTGCCTGGTTGCCTATCGAAGACGTCAGGCTGGCGCCCGCTGTCCCTGGCCTCCTTCTGTCTCCTGACTGTCCCACTTGCTACATCCCTGCTTGGCTGGGGATTCAGCAGAAGGGGTCAACTGAATAAAACTATAAAAAAGTTTAATTTTTTCGATCCACACCCTCAGCATGTGGGAGTTCCCAGGCCAGGGATCGAACCTGTGCCATAGTAGTGACAATGCTGGGTCCTTAACCACTAGGCCACCAGGGAACTCCAGAAGAGATATTTTCAACATTGTTTGGTAAGAAGAGCTGCTTCTTTCCTGCTTTTTATTTTTTCAGTGATGTCAAATTTGATTTTACTTTTGAGTGATAAATTCACATACTTCAAAGATGAAGACGGTCAGAAGGAACACACATAGCACACAATTTGTGCTCCTACCGTGTCCCCAGCTGTCACAGCTGTGATTCTAACATGGCCCCAATAATTTTCACTGCCCTAGTAGCCACATTTGTTGGAGTCCCTTTTCCTCGAACGTGGGCAGATTTTGCTTCACTGGATCCGGAACAGCCCCCTTTCCGGGACACCTGTTTCGGTCCTCACTCTCCGCCCGGCCGCCGTGGCCCAGGAGCCGAGCCAGCTGACTCAGTTTTACTGTTTTCTTCGCAAAGCTGTTTAAGTTACTCATTCATTTGTGGGCATCAGACACGGTACAAACGACAGCCCTCGTAATGTGGGGGAGGGCGGGGACAGCTCGGGGCACAGGGCACCAGCGCTTTGTGGGGAGGAGTCTGCCCCCTCAGCCTCCCCTGGCCCCCCCTGCGCCCCGATGTCTGGCCAAGCCCACTTAGTGTGATGACCTCTAGGTCCATCCACGCGGATGCAAAGGGCGTTATTTCATTCTTCGTGTGGCTGAGCGACATTCCACTGTGTCCGCGGACCACGTCTTCTTTAGCCACTCCCCTGTCGATGGACACTGAGGTTGCGACCATGTCTTGGCTGTCGTGAGACACAGACGTTTTGGCCCGTGTCGGGATGTCGCGTGTTTGGGGGAGGGGACACAGAGCAGCGGTCGGCTGTAGCCTCGCCCCTTCCACCTCCAACTGGGGAAGGACGGGGGTCCTCAGACGGCCGAGCAGCCTCAGGGTAAGACCCAGATGTGCAGCCCATTTTCGCCCAGGCCACAGACAACCTTTGGCAGGTCCGGGTCCCCACCTAGCCGAGTCCCCATCACGGAGCTGGGACACCCAGCATCTGCAGAAAGCTCGCTGGGACTGCCCGCCCGGCACATGCGGCTCTTCTTACCGCGAGGGCACGCGTGCCGAGTGCTGTCGCTGCCTGGGGCTCAGCTGCGTGGTTTCATGGTTTCAAGGAGACGCGGACAAGACTACATGACTTCTAAGAACTCAGGGCAGCTTCTCAAGTAAAAAAAAACAAAAGCAAAACAAAAAAACAGACAGTGACTGTTTCAGAGTTCCCATTGTGGCTCAGCGGGTTAAGAACCTGACTAGTACACATGAGAATGCGGGTTCGATACTTGGCCTCACCCAGTAGATTAAGGATCCAGTGTTTCCATGAGCTGTGGTGCAGGTTGCAAGGGCGTAGGCCGGCAGCTGCAGCTCCGATGGGACCCCCAGCCTGGTAACATCCATATGCCACAAGAGTGGCGCTTAAAAAAAAAAATTGTAACCATATAGTGAAAGTTTCCTGTGTTCTCCAGACTTGTGGAGAAAACAGTTGGGTTTTTTGTTTGTTTCTAAGATGCATTTTTTTTGGTCTTTTTCCATTTTTTTTTTTTTTAGGGCTGCACACAGAGGGGGTGTTTCTAAACATTCTAGGGAGGTTCCCAGGCTAGGGTCCAACTGGAGCTGCAGCTGCCGGCCTGCACCACAGCCACAGCCACGCGGGATCCTTAACCCAATGAGCGAGGCCAGGGATCGAACCCATAACCTCATGGTTCCTAGTCCAGTTCGTTTCCACTACGCCACAACAGGAACTCCTAAAAACAATAATTTTAATACATCTAAGAAATACATATTCAGTAAAATTTTGCTTTAAAAGTTCAGACGTATTCGTTGAAATTGTACTTTATGAGTAGGTTGGTTAACACATAAAAAATGCTTTAAGAAAAGTTAGACTTATATTAAGATTGAATACTATTTTTATTTTTTAAATTTTATGGCCGCACCCACGGCATATGGAAGTTCCTGGGCCAGGGGCTAAATCTGAACCACAGCTGTGACCAACCCTGCAGCCGCGGCAACGCCAGATCCTTTAACCCCTGCACCATGCCGGTGATCGAACCCACACCTCTGCAGTGACCGAGCCACTGCAGTCAGATTCCCAACCCACTGAGTAACGGCAGAAACTCCTGAATATTACTTTTTAATTATTTATTTTTTATTAAAATATAATTGATTTACAATATTGTGCACATTTCAATTGACTACTTTTTTTTTCTTTGGAGGGCTGTACCTGCAGCATATGGAATTTTCTGGGCTAGGGGTCAAACTGGAGCTACAGCGGCCAGCCTACACCACAGCCACAGCAGTGTGGGATCCTTAACCCAATGAGTAAGGCCAGGGATTGAACCCACACCCTCATGGATACTAGCTGGATTCTTAACTCACTGAGCCACATGAGAACTCCAGAATATTATTATTATTTTTGTCTTTTTAGGGCTGCACCCATGACATATGGAAGTTCCAAGGCTAGGGGTAGAAATGGAGCTGAGCTGCGGACCTACACCACAGCCACAGCAAGGAAAAATCTGAGCTGCATCTGTGACCTACACCACAGCTCTCGGCAACGCTGGATCCTTAACCCACTGAGCGAGGCCAGGGATCAAACCTGTGTCCTCATGGATACTAGTTGGGTTCATTACCACTGAGCCATGACAAGAACACCCAGAATACTATTTTTTAAAAGCTTTAATTTTTTTCAAAAACCAAAATATTTGTTTAAACTTTAAAATAATTTTTTAAATTTAATATTAATTTTAGGAGTTCGCATCGTGGTGCAGCAGAAACAAATCCGACTCGTATCCATGAGGTTGTGGGTTTGATCCTGGCCTCATTCAGTGGGTCAAGGAGCCGGTATTGCTGTGAGCTGTGGTGTAGGTCGCAGACGCGGCTCGAATCCCAAGTTGCTGTGGCTGTGGTGTAGGCCAGCAGCTATAGCTCCGATTACACCCCTAACCTGGGAACCTCCATATGCCATGGGTGCGGCCCTAAAAAGCAAAATAAATAAAAAGTAAAAATTTAATATTAATTTTAAGAAGTCTCTTCTGTACAAGAATCTGTCAGACATAAAACAACTCATCTGACACTTTAAAAAATAAAAAGCATTGTTATTAAATGCTAACAGATAAAAAGATATTGAATTGAAAAAAGTTGTTGCTAAACCTCAGAAAAACACGTTTTTTCCAAGAGACTCTGGTTCTCAAGCCGCTGGACAGACGACGCCCGATCCTTAACCTGCTGCGCCCGAGCGGGAACAAGTCTTTATTATGAACCTTCCCAAGGCCTTGACAAGTCAGAGGAAAGTCATGAACTTGAACTTCCACAGGCCCGTCACATCAGTGATTATCAGCATCTTCCTCTTCTTTTTCTCATCTGTGCAGTTCACCCCTTTCCCCACTTTTTTCAGAATATTTGAAATAAATTAGCAGGTTTTTTCATTTTGGGTTTTTTTTTTTTTTTTTTGGTTTTTATAGAACCAGATGGTTAAGCTCTCCTCGAGAGCCTGCTGTGGTCCGTCTCCGCCAACCATGTGTGCTGAAGCCCTAAGCCAGAACGCGATGGCTTTGGAGGTGGAGCCAATGGGAGGAAATGAGGGTTGAGGGGCCGTGCGGGGGGCCCCCAAGACGCGATAGGCGTCTTTATCAGAAGGGACACTCCGCCACGTGAGGACACAGGGCGGTGGCAGCCGTGTCCAGCCAGGAAGAGGGCGCCGGGCGCCCGCAGCAGCAGCCGGCACCTTGATCTCGGGTGACCAGGCCCAGAGCCGCGAGGCGGTCGCGTCTGTGGTCTGGCCGTCTGGCTGCTCTGTTTCGCTGCGGCGGGTGGACGTGACCGACACAGAGCCCGTCTTCATGATTCAGCCCCCAGTCCCTGCCACGGGCCACGCCAAACCTGATGCCGCCCCGGCGTCCCGGTCTTGGCGCGTACCCACCCCGGCCCCGGGGCCCCCCGGGGCTCCCTCCGCAGCTCCGTCCGCACGGCAGAATCCCTGGTCACCTCCGGCATGCGGGCGAGGCGCTGCCCCCGAGTCTTCTCTGACGGACACCCAGCCTCGCCTCTTCCCCCATCCATCCGTCCTGAGGCCCGGCGCACGGCCTGCACCGGCTCCGCCCGCGCCTCTTTCCCAGGCTACGAACCCGAACCCGGGAGAGGCCCACAGCCTTTACTGCCTTTGAACCCAAGGCCCAGGGCCAGGCCTGGCAGGGAGCAGACCTGCAGACTGATGCCGCGGCGGGCCCGGCAGTGAAAGTCCCTGCAGGGGGAGCAGCACCTCAGCTGCTGGTTTTTATACCTCGGTCTTCGTTTTGATCCCTTCTAGAACCCAGGCTGGAGGAGGCGAGGGGAAGGCGGGCAGGGGAGGCAGCGGAACCGGGGTGCTGAGCCCCCGAAGGGCACCACCTGGCCAGCCTTTCACTGAATTCAGCGATGGCGGCGGCCCCCTAACACCGGGTGTTGATGCTTAAAACCGAGGCCCGCAGACAAACCCTCTGCTCTCTGCCTCTTTCCTAAGGCCCACTGCAAGAACGGTTTTTCAAACATTTTAAAGGGTGGGAAAAAAAGAGCGAGTGAGCCACACAGACTGCCCGTGGCAAAGGCAAACGTATCTACCGCCCGGCCCCCTGGGGAAAGCGTGCTGCCCCTGCTCTCACCGACCGAGGACGGATGGGTCTGCAGGTTCCTGCGTCCTGCAGCCTCCCGCAGAGTCCCGCGGCGTGGAGCACACGTGGGATCGGCTGACTCTTTACAAACCTTTGAGTGCTTCCTACATAGGCGAGTGGGCAGGTCGGACGGCGATGGGGTGGGGAGCCGCCTGGTCCGGCCTGGAGCCCCTTGGAGACAGGCAGGATGTCAGCGACCAGAACACAGCACGGGCCTGGATGCAGAACTGGAAAAGCCGCCCAGTAATCCGCTGACTTCCAGCTACGAAGCAGCTGCCTGTGAACTTCAGGGCGAGGCCCTGCACGGCCAGGCTGGACGTGGGGCCCCTGCAGCCCCGGGCCTTTGCTGTATTGGGTGAAAGAGGACCAGCATCGAGGAGAGGCTGGAGCTCAGGTGGCGTGACGGGAACAATTAAAAAGGAGGTAAAATAATTACCATCTTTAACGCAAACACATTAGCTGGTTTACAAATCTGGAGCAAGACACACATTCAAGGCTCACAGGCGATGCATCAACTCGGTTCCTAGACATGCAGCTTAAGGAAACAATACCAACTGCAAACTGAGCTCCATTCACACACGTTTCTGGCAGCACCCTTAAAAAGAGAATACGGGAAATTACACAAATCCCAAAAGCCACGCTGGGCGGGTAACCGACGTGTTGCCACCAGATGGAGAACTGGGGAGGGGTCGGCAAGGGCGGATCCAGGCGGAGCCGCACCTTGTGCTGGGCTTCTGGACTCTTGGGGGCAGGGTGGGGCAGGGGGTCACCAAACCCACAGTGGCCCTGGTTCCACAGGACAACTTCACTCAAACTGAAGTACACTCACTCGGAGTTCCCGCTGTGGCAGGGCAGGTTAGGGACCCTCTATTGTCTCTGGGGTGGCACAGGTTCAATCTCCAATCCAGTGCAGTGGGTGAAGGGCCCGTCATTGCCACAGGTGTGGCTCAGATTCAGTCCCTGGTCCAGGAACGTCCATGTGCTTCGGGTGCAGCCATAAATTAAACAATAATATATATATATATATATATATACACACATATATATACACATATTCAGGCTGGTTTTTATGTAAAAAGAACAAAGCTCCATGGTGCCAAGAGCCCAGGGAAAGGCGCACGCCACATGTCACAAGGGTCCTGGGGGCCCCGGGGTGGGAAGCCAGCTACCAGATGAAAAACGCCCGGAGGGCAAAGCACGACACACGTTACACGGTCGTACCTAACCAGAACCGCCAGCCCCGGGAGACATGTTCAGTGCTGACAGCGGCGGGCGAGCAGGGCAGAGCCAAGATCGTCTTCCTCTTCCCCGTCTCAGTGATACCGGCTTTGTGCCGCTACAGGAAGAAATGCAACTACAAGGTCTCGCTGAGCCACTAAGCCTCTTGGGCGGTAGCAGAACCCGTGGCAGACGATCGTAATCCGTTTCCCACACGCTTTCCATCTTGGGACCCTTACCTGGGCTCATTTTAAGAAATGCAGGCTTGGAGTTCCCTTAGTGGCTCAGTGGTTAACGAATCCGACTAAGAACCATGAGGTTGCGAGTTCGATCCCTGGCCTTGCTCAGTGGGTTAAGGATCCGGCGTTGCCGTGAGCTGTGGTGTAGGCCAGCGGCTACAGCTGCTGTTAGACCCCTAGCCTGGGAACCTCCATATGCTGCAGGTGCGGCTCTAAATAAAAGGCAAAAAGACAAAAAAAAAAAAAAAGAAATGCAGACTTACAGAAATGTGAGGTCCCAGTCACAACACCCTGTACTGTCCCCTGGAAGTTGATTAGAGGCCAAGCGTGGAAACTGAAGGAAGCTCTGCGCATTTGGGGCCAGCAACAGCCCGGGGGCGGGGAGGGCAGAGGCCGAGAAACGCCGCAGGGTGCAGAGGACATGCTAGGGGGGCTGTTAGCTCGTACCGTGAGGGCCTGGTGCGCAGACCCCGGGTGCCGCACCGGCTCCCTCGGCAGCCGCCCTGGCCGGAGTACGGTCCTCAGCCAAAGGATGCAAACTCATCCGGCCACACGGGCTGCCGGCCGGGAACCCGCTGCCGCCAGACCCATCCGGGCCTCCCCGTCTGCGGCCCCAAGGCCACAGCAGACGCCTTCTCTGATAGTAAAAGGCTGCGATTTCATTTCTTTGCAATGCAGTAGTTAAATTAGTAAAGTGCCAATTTCCTGTGTGTCGAGATCTAGTCTAGAAGTCAGAAGTGAGCACTGCGCTTCAGCACCTGCTGGTGGATAAAGCGGCCGGACCCCCGCGGGCACCCTCTGTGGCGGAGTCCCACCCCAGGAGGCACCCGTGAGCCCGCATCTGCCGGTGTGCCCACCGAGCCCTACTCTGCCACTAAAGAAAGGCTCCCTGGCACACGGACGCTTCAAAACGCACCCAAGTGCCCGCGGGAGCGGCGCCGGTCCACCGCTCAGCACACGCGGTGTGGAAAAGACACCACGACACAGGCCGTGAGGGCTGCGCGGACTTTATTTCCACAGGCCGGGACACAGGAAGACAGGAGGTGACCCCGCAGGCTGAGCGCTCAGTGGCGAGGGGACTGCCGTCCTGAAGAGGGCTGAGGCATCCTGAACTTGGAGAGCTCCAGGTTCAGGTCCAGGAAGGTGTACAGGCTGTAGTCATGATGCTGGAGATTCTTGTACGTGCTGTTGTCGAACGGCTCGGCAGCGGCAGCGGCGGCGGCTGGCGCGGGCTCTGCGGGGGGACACAAGGCCGTGAGGACCACAAGGAGGGCGCTTCTGATGCGTCAGCGCGCGCGCACCCAGAGCGTTCTTCATAAGCCCCGCTAACGAATACACTGCCTACCTAGAAAAGCCCATAAAGCAAAAGCAAACAAATCAGCAGAGAAGGATTTTGAAAATGTCAAGGACAGTTATGGAGGGACTTTCGGGTCCTCTGAAGATGGAGAAAAAAAGTAGGTAGGTCTATTAAAAATCTGCCTCTAATAGAAATCAACCATTTAAAGGAGAAAAATTTCAAAGGGGAAACTAGTTGAGCGTCTAAACCTCTAAGTACAAGAGAACCAACGGGTAAAGGCCAATGGTTTTAATAAGAGTAACACGAAGTTACAGGCGGCTGGAAACGAGCGCCGCAGTCTTTGTTGTTTAACTTACTTTGACGAAGTTGTCGGTGTACTTTAGATTCACAGACTAAAAAACTCTTAGCCATTTCTTTTAAGTGGAAAAAATGAAAATCCACACACCTACACAACTAGCAATTTTTTTCCTATGTAGGTAGTTTAACATAATTTTAACTAGAAAACAATTATAGCAACAACTATACTTAATTTCTAATTTTTTTTGTTTTTGTTTTTCTTTTTAGGGCAACTCCTGTGGCACATGGAGGTTCCCAGGCTAGGGGTCGAATCAGAGCTGCAGCTGCCAGCCTACACCACAGCCACAGCAACACCAGATTCCAGCAACGTCTGCAACCCACACCACAGCTCATGGCAATGCCGGATCCTTAAGCCACTGAGCGAGGCCAGGAATTGAACCTGCGGCCTCACGGATACTAGTCGGATTTGTTTCTGCTAAGCCACGGGGGAACTCGCCTCAATTTCTAATTTTGATTGACTAATACATAGAGGTCACACATAGACAACTGGTAGGTAATCTTCAAGCTCAGGCTTCCCCTCCGCGTGGCCCCGGCAGGCAGAGGGATGGGGAGGGGGCCTGGCCAGAGGGGAGCGGTGGGCACGGACCCAACCTGCGGCCACCGGCACCCCTCCCCTCACTCACACTGCAGCTGCCCATTACTTGAACCTACACCAAAAGTTTTGTTTTTCACCTTTTTAGTGGTACGCAAACACATGATGTCCTATTTAAGGAACTGACATCTCCCCATCTCAACAAGTAGGAGATGTCGAAGCAGATGCCCCTGCAGTCGGCGTGGGGAAGGCAGAGACTGAAGGAAGGGAGCCCGAGGTTCAGAGAACTCTCGGGAAGAACCGATCCCTGGGAAGGCAGGGGGCCGGGCAGCTGGGGAGGGAGGGAGTGTTGTCCCTCCGTCTGTCTGGTCCTCCCCCCACCTTCCCCCCACCCCCCGAACGATGCTGCCCCAGCAAGTAAGGCGCACTCCGGGGCAGTGTCTTCAGCCCCTTAAGGGCAAAGAGAATTTTGAAAAAATAACACAACCATGAAAAATTAGAGTCAGGTTGTTTTCAAAAAGATGTGCGACCTGCAACCCTACACTCGCCCTGTTCGCATCCTGAAGGTTCTGGTATCGCTCTCAAGTTTACAGCAGACTGACTACAACAGTTGCTTGCATCAGGAAAGCAGTTCTCCACATCTGGAGAAGGCTGGCGGGCACTGACACTTTGCATGTTTATGAAAGAGGGAGAGAACGGAGATGGAAGAAAATACAGAAGTCCTGTCAACATAAAGCGACCAGCAACAGTGACTACAGGCAACGGAATGCGGAAAGCGGGCGGGGTTAGACGGGAAGGAGCGGGGCTCAGCGGTGACGTGTTCCCGGAGCCACAGGTCCTAAGGCTGGAGGCCTTTCTGTTCTGCCATGATCCACCTAAAGCTCGCTCTGCTTTATAAGAAAGTTCAACGTGGAGGAAAACAGTACTGCAACAGGAATAAACAGTTTCCCTTTAAAAACTTACGGTAGCATGAAAAGTCCTTCATAAAAATTCCATATCAAAAAGAAAGCAGCGGCCGTGCCTTGCCAGTAAATCAGACTCAGGCAACCTCGTGGCACGGCTCGAACCCTAACATGCAGTCTCCCCTTAGGAGAGATGAAGATGCCTGTCCAGCTCGCCCGAGGGCCCTCACGGTGGGCCTGAGCCCCGCTGCTCAGCCCTGGGAGCCAGAGAGGGACCCCCGCACGCTCTACAGGTTCACACAACGAGCATTTAAGACACCCTTGGGAGTTCCCGTTGTGGCCCAGCCTACACCACCTACCCAACTAGTATCCACGAGGACAGAGGTTCAATCCCTGGCCTCGTTCAGTGGGTTAAGGATGCGGCCTGGCTGTGAGCTGTGGCGTAGGTCACAGATGCGGCTCGGACCCAGTGTTGCTGTGGCTGTGGTGTAGGCCAGCAACTGCAGCTCCAATTCGACCCCTAGCCTGGGAACTTCCATATGCCGCGGGTGTGGCCCTAAAAAGACAAAAGACCCCCCCTCCCAAAAAAGGATAACCTCAAGAGTTAAAGGTGATGCAAAGCTGCCAGTTTTCCCAAAGTGCACTGGGTGAGGAAGAGTCAGGAGAGCCAGGGGCGGCTCCCGCACGTGAAACACAGCATGCACAGGTCACGATCCTGGGCAGGAGTGGGTACCACTGTAGTTACGGGACACCCCTCAGGCCTACTGCCATCACAGAACCCAGCACTGCTCCCTGCCACGGCTCTTCAGCCCGACCGCATGTACCCTGTGTGTCGTCCGTCCTGGGTGCTGGGTCTCCAGTGACCTCCCCCTCTCCTGCGGGCGTCAGCACTGTCTTCTCCTCCAACATGTCCTTATCACCAGCAGGGACCGCCTTCCGAGCCTGCACTGGCAGATCTTCCAGAATCTCTCCCTTGGCCTTCGAGACCCCCTCTGCCGCTTGCCTTCCCAAGTGTTCTCTGCTGAGGAGGGGAGAGGCCACCCCTCCGCCAGGCTCGGGGACCCGTTCCCCCGAACGGCCCTCTCTGGTCTCGGGAGGGGTGGCCGGCAGCTGTCTCCCCGCAGGGGTTTCTGCCGGCTGAACGGGCGCTGGGCCGCCACTGGGTGGTGTGGGTAATCCTGATTTTGTTGGGTCGCGTAAGGTTTTTTTAACTTCGAGTGGCTTTTGGCTTTCTTTGTCTGTTTCCTCTGATCTGGCTATTTTCTGCGATTGTGCCTCACTTTGCTTGGTGACCCCTTGGCCTCCTCGTGAGCCGGGAGCTGCGGGTTTGGGCTTGGTGTCCTTTCCGTCCGCCGCTGCCCCTGAGACCCCCTTCCTCTTTGCCTGGCGGGGCCTCCCTGCGGGCGCGGGGTCCACCCTCTCTTCTGCGGATCCGCCGGTCGGAGGGGCTCCACCTGCCAAGGAACGGGGGGCCTCTGCTTTGGGAGCCCCTCTTTTGCCGGTGCTCTCAACTGGACGAGCAGCTGCCGAGCCGCCACCCTCCTCGTCGTCGGACTCGGAGTCGGAGGAGCTGGAGGAGGACGAGGACGCATCCCCCGCTCCGGCCCTGCTGGCCTGCGGCGCGGCCGGATCGGAGCCCCGCTTTCCGAACGGAGACACGACCTTCTGAGGAAACTCCACCAATGTCTTGCTCGACAGAAACCTGGGGCGCCCGCGGTCCGTGAGCGGTGTGCCGTCCCCAGGGCCGGGGCTGGCGGGCGTCCTGGGCCGCCGCGCCGCTGCCGGGGAGGAGGCGGCCGAGGGCAGGACTCGGGAGCCTTCGGGCGCCGCCGGGGCAGCCAGCCGCTTGCCCCGCTCCCGTGGCTCCACTACATCTAGGAAACGGCACAAAGAGGAAGAGCATTTTTAATATTCAGGAAAACAGCGTAAACTCCTCAAGGTCACAGACATCTCGTCACACGTCGCCTTGTTGCCGCTAACGCCGCGGCGTCAGGACCCGCTCCGCGGAAACCCACTCTCAAGCGAAAGCCGAACCGCCCGAGAGGAAGAGCAGCGAGAAAACGCAGATGTCTTCCTTGGTAGCTGAAAAAATTTTAACGGGATTTTTACCAACAGAAGTAACGAACTTGTCTTTTTCACAGTGAGTTTCATGATAATTATTACAGCACAGCCACAGCCACGCCAGATCCGAGCTCCGTCTGTGACCAATACCACAGCTCACTGCAATGCCGGATTCCCGACCCACTGAGCGAGGCCAGGGATCGAACCTGTGTCCTCATGGATACTAGTCAGGTTCGTAACTGCTGAGCCAGGACGGAACACCTGATAATTATTTCTGAACTACTATTTCATCTAAATTTAATGTAGACTATAACATAAAGATACTTTCCGATGATGAAGTTTTACAAATGTGTACCTTCTTAAATCCCTAAAAATACTGGTGCGTCTCAGATACTTAAAGTTACCCTACTGGATGAACTTGAACTTTGAACAAATCAGCAAAGCAAAGGTACAGACAAGAGCCTGGTACGGATGTGAGGTAAACACACACAACGCAGCAAAGAGTGGGGGGTGAGGTGGCGGATAATGCGGTTCAATAAGCTGCCCTGAAAGGGAGAAAAGTCCTTCAAAATCATGTCATTTGGGGATTTTTTTCTTCCAAGAAGAAGTATTACAAGACCAAAGAGTCTAAAGTAATTTGGAATCACATATACCACTGGAGACAAGGAGCTTCCAGCCACTATGAGAAAGCGCTAACACAGAAGCCTTGGATTCTGTAGGGTTTTTACAGACAAGACTGAAATTCCACAATACACTCATCAGAGCTAATTTCACTGTTTTCTCAGGCGGTCAATAGTTTTAACCACAGAGATTAGAAGAAAAGTATAAGATGGGTTTTTGTTTATTTTAATATAAGAATTTATTTTATTTTTTTAGCCATCCCAAGGCATGTGGAGTTCCCCGGGCCAGGGATTAGATCTGGGTCACAGCTGAGAACTAAGCCACAGCTGCGGCAATGTGGCTCCTTAACCCACTGTTCCAGGCTGGGGATCAAACCCGCATCCCAGTGCTGCCAATCCCACTGAGCCACAGTAGGAGCTCCTAGGATGGGTTTTTATAAAGTAAAATTACTTTTCAAACCTAAAAGCAAAATTTTAAGAAATGTATTACAGATGAGCAAACTCTAAATCTAGAGTCTTTATTTTCAAGTCTAGGAGTCTATTTTACACCAAAATGTATACGACTTCTTTAAAGTGAAAAAAAAAATGCATGCCTAACTCCATAACGTTACTGGCATCCAAAAAAGTTTCTGTTTTCTGAGCTTAGGAACCTTATAGATATACAACAAAATGATAGAAAACAATCAAAGGAAGCTAAGGAATAACCCCATTAGACATTAGAAATGGGCCAGAGAGGGAGTTCTCTTGCAGTGCAACGGGTTAAGGATCTGGCATTGCCACAGTTGTGGTGCAGGTGGCAGCCGTGGCCTGGGTTAGGTCCCTAGCTCAGGAACTTCCACTTGCCTTGGGTGTGCGCCCCCCCAAAAAAAAGTTAAAAAAAAAAAAAAAGAGAGAAACAGGCCAGAGAGAGGTTAATGGGCAGTATAAGAGGCTATGACTGGACACAAACCAGTGGGTGGTTGTGTAAAACTGTCAGCCCATCCCCCCACCTCTGTCACCACTTCCTCCATCACCTCCATCCCCACCTCCTTCCCGACGCCCTGTCCTGGAATCTGCATTCTTTTTTTTGGTCTTTTTGCCTTATTTGGGGCCGCACCCGCGGCACATGGAGGTTCCCAGGCTAGGGGTCTAACAGGAGCTGTAGCCACCGGCCTTCGCCACAGCCACAGCAACGCGGGATCTGAGCCGCGTCTGCAACCTACACCACAGCTCATGGCAACGCCGGATCCTTAACTCACTGAGCAAGGCCAGGGATCGAACCCACAACCTCATGGTTCCTAGTCGGATTCGTTAACAACTGAGCCACGATGGGAACTCCTGGAATCTGCATTCTGACTGCAGAGGCAGCACTCACAGCTCCAGCATCATGTTAAACATAAAGGCATGCATATGCACTGGAGCTCTCCCCCATCTTTATCTAAACACACTGGACATGGCTCAGAAACTCCTATAAGCAAATGTACAAGACGCGCTGGCCTCCAAACCTGCTGGTCTGCTCACCTGCATCATTAATCCACTTCTCTACTGAGCATGAGTTTTCCAAGGTGAAAAATTAACTTAAAGGCTGATTTACTCCCATGGAGGTTTTTTAATTTTAAATAAGTTATAAAAATATTACAGGTTGGAGTTCCCATTTGGTTCAGTGATAAGCGCCCAACTAGCCCAGGTAGCATCCATGAAGACTCGGATTCAACCCCTGGCCTTGCTCAGCAGCTTAAGGATCTGGCATTGCTGTGAGGTCACAGATGCAGCTCTGATCTGGAGTTGCTGTGGCTGTGGTGTAGGCCAGCAGCTGCGGCTCCAATTCAACCCCTAGCCTGGGAACTTCTATACGTTGCAGGCACAGCCCTAAAAAGACACACACACACACACACACACAAAATATATATATGTTGATTTATCATCTACTGAAAAGAAAATTTCAAATGATATAATTTAGAAACTGTGTTTGAAAAGGAAACTCTCGTCTACCATACGAAATAAAAATGCCTTAAAGTGCCTTTTATTCAGGCTTAGGTACTGGGGGAATCCCATGGACAGGTTAATAGAATAAACTACAGGGACGCATTTTGCTTTTTATCCAGAGCCACCTCTGACCCACTGCAGCGCAGGCGCAGCGCCCTGGGACTCAGCGGGAAGCTTGCCTGCCATGACCTGTAGCTGCACCAGTCACCCCTGGACCAACGTGCCCGTGTGGACCCCCATCTGCATTCAACAGTGCAGCCGATGTCACCTGGAGGCGGACCACCACGCAGAGGGACAACAGCTCTCACGGTGAGTCCAGGTAGGACGTCACCTGTTTCTTTTCAGGAAGCCTCCTGGGTCTGCCCAGAGGTGGGAGGCCTGTACCTTTAGTTTGGGTGTGACTTTCCTTGAAAGACACATGTGTGAAAACACGAAGCTACCTAAACAGCACCAGCCACGGCAACACACCTCCCAGCACAGGACGGGACTCTTGAGCTGCTTCTAACCCTGAGAGGCACACGCAACCCACGGAAATAAAGGTCTACCAGCGTGCTGACGGCACAGAGCTCTCTAACACTTCTGTCCCCCTGCTAGGAGAAAACTTCAAGGACTTCACGCCGTGGCACAGCGGCTTTAGGATCTGGCATTGCCACAGCTGGGGACCGATGCCTGGCCTGGGAACTTCCATGTGCCTCGGGTATGGGTGTGACCAAAAAAGAAACCTCAAGTTTCCTGACCTTCTTTTCTGCCTGTTGAAAAGCGAGGGCAGGCACGACCGTCAACATTCTGGTGGTCCCTGCTGAAAGCAGCCTGACTCCAGGGTTCAAACAGAGTGGCAGCCCTGCTCCCACATCTTGTCACGAGCCACTAAACTAACTGCAGGCAAAGCACATTCAGAAACGAAGGCGCATTTCAACAAGATTTGAAAGGATAAATGTTCAAATTTCATATGGTCATTAAAACTTTTTTTTTTTTTAGGGCCGCACCATGGCATGTGGAGGTTCCCAGGCTAGGGGTCTAATCGGAGCTACAGCTGCTGGCCTACACCACAGCCACAGCAATGCCAGATCTGAGCTGAGTCTGCGACCTACACCGCAGCTCACGGCAACACTGGCTCCTTAACCCACTGAGCGAGGCCAGGGATCAAACCCGCAACCTCATGGTTCCTTGTTGGATTTGTTAACCGCTCTGCCACGACAGAAACTCCACACATGGTCATTAAAACTTTTTTAACGTGTGTTTGACTATCAGTAGTTGGGTTTTGCTTTTGTTTTAATGAACACATGAGAACTGAGACTTTTTTCCCCAGGAGTAAGACAGCACACCGATTTTAAGTGTGCACAGCGGGGCCTGACTGCCCGGGTTCAAACCCAGACCCCATCACTGACATCTGTGTGATCTCGCGCGGCTCCAGAGCTCCCCCTCCCCCACTTTCTCATCTATGATTCAGGGACCCTCACTGTCCCCACCGCTGGGGTTGTGAGGACCAGACGAGATAATAAGGAGTGCTGAAAACAGGGCTGAGGAGTGTCAGCTGAAATTAAACACATCAAATACCTATTTCCAGAGATCCCTCACCTACTGAAATGGGGACTTGGCAATTAATTTTGGCTTCCTGACAGATTCTTTAAAAAGTGACACAGGGAGTTCCTGTTGTGGCTCAGCGGTAATAAACCCAACTAGTATCCCTGAGGACAAGGGTTCGCTCCCTGGCCTCGCTCAGTGGGTGAAGGGTCCGGCGTGGCCACGAACTGTGGTGTAGGTCACAGATGAGGCTCAGATCCCGCGTTGCTGTGGCTGTGGTGTAGGCCAGCAACTGCAGCTCTGATTTGACTCCTAGCCTGGGAACCTCCATGTGCCAGGGTGCAGCTCTAAAAAGACAAAAACAAAACAAAACAAAA
>PVHT020000170.1:11384745-11400959 GCA_004024745.2 Catagonus wagneri | reverse complement strand
AAATAAAAGTCACCTGCGATCCTGGGCTGTGGCCAAGCAAAGCCTGGGAGACCACAGGTGAGTTTGAGAGACACGGAAGAAAGTCACAAACAGGGAAGAAAAACAAGGTGGGGGGTCACAACTACCTCATGGGCGAAGAGGATCCGTATCAGGGCCACTAAATGCCAGAGCCTTTACAGCCCGCATCCCACTGCCACGCTTGAGCTCGGCATTTAGAAAACACAGACAGAACCAGAACAGGGCTAAATGGTGCGTCAAAGACTGCTACGTTACTGCTGTGTCGGGTCTAAACTCTACCGGAGAGCCTGTGTCCGATTGTAATCTGGACCCTGCCGGGAATGAAGAGGCAAATGACGTCGTGAGTGAAACGCCTTTTCTTTCACTCGGCATTCTCTCTCCCTCGTGACGACCGTTGACATCTTACTTTTTGGAGGACTCTGCTTCTTAGGATTCGGTGGCAGCTCCTTTCCATTCCTTCCTGATTCTGCAGAGAGAGAAACGGCAGGAGCAAGTCCTCGAAATAGTCCTCCTTCTAGGAGCACCGTCTGACAAAAAAGGAACAGGCACGCTTCAGAATAATGCCGTTTATAACAGCTATTACAACATGAACACTACGTGTTATTACACCACAGAAAGGCCGTGCATTCGTATGGCATATTTCTAATGGTTATCACAATTTTCATGATCTTATGGAAATTTTGGAAAACACAAAAGAAGTTGCAAGGAAAAAAACGCTGAGTTCAAGGAAAGTCGCCACTAACAGCTGGGTATTCTTCCAACCAGGCTTTCTCCTGAGCATACTTTTTCTACCTGTCGACCTACAAAACACTGATTCTTTTTGTAAAATGTTTTCCTGTTATTAAAGTAGAAGAACTATCCAGCCATTAAAAATAAGGCAGGTGAATAACAGTGGCTTCAACACTATCTACCACATATAATATGTGGAAAACATTTTGTAGCGCATTAATTCACTCAGCAAATCTTTACCAAGACCTACTACAGGCTGCGCGCTGTTCCAATGCTGGATACAGAACAGAAGCGCTTACAGTACACATATGAAGGTGAAACACTTGCTTCTTAAGGTTATGACACAAGCATGTGTGTTTATGTTTACGTGAAAGCTAAAAAAACTTCTGGAAGCTACGTAAGTAGGAGTAAGCAGTGGACTCTCTGACAATAGCTTCTGCCCATCATTTGCACTTGACTTTGCAACGATTAGCTACTGCTTTTGTAACAAGAGCCACTTCCAATTTTAAATATACAGAAGTGGACTTGCCTTTTTCTAAGTGGAGAAAGACCAGCCTAAGCTGGCTTCTTAGTGGCTGCCAAATAAGTTACCGGATCAATCAAGCGCCTGAAAATTCCCTCATTTCCTCTCAAGTTAATTAAGCAATAAAGACACTGTCCTCAACGGTTCTGACACTGATCGGGGAGGGACACCTGCAGCCCCACACCTGTCCGTGGCCTGGACAGCACATCGGAAGCTCCAAAAGATTCGGGTCTAGAGGTTGCGGTGGCGGGAGTCTCCAGGACGCTCAGACGCGCCCCAGGCGCAGCCCCCCACTCCCCGGATCCGGCGCCCTCTCCTCGGCCCGGGAAGCAAGGTCAGCAGCGTCTCCGGACGGCTGGGGTGACCGTCAGGGCCGCAGGCCTCGCCCCGGTCCTCCACGGGCTCCCGAATGCCACCTCGGCACCTCTTTACCTTCAGCGCCCTGGCTCGTCCTTGCCGCAGCAGAAGTGAGGCCGCCATGGTTCTATGCTCCCGCAAAGCGACCGGCCGGGAGGGCGGAGGTCGCACCGGACTGACGCGTTGCGGCCCGCCCTCTTGAAGGAGGTAGCCAATCACAGGCAGGGACGGGGAGAGGCGGGGCGGTGGTCGCTGCGCGCGCACCACCTACGAGGTCCTGCGCGCGCATCCGGGCAGCCTCCCCGCGCTGCTCCTCGAAGCCACGCCCCCGGGAAGAGCAGCCGGTTGTCGGCGGTTGGTTCTCGCTGGCCTGGGCCTTGGGACTGCGAAGTGGTTGGGGCGGGTGTCATTGTCGTTCTCCGACCCACGTGACTCCATGTGGTCATCCAGCAGGGCAGGTGGCGCCGTGGACCACACTAGGCCCTTAGCTAGGCAGTTCAGAAATGCAAGCTTTATTTTACTTGAGGGTTTATAGCTTGCAGTGCAATGACTCCCCGCGAGTTAGGTGTAGACATGGAATAGGTGTAGTTAGCCTTTCTTCTCCATGTATATGTATATATTTATGGCCACACCCTTGGCATATGGAAGTTCCCTGGGCCAGGGACTGAATCCCAGCCGCAGCTGTGGCAATGCCGGATCGTTTGACCCACAGTGCCTGGCAGGGAATGGATCCTGCACCCTGAAGTGACCCCGGCCACTGCGGTTGGACTCCCCCTCTAACTCATGCTTTCAGGCCACAGCCGCTTCTGGGTTAGAAGGAGCCTGTCCACACCTCAGTTCCACTGGGGATAGGCCCTCCACCTTGGTTAAGGCTGGAGATTCATTCTGGTGGTGAGATAAATGGGCAAAACAGATTCCCCCATGACACTGTGCCCCAAAGGATTAAAAAAAAAAATCGTATGGGATTAACAGAATCTCGTGACGGACAGAAATTCTTGAGCTTGCCTTATAGAATAGCAGCTAAGGGAACAGCTAGCCAAGAACTAATCTGCTTGTAACCTGCCTTCACTGACCAAACTCACCTTAATTACTTTTGACCCCTTAGCACACCTTGCCCCCCCATAGATAATCCTGTGACCTATAGGGTCACTGTAGTGACAGAGCTTTAGTGGTTTTCCCAGAGTTTGAAATGGGCTTCTGTCCAGTTCAAGCCAGCTCAGACTGGCTGAAATCACCAAGACTGAAACAGGGCCTGCACCGCTCGTCCTTGGAACTCAAAGGGCTGAAAACTCCACCCTCAGATCATGCTAAGGGCCTCCATTTTTATGTGGCTCCTGCAAGGAGTCGTGTGACTCACCCTTTTCCTACGTGCCATCTCCTTTCCCTGCACCTAAGGCCACCAGCTTCCTCGTCCCATAGCCGTCACAAGCCCGTCACCTTTGGGGAGGTAGATTTAGGGTTTGTTCTCCCATCTCCTCGCTGGGCTGCCTTGCGAATAAACCCTCCCTCTGATGCACACCTACCTCGGCAGCCTAGTATTTGGTTTGCTGCACGCTGGGCAGATGAGCTTGGTCCAGTAACACTCTTGTTGAAGGGGATTCTGGAGTCAAGTGGAAGTAATGGGACCCGCCACGATCCATCCTGGGAGGCAAGGACAATAACTCACGCCTTAAGGTGACAATGAGAAAGTCTGTCCTTACAGAGAGAAAGAAGAAAATATGCTGATAGAAACATCTTCCTTTGTTCACACTGAATTAACTCTGTTGCCTCCAGGGGAAGCCTGCTTACTTTACAGGTGATTAAGCGTGTTGAAGTTGGCGCTCCTGTTGTGGTTCAGCAGTAATGAACCTGACCAGTATCTATGGGGATGTGGGTTTGATCCCTGGCCTCACTTAGTGGGTTAAGGATCTGGCATTGCTGTGGTGCAGGCCGGCAGCTGCAGCTCCAACTCAGCCCCTAGCCTGGGAACCTCCCTATGCCTCAGGTGTGGCCTGCCACAGCTGTCCCTTGGGGATCTTGATCTGGAATTTGACAGTCCACCTCCTCCTCCCTCCTTCACGGGATCCAGTGACCCCAGTTGCCTCTACCAGGACTGGGGAACAATCAGCTAAGGCTCAAGGACGAAGTGAAAAGGTCTCCCCCAAACAACGCTGGGTCACCAGCCCTGTGGCCTGGGGAGGGGCACATGGTTGAGGGTACCCCTGGAGGGAAGCTCCCCATGGGGCGGGTGGGGGACAACTTGATGGCCTTTAATGAAAGCAATGTGATTGTAGCTGGGAAGGTAATCATGGCAACCGCGTACAAACCAATGTCAATGGGGTGGGGGGGGCAGCACAAGGGAGGTGTTGTGGGTTAAGTGCTATTTGGGACAAAATGACTATAGCCTTGGAGACAGCCTCTCAGCTCTGAGGACCTGCTCTGAAGAGGTGGGGGAAGGTCAGTGTATGCATGATTTTAGTGTGTGGGGGGGGATAGTGTAGGGGGAATGGGACATCAAGCACACATTTTGGCAGAATGTCGCTGCTAGTCTCCTGAAGTTCACTGCTGGTCACAAGGAGCAGACGTCTCCATGAACGATTTTAGTGCTTTTCTAGATACGAGAAGATGCAAGAAATTGAGCTCATAAAATCTCCTGGAAACATCTAACCATCTGAAGACCTGTCCTGCCCAGAGTGCAGAGCACCTAGCTCCCCATCTCCGCCCTGAACTCCCTCTCAGGGGCTAGAAGGTCAGGGCCGCAGCGACTCGTGACTTCGTCTTTGTAGAGGCAGGTAGCAGGTGCCAGTTTTTAGTTGGCGTGGGCCTGGCTGGAGCTGGTCCTGTTGGCAGCTGCTGTGGCAGGTGGGAAGCTAGCGCAGGCCTATGCTACGTTTGGCCAAAGGGAACAGAAACGAAAGGACCGAGAGTAAGAGTCACATAGAAAAGAGAAAAATCAAGCAGTGGCCAGAGGCAGGGCCAATGGTTTCACAGGTAATTGTACAGGGGTGTTATATCATTTTTCTAGTCAGCAGAAAACTCTAGAGTTTGCTGACAGTGGGGGGTCCTTCCCCCATTGTTAGTTCTCTGCCCACAGCCCTTCTGCAGGCTCCAGCCACCTCTGCCTGCAGCTCTAGCAAGTACCAGCCCAGCTCCCCTAGTAAGTGCCTCCATTTTTTAGCATGGCTTCTGTGACGTCCTCTAACTCAGATGCACCTGTGCCCCGCTTTCCCCACCTCTGGTCTCCCCTCCCCCACACCCGAGACCACACCTAAGCCCCTCACCTTCCCAAACTTTGTCTATGTTCCTTAATTAATCTCACAACATTCTTTCTAAACTGCTAGAAGTCCCCCATCTCCCTCCAAGTGTGAATTCAGCTTCTTTTAAAGATCACCAGGACGTCCCTACCCGTCAAATAAGCTGGTGCTGTCCCTGCTGTGGCGCAGGTTGGAGCCCTGGCCCGGGAACTTCTGCATGCTGAGGGCGTGGCCAAAAATAAAAAAGATAACTAGATACCTGACATCCGTGTGGACCCAGTGATGGGTCCTGAACTCAGAGGTGTTTGGGCCAAAGAGGGAAATAAAAACACTCAGCTATCGCACCTTCCACGCACACGACCTCCAGTTCCACATTCTGAGCTCATACATGCCTTCTTTGTAAGCCTCCAGGAAGTGTACTATGGTATTAGCCTGTGTAAATGAATACAATTGAATTATGGGTCTTAAGGATTTTTTTGAAGCTTTCCACAACAGTGTAGTTTTCAAATATTGTTAGAATGACCATATGTAGGATAACTTACTAAGTAAGATAAGTTTATTTATAAGAGGATAGAAACCGCAGGCTGCTCAGCAAAAAGGAAAAGTAAATTTCAAGCATTTATATAAAGAAAAAATAAGAAAATAAGGAAAGTTGAAGTCATATTGGATGTACATAAAACTGGGTTTTTTGTTTGTTTTTTGGGGTTTTGGTGGTTTTTTTTTTTGGCCACGTTGCATATGGAGTCTCTGGGCCAGGGATCAGATCAGACTGAAGCCACAGTTGCAGCAACGCCCGATCCTTTAACCCGCTGTGCCGGGCTGGGGATCGAACCTAAATCCTAGCACTGCAGAGACGCCACCAATCCCGTTGTGCCACTACAGGAACTCCTAAAACTGTTTTATTTATTTATTTTTTTAGGGCCACACTTCCCAGGCTAGGGGTCCAATCGGAGCTGTAGCTGCCGGCCTACACCACAGCCAGAGCAACTTGGGATCCGAGCCACATCTGCTATCTACACCGCAGCTCATGGCAACACTGTATCCTTAACCCACTGCGCTGGGCCAGGGATTAAACCTGCATCCTCACTGATGCTAGTGCTGAGTCACCATGGGAGCTCCCCTAAAACCGTGCTTTAAAACGTATGTAATGACTTTGATTTCTGGCAATATTTGGCCTTAGATGTAATGAAAAAGCCTCAGGTTAGAAAATCTCTGATTAGCAATCCCTGGCGTAATGACTGTTGCAGACACTAATTCCATTCTCAGGCCAGCTCTGTTCTCGGTGTCCCCCCTGCCTCCTGCTCCTGACTGCTGTGCGGTGATGTCCTAGAAGCTCGTGTTTCTGGTCTCTGCTCTGTGGGAATTCCCAAGTCCTGGACTGAGAGTGCATTTCTGCAGGGTGGCTCCGGGCTTTGTCTGCCAGACCCCGCTGAGCGCTCCTTGTCTTGGTCTAGCGGGATCTTTTTCCTCATAGTCTGGAATGTCCTGGACCACAGGAAGTCTGTGTCCCCAGGGGCCAAAAACCAGAGAAGCAAGAAACCACAGGAAGCCTGTGCTGCCCTGGGAGGGTGTGCTGATCTCAGTAAGCAAAGCCTGGGTGTTCCTGACACCAGGAGGGGAGGAGACAGGCCCTCTGTCCCGTGAACCCGCAGGCGTGGCTGGAGCGCACGAGAGGCAGGTCTGAGAGGCTGCTGGTGAACCTGGACAAGGCCACCCGCTAGCAAAGCACCTAGGAAGGGAAAGGCCACAGGAAGTGTGTCTCACGGGGGGGGGGGGGGTTGGGGGGGGGATGTCCCAAGGCCGATTTTCTCTTGAACCTGGGGTTAAAACTCACCCGGGAGTTCCTGTCATGAACCCAGCTAGTATCTTTGAGGACAAAATTTCGATCCCTGGCCTGGCTCTGTGGGTTAAGGATCCTGCGTTGCTGTGGCTGTGCTGTAGGCTGGCAGCTGCAGCTCCGATTCAACCCCTGGCCTGGGAACTGCCACATCCCACAGGTGTGGCCCTAAAAAAAAAAAAGGTAAAAGAAAACAAAACAAAACAAAAACATGTACCCTTTCCCTGGCCCAGGACGTTCCAAGCTGTTTAACCATGTGAAAATGAAAATTTCTCTTTAGCAAAAGGTACTGGGAGTTCCCGTCGTGGCTCAGTGGAACCGAATCCGACTATGAACCCTGAGGTTGCGGGTTCGATCTCTGGCATCGCTCAGTGGGTTAACGATCCAGCATTGCCATGAGCTGTGGTGTAGGTTGCAGATGCGGCTCGGATTCCGTGTTGCTGAGGCTCTGTTGAAGGCCGGCTGCTGCGGCTCTGATTAGACTCCTGGCCTGGGAACCTCCATATGCCGCAGGTGCAGTCCTAAAATGACAAAAAGCCAAAAAAAAAAAAAAAAGTGCTATAAAAGGTGAAATGAAAGCCACAAGCAGGGAAATCCAAGTCCTGAGGAATTAGTGTCCAGAATGCCTAAGGTGTTTCCTGCTCATTAACAAGAAGGACAGGCCACCCAGAGGACTAGGGTAGTGGTTACTTTTGCAGGGGGAGGGGAGGGCTACATGGAAGGGGGCCTTTTTTTTTTTTAACTTTTATTCATTTATTTTTAAATGATTTTCATTTTTTTCCATTATAGTTGGTTTACAGTGTTCTGTCAACTTTCTACTGTACAGCAAGGTGACCCAGCCACACATACATTTATACATTCTTTTTCTCACGTTATCCTCCATCATGCTCCATCACAAGAGACTAGAGTTCGCAGTGCTGTACAGCAGAACCTCATTGCTTTTCCACTCCAAAGGAAATAGTTTACATCTATTGACCCCAGATTCCCAGTCCATCCCTCTCCCCCTCCCCCTTGGCAACCATAAGTCTGTTCTCCAAGTCCATGATTTTCTTTTCTATGAAAGGTTTATTTGTGCCATATATTAGATTCCAGCTATAAGTGATATCACATGGTATCTGTCTTTCTCTTTCTGACTTACTTCACTTAGTATGAGAGTCTCTAGTTCCATCCATGTTGCTGCAAATGGCATTATTTTGTTCTTTTTTACGGCTGAGTAGTATTCCATCGTGTATATATACCGCATCTTCTTAATCCAGTCATCTGTCGATGGACATTTAGGCTGTTTCCATGTCTTGGTGGAAGAGGACCTTTTGATAAGGACAGCAGTCGCACTGGATTAGGGCTCACTCTAATGGCGTCACTGTAATTTGATTACCTCTGTAACGACCTTCTCTCTAAACAGGGACCCATTCCGCATACTGCGGTTAGGACTTTAATATATATTCTTTTGCGGGGGGGCGCCCTATGGCACATGGAGTTCCCTGTCCAGGGATCAGATCCGAGCCACAGTTGTGACCTAAAGCTACGAGGTAGTTGAGATGCTGCTGATCCTGTTTCCTGTTGCACCACAGTGGGAACTCCTTCAGGAAATATTTTTGGGGGGGAAACACAATTCAACCCATGACATGCATCAAACCATATAGCGAATGGGAGATTATGAGTGACTTTATTTTTTTTAGTGGAAAAAAATTTTAAGGTTTATTGAGATAGAATTGGCAAAACATTGAGTAAATTTAGGATGTATAGTGTGATGGTGTGTACACTGACCCTGAGCAACAGGGTTCGAGGTGCATGAGTCTACTTATACCTGTATTTTTTGCAGTAACTATAGTACCTGTAACTTCCTTTTACAGATCTTTGTATTCACTAAGTGTGGGGCAAAGTTCGTGTTTGATTAACAATCACAATACGGAGTCAAAAGAACCAGGGTTTGAGTCCTGATTCTGAGCAAACTATGTTGGCTTCCTGCCCTTGGGGGAGGTGCCTTCATTTTTGAGGCCAAGACAGCAGTAAGTGCGTTTTTTTTTGGTCTCTTTTGGGCCACACCTGCAGCCATATGGAGGTTCTCAGGCTAGGGGTCTAATCAGAACTATAGCCGCTGGCCTATGCCACAGCCACAGCAACGCAGGATCCAAGCCATGTCTGCAACCTACATCCCAGCTCATGGCAACGCTAGATCCTTAACCCACTGAGCGAGGTCAGGGATCAAACCCGCAACCTCATGGTTCCCAGTCGGATTCGTTAACCACTGAGCCACGAAGGGAACTCCGAGGTCAGTTTAAATATGGATATTTGTAATTAAATATGGTAATTGTTTCCGTTAGAATGTGCTATGGAACATTCTGTAAGACGTAAGCCCTGATTATAAAGGAAGCTAAATTTGCTTTCAAGCCTGGTGATGCGTGGCTGCCGTTTGCAGGATCTCTTGGGTCTTGGTATTGTTATCGCCCCCAGAATAGAAACTGTAAATTAACCTGCATGCCTGAAAAATACCGTAGACCATGAGTATGGACTTTCACTGTGCCCGCTAGGTTAGCTGAATAACAAATGATGTTTACAGTGGATACCGCCCAGCGCCAACCCCTCCTTGAAGCTTCCTTGCAATGATCTCTGAGTGAATCTCCCGCTTTGCTTCTGGCCCTCCCCTCCCCGCCCCCACCCGCCCCAAACCTCTGTGTTCTCTGTTCTGTGAATCACAGACTCTCTTCCATCTTCTGCCTCTATGAAAGCCCTTTTAACTCATTGCCTTTGTGGGAGCCTAGCTTTCCCCAAGCATTCTGCTTTGTCAGCAGCAGCCACCTTTAAAGTTTGGGTGTAAATTTCCTTGAATCAGAGCGGAGGCTGGGTCCGGGTCAGCATTCTTCTAGTTCCCCATGCCTCAAGCCTATCCCAATTCCTTAAGCAAATTCTCCAAAACAGTCAATTAGTTGTTCCAGGTATTTACTTAGCAAATATTGATAGAACACTGACTTCACACCAGGTTTTGTGCTGCAGTCTGGGCCACTGGCGACCGGCCAGCTTAGGCATAGGTCCCTGCCTTCATGGCATTTGTAGTCTGGAGACAGACATTAAACACATTATCACGGTGCTATGGACGCAAACAATGGAGTCAGTAAAAGGCTTCCACAGCGACTCCACTGGGATGATTTTGGGTGATTGGCATTAACTAGGGACAGTAAAGAGATGAGGTGTGGGGAGAACATTTGAGGCGGAAAGAAATGCATGTCCAGGGGAACACTGTGCCAAGGAACTGGAAGGGTAGTCATGAGAAGGACCAGCCTGGGAGGGAATGAGGCTGTAGAATTGATAGGAGTCAGAGCACATGTGGTCTCAGAGTGGAGGATCAGGATTTGGCCTCTGGACTGACGACAATGAGAAGCCTTGTTGATGCCAAGCAGGGGAATAGAATAACTGGAACTGTGTCCTGAAGATACTTCTCGGGCTTTAGTGTGCAAAGTGGATCCGAGGGGGGCACGGGGCAGATGTGAGACCAGTGCGCGGCAGGATCGCTGTGGTCAGTGTCATGGCAGAAGCCACGGAGATGGAGTGAAGGGTTAATGCCCTTCCACGACTGAAGTGGTTAGAAGAACAATGTGGGATGTGGGAGTCGTGAGGCCCAAGAAGTCCCCCATAACTGGGATCTGGTGATGCACTCCATGAGCACAAGAACCCTGGAAAAGAGCCCCATCTTGGCTTGAAAAATGGCAGTTCATAGGCTTTGTGCTTAAGGCATGTTTGGCTTATCGCCCTTCCTGGGACCTCTGCTTTGAGCCGTGAACTGAAGTCTGGCACTTGCCATCAGCCTCTACATGGACTAAACTATGAGCTACCACACCTGCCGACCCGCGACACCCCCTGAGCAGAGCTCAGGGTGAACATCAGGAGTGAGGCACTCTGTGCTCCGGGAAAACTAGAAGAACAGGCCTTGACGTAGCCAGCTATTTTTAGGAGAAGATCTTATGTGCCCAATTCTTGCTTCTCCTCTTATCTAGAAAAATACTAAAATCCTTCATGCTGATGTCTGCTCCTGGTGACTGGTCGTGACTTTCAGGAGATCAGCCACAAACTTTTGTAAAATGTGTGTGTGTGTTGCATGCCTCTCCCCTGACCTTTACCGTGTGCTGACAGTCCCCCTTTTCCTCCTTGGGTGGTATTTCAGTCTGGTCTGTAGTTTAGGATAAAGAATGTCATGGTCATCTGAGAATGCAGTCACCTCCAAGGTGGAGAGCGGTGAGTCCTCCAGGCTCTGAAAAATCAGGATTCTGGCCCTGAGAGCTGAGGTGCATATCAAAGGAAGGATTTCAGTGAGCCCTGGCCTCTTTTGTTCCTGCTCCCTGACCTTTGTTGCAAAAACTCCTGCATATCCTGGTTCCTGCCTCACCACCTCGGAGGGGTGTCAGGGGGCACCTGAGAGCCTGTCTCCGGGGCTTAAGTCCTAATTTCGCCCCCAAATAAAACTTAACTCTCAACTTTCAGGTTGTGCGTTTTTTTGGTCGACAGAGCCCTCCTCAGACCCTCTCCAAACTGGACCTGCACACGAACTCACACCCTCCCAGTTTTTGGGAGAGTATTTATTAAGAACCAAGTAGGTACCAGGCCCCTCAACTCGCCCGGGGTGAGAAAGATCCAGAACTGGCCCCGCCCAGTCTGGAGGAAGAGCGGACACTAAGAGCGCCCAAGCACAAACTTGATCAACAACCCACCAAAGGCGTGAGACACGCCTTAGAAGTTGAAGGGCGAGAGAGACTTTCTGCGCATGCCCGGAGGCGGCGTGTGGAAACACGTCACCTCGCGGCGGCTGCGTGTGACGTCACTCCCCAGCGCCTGCAGGAAGAGGCCCCTGGCGGCGCACGTGGGTGGTGGCGAGGCGAGTGAGCAGATGGCGAGTTCCGCGGGGCTGGCGCTGTGCGGGCAAGCGCTGGTGGTGCGGGGCGGCAGCCGGTTGCTGGCCACCTCCACTTCCAGCAGGTGAGGGGTCCAGGCCTGGAGCAGAAGTCCGGGCTGCGGTCGCGTCGCGCGTTGGGGCCTTGAGATCTCGGGTCTCCCGCGTTGCTTTGGGGTGACTCGGCGGAGCCCCGCCACTGCCTGCGAGCTTTCCGCGCCCGTCTCGCACGACCCGCGCAGGGCACCCCTTGCCGTCTCCTTGGTGGTTCTGTTCCGCTCTTTCCCGGGTCAGCGCCGGATACTTCCGGATAACGTGGGGGTGACGCGGGCGGGGCTGGGCCAGCTAGGGACCCGGGGTCGCCGGTCACATCATCCCTGGCGCGTGGGGAGGAAGGCAGACCCTCCGTCTCCCTAAGGGAGAAGGGCTAACTTTCCGGGAACGTGTTGGGCGCACTCCTTTCTAGCCTCGATCTCCTTGCGGTCTTCCCTGTTCCTCATCCCCGCCCACATCCACGGGTCCCGCCCTACGCCACTCTTAAGTGGCTCTGCACAAGGTCCTGCTTTTGCTTTCCTCATTTCATGGCCTTTCCTCATCCTTCCCGGGATTTTTTTAATCAGTAAATTTGTTGATGGAACAGTCTTCTTGACCCAGGAACCTCATGGGTGTTTATTAATAGTGATCACTTTCGGTCCTTTTCGTTCTTTCCCAGGGTAGTTTTGATTCTCTCAAACTTGAAACAGACGGGCTGTCTGTCAAATGTAAATATTCCCTCTATGTTCCTTGTTCAACGTTTGGTTTTGAAACAATTGGATGTCAAGTTCAAATTTCACAAGCTTGTTCTCAGAGCTGTTGTCTGTCCCAGATTATTTTGTTTCCGAGCCTCGTGGTATCTAACAGGTGCCACAGAGAAACGTGGATCAAGTAAACTCAGTCCGCTTGCTTCTGTCCATACCTCTTGAGAGATAGGGTGGCTGGCTGGCAGAGTTTCTGCTTCTCTTCCTGCACTACAGTGTTCCACGTGAAAATAAGTTGCAGTCACTTTTTTTTTTTTGTCTTTTTGTCTTTTCTAGGGCCGCATTGGCAGCATATGGAAGTTCCCATGCTAGGGGTCTAATTGGAGCTGTAGCCGCCGGCCTACACCACAGACACAGCAACGCAGGATCTGAGCCGCTTCTGCAACCTACACCACAGCTCACGGCAACGCTGGATCCTTAACCCACTGAGCAAGGCCAGGGATTGAGCCTGTAACCTCACGGTTCCTAGTCGAATTTGTTAACTACTGAGCCAGGACAGGAACTCCCTGGCCGCAGTCACTTTAAAGGCTATACATTAGTGCACGGTGTCCTCTCTGTGCCAGGCACCAGAGGGGGAGCTCCAGGAACATGGGTAGCTTTTAGAAGTGGTTGCTTGGCAACCATGGAAGCTATTCTGAAACATTTTATTCTAAAGAAATAATGGCAGTTTTAAACTTGGGTGCAAAAGACCCAATGAAAATTCAGTGACGTCAGAACATGATTTCTTTTACATTCCACCTTGTACTGATTTCCTAGTGCATGATGTTATTTACTGTTGGGTTTTTGTCATTTATTTATTTATTTACTTTGTCTTTTTGCCTTTTCTAGGGCCACATCCACGGCATGTGGAGGTTCCCAGGCTAGGGGTCTAATTGGAGCTGTAACCGCTGGCCTCTGCCACAGCCACAGCAACGCAGGATCCGAGCTGTGTCTGCAACCTATACCACAGCTCACAGCATTGCCGGATCCTTAACCCACTGAGTGAGGCCAGGGATCGAACCCACAACCTCATGGTTCCTAGTTGGATTCGTTAACTACTGAGCCACGACAGGAACTCCCGTCATTTATTTTACTTAACTGATGTTTATGGATGGAGCATGCCAGTTGTGTGTAGCAAATATAGATACAATAGATTAAACAAATAAAACTCTTTAACTGTTCCCTGAAATATACAGAGACAGTTACTTGGGGATAAGACCCTGAGTGAATGCGCAGCTACTGTTTTGATCCAGCCCCCCCCCCAAAAAAAAGGAATGAGCATTTTTGTTAACCAAGTACTTCTTTAAAATGTTTTTTATTTTTCTTTAGTGATGATGACAGCCTCTTCATATATGATTGCAGTACTGCTGAAAAGAAGACCCAAGAACAAGAGCAAAAAGGGTGAGATGATGGGGCAGCTTCTTCAGGGACTACTCGTGGTCTGAATGATGGACCTGGACAGTCCAAGAAGTTAAATCGTTGTCTTGTTTGCTGAACTCTTCATTTCTGTTTTCTGGTTATGCGCCTGAACTAGGTACCACCTTAGGAGTGAAATGTGGAACTAACTTTCAAATTAGTTAGGACTTTTCGTCTGTTTGTTTCTTTTTAGGGCTGCCCCTACAGCATACAGAAGTTCCTGGGCCAGGCGTCGAATTGGCACTGCAGCTACAGGCCTACACCACAGCTGCGGCAATGCTGGATCTGAGCCGAATTGGCGACCTGTACTGCAGCTTGGAGCAACACCAGATCCTTAACCCACTAAGTGAAGCCAGGGATTGAACTCGCATCCTCTGTGGGGTACTTAACCCATTGAGCCACAACAGAAACTCCCAAGAATGTTAGCACTTAGGGAGTTTTTTTAGGGAGTTCCCTGGTGACTCAGCAGGTTAAGGATCTGGCGTTGCCACTGCAGTGGCCTGGGTTGCTGCTGTGGCATGGATTTGATCCCTGGCCTGGGGAACTTCCATACGCTGTAGACCAAAAAATTAACTTTGTCCCTTAAATATTAGAGTGATCTTTAAGCTCTCCGCACCCCCTGACGTGTTTCACATTCTGGCCACACGAACCTCCCCAGCCGTGGCACCCGTGCCCCCTCTGTACGCGCGCAGCCAGCCCGACGGCGCAGCCTCGCGCTCGGGGGGGCCTCACCGTCTGACTCTGTTTTTCAGGGAGGACGGACAGCCCGTGGATAAGGGGAGTGACACGATCCTGGCGTCCACCTTCTCCAAGTCTGGCAGCTATTTTGCTTTAACCGATGACAGTAAGCGTCTGATTCTTTTCCGTACAAAACCATGGCAATGTCTGAGTGTCAGGTACGAAACGCTAATGTTGAACAGTTTCGCTGTTGAATGCACAGCTTAGCCTCGCATGCCAGTAACAGTAGTGACAGTAACCATGACGTAGGCAACTAACCCCGAGCTGGGCGGTTCCCAGTGCTTCCCAGTGTGTAAAGCGATTGCATTCTCAGGTCGGGCCTGTGAGTGGGGGGGAGGCGCTGTGCTCACCACACCCCCTGGCCAGGAGCCTGGAAGGAAGTCCCAGTCCCTCGGCCCAGAGCTGGGTCCTGCCCTGCTCACTCTGGCTACAGTCGGTGCCCCTGGCCGTGGTGCCCCTGCTTTCCGCGTGGTGCTCCTCCAGCCTTGTGGTGGCAGACGCAGCACAGCAGCGTGCCCCCGAGAGTGGCGGGGGTTTTGTGTAAGTCCAGGCACCTCAGCCACAGTTGTAACTTGGTGAGTTTGAAGCTGGTGCATTTTTATCTCAAGAATGATGGGGAGCTCAGTGTTGACGGGACATGAGGCCAGCAACTGAGCTAGAACAGAGATGTCACCAGGCCTAGGTGTTACCCAGCAGACAGAGAGCACGTGGCCTTCATTGCTCTCTGAGGCTCTTCACCGCCTGCCGGGCCCTGCTGTCGGCCGCCAGCCCTCGCTGCCCAAGAGCCCGTGTCTTAGCCGAAAGGGGCTGGGAAGCTGTACACGTTCCCTTGGCTCTGACAGCCTCCTGCTGCGCAGCTTCCGGTCTCCTTGAGAGGCGGTTCTTTGACGTCAATGGAAACACCGGATGTGCCCCTGCCCAGGCCGCGTGCTTTACCTGTCCCTTGATTATTAGAGCTAAACACGTGTAGTTATACTGTCTGAACCACTGAAGGGCCTGGGTCGAGAAATTTCCCTGTGTAGCGGATGCACACCTGTGCTGGGGACAGCCACGCTTCCTAGACCTTTATTTCGTCTTATCTTCTAAGAGGAACAGAAAGCCAAATTCCAGGTGGCCCCAGAAGCGGGGAACACCCACTCTGTCCTCGATTCCAGCCCAGTTAGAAGTCAGGCCCAGTGGCATCGCCTCATTTTTACTGGCTTTGGGTCAGTGCTGCCAGGGGGCCGGGGGTTTCTGACCCTGCGCTCCTGCACGGTGGTCTTTGCCCGTGGCCTTGGTTTTGCCGCCACAGCCTGTAGGGAGGGGGGAGGACAAACCAGTGACAGTGCTGACAGGAGGTGGCAGGTGGCTGGTCAGCCAGGGCTGCCGTGACCCCGTAGCTTAAACCGTAGGTATGTGTTCCTCACGTTCTGGGGGCCGGAAGGCCAGGAGCGAGAAGGCAGCGGGACTGGTTTTCTCCTGGACGTGGCTTTAGACAGCCACCCCCTTGCTGCCCCTTCACACGGTCGTCCCTCTGGGCGTCACCTCCCCTCATCTCTTGTGCGACCAGGTCTCCTTTTGGAAGGACACTCGTCACAGTGAATCAGGACCCACCCAAACAGCCGCACTGTGCCTTAGTTGCCTGTAAAGGCTCCTTTTCCAAATGGAGCCACGTTCTGAGGTCCCGGGTGGGGGTGGGGTGGGTTCAGATTCCAGCGGGTGAGGT
>PVHT020000170.1:11355222-11384645 GCA_004024745.2 Catagonus wagneri | reverse complement strand
CCTGTTTCAGCCTAGAATGGCGGTGAACCCCCGTTCCTGACTCAGGCCGCTGCGCTTTTTTCTGCGGTGTGTCTGTACCTGACATCACAGTCTCAAAGGGCGGCCTTGCGCCCAAAGATGGAAATCAGCTCCTCTAAAGGAATTGGTTGCTAAAGCGAGGCTGTCTGGCAGTGCTTCTGGAACCTCATAGAACCACCACGGTACTTTGAGGACGCGCAGACTGCAGTCTGCAGTCTGCAGCATGACGTCACAGCTCTGAGAGCGCTCCTGGGACGTTGTCAGTGTGCCTCCGATCGCCGAGGTTGGCGAGGGGACTGGGGGTCAGGTCTGGGTCAGAGGAGACCTGGCGTCTGCCGGGACCGAAGGGGGTGTGGGAGGCGGGCCCAGCGCTGGTGGGAGCGACGGCCGCACTGGTCGGTGTGGAGTGAAGCGTGGAAAGCTTGGGCAGGCCCTTCATGGGGGTCTGTGGGCATTTTCTTGACCTCTCTTGATGAACATTTCTTTTTTTTTTTGGTCTTTTTAGGGTCGCACTAGCAGCATATGGAGGTTCCCAGACTAGGGGTGGAATCGGAGCTGCAGCCGTTGGCCTACACCACAGCCACAATAACACGGGATCCGAGCTGCGTCGGCGACCTACACTGCAGCTCATGGCAACACTGGATCCTTAACCCACTGAGCGAGGCCAGGGATCGAACCTGCATCCTCATGAGTACTAGTCAGGCTTGTTACCACTGAACCACAACAGGAGCCCTGTGATGGACACTTCTCAGCTGCACCTCACTTGCTTTGCTCTTTCAAAAAATGCTTCAGTGACTCATCACGTACAAGTGCAGTTTTTTTAATCTGTTGCCAGAAATGAATTGCCAGGTCTGACGCCGTGTACTACTGTAAGTCGGGTACATGGTCATAAAGGACCTTCCCAAGAGGTTTTCCCTTCATCCCCCAGGCAGCTGAGAAACATCCAACCTTGGACTTGGGGCCGAACCCTAGAAGGAGGGGGCCTTGCGTGCTCGCCCTGGGACTAGTGACGAGAGCGGCTTTTTATCCGCAGGAACTTGCATCTCGTGGCCTCTGCTTTCCCTCTGGGGCGATCCTGTCGGGTGTCTCCCGTTTGCGTCCCTCTCGTTTCCGTCCACTCGGTCGGCTGCCCCTGAGCTGCCAGCAGCGCTGCTGTGGGGGCCTGTCCGCGGGAGGGTGAGTGAGGGCAGCTTCTGGTCCCTGGAGCACATTGAGGTGTCCTGCTGTGGTCATTTTTTCATTCTCCCCCGTAAGTTTTTGGTTCATATGAAATTCGGAAGCCTCAGGGAAGTACAGAGTGGGAATAAAAACGAACCGTCAGGCTTTTTAATAAGAGTTTAGACGAGGCCTCCTGGAGCCCAGGACAGCCGTTGGACGCTTGGTCACCTGGACATGTGCCGGGTCCCCTTCACCGCCGTCTGTGGTGTGGACCGAGGGGGAGGTTAAGTGGTTTGATGAAGTTAAGGGGCAGCCTCCTGATAACGGGGCGCGGCTGGGGCAAGCCTCAGGTGGGGTCAGTGTTTCTCCCCGTGCCTCTTCCTGCGGGTTCGCTCCGAGCTCACCTTCCTCCTCTGAGGGAGCTTTGGAGGAGAGCAGTGAGTTGTTGCTGGTCTGGCGGATGTCGCACAGGACCTGGCACAGCGCCCATCCGACCTGGCGGCCCTGTACGTGGGGGCACAGGCCCCTTCGGGTCTGACAGGCTCCGCCCTTGGTGCGTCTAACGTCCAGGTCTTTAACATTTGCCTGGCCTTGCTTCCAGCTCCGAGCTCGTTCTGGCGGGCACTTCCTCTGTCTCCGGCAGAGGGCACAGGCCACACCACTCTGGGGGGCCTGGGCCGGGGACCAGGGACACCATGGAGGGAGGGGAAGTGCTGAGACCCCAGCCCCGTGGAGACTGAAGGCAGGTGCCTCGCCTCCTTTTGCGGTCGCTGTACGGCCAGCCCACGGCTGTTGTACCCGATGACCTGCCCCCCACCTGCTGCCCCTGGAGCCAGACCTGCTCTGTGCAGCCGAGCCGTGTCCTCCAGTTGTTGTTGCCAGGATGAATTCAGCCTGAGAAGCTGAAAGCCCCCGGCTGGCAGAGCACAGAGGGGCCGGATCTGAGTGCCACTTCTGTGCCCAGCTGGTGGGAGGGGGTGCAGCGGGAGGTGGGCCTGTTCTTTGGAATCCAAGCCCCTTATTCCCTCAGGGTGGCCAGAGACCAGTGCCAGAGGGCCCCGCCCCCAGAGGCCCTGGCAGTGCTCCTGGCAGCTGCCTAGTTTGCCCGTTAGGATATGCAACTGCTTTGCTGGTGCAGCACAGTCTTTGGTTAAATTATAGACACTGGGAGAATTGGGATTAATCTTACCCTGGAGCCTGATTACCTTTTTTGTCATTGTTTCCCCTGTTTATCACCTTACACCTCCTCAGTGAGGCTGCACGCGCCCCGGGGTGCCCCACCTGCGCCTGGGAGCCCAGCGAGGCCCCGCTTGCTTCTCTGTCCACCTGTCCCTCCTGTGGGGAGAGCACGGCTCTGTTGGCCCTTGTGCTGGGGAGGTGATACCTATAAGCTTCATTCAAGCCAACATCTGGAGTCCAGCTGCCACGAGCCAGGTGCCGTCTGGCTCTCTCTGGGGACAGTGGGCCCCCTTCCAGCCCTCCGGTGACGGGAAAACTGGGACTGGCTTTGTGATGAGGCCGGCTCGTGGATGAGCATAAGGCCTTGTGTGTAGGGGCTGGTGTCCTACATAAAAGAGGCCTGCTGATGCGCTGCTGCGGAGCGCGTGGTGGAAGTAATAGAAAACGGGGACAGGAGGAGGTAGCCCAGCCGCTGACCTGGGCTGCACGGGAGGGCTCTGGGGCCTGTGTCCCTGCGTGCCATTTTGTCCCCGACCAGCTCATTGCTGAGCCATCTCAGCTGTGACAGGTACTGTGGTTCCAGATCAAGGATCTGGTTTGTGCTGTGCACTCGGGGCTGCCCAGCGGAGGGGGTGGTGCCACCTCGCTGCCCGTGATGCCTCCGCCTGGCACCGGGCATTGCGGGCTCTCGTTTCCATGTGTCTGGCACCAGTGGCGTGGGCAGGCTCCTGGTCCAGGCGGCAAGGCCTGCAGTGGGTGGGTGCAGGCCTCGGGGTTGGAGTGTGGTCCTGGGTGGGAGGCCGCAGGGCCAGGAGGATCCTGCGTGCTTTTGGTGGCAGCCGGGGGCTTAGGAAGCTGGCCGCGGTCTCCTGCCAGAAGCGCCCCCGGCATTCTGCTGCTGCCAGCTGCAAGCGCAGCGCAGTCCCGAGGATTTCATGTTGGAGGCTTAGCTAACTACCACCCAGATCCGGCCATGAGCACATTTTTAGGAGGAAGAAATGATAAAGTGACTTTTGTCTGGGGCATTGGCTCTGTTTCCATTCTTTTTGGGGGCGTGGTCTGCAGGGCGGGGAGCCGACGGGCGGCTTGCAGGTTGGCGGGCAGCCCGGCACTGAGCCCTGGAAGCCGACCGTGGCGTCTCTGGCCTTCCAGGACCGTGGTGAGGAGGTGCACGGCCCTGACCTTCACGGCCTCTGAGGAGAAGGTTTTGGTGGCGGACAAGTCCGGCGACGTTTACTCCTTCTCGGTGCTGGAGCCGCACGGGGGCGGCAGGCTCGAACTCGGACACCTGTCGATGCTGCTGGACGTGGTCTGTGGGCGACGCGCCTCCCTGGTCCTGCTGTGACGCGCTCGGGGGGCGAGGAGGGCGAGGCGGGCCCGCGTGCCGGGCGGGCGGGCTTGGGTTCTGCTGGGGCCGGGCAGCCCTGCAGCCCTGCGGGCACGGGCCGGAGGGGTGGGCTTTTGGAGGTGACGCTGACAGCGGGTGGAAGAAGACGGGCTGGTTGGGGGGCTGGCTGGTCGAGACACGCGGGCTGCTCCGGCCGGGGTGATGGGGTGGAGGGCCGTCCTCCCAGCCCCCTCGCTGCGTGCCCGCCCCGCCCAGAGCCCCAGGCTGCAGCCAGGAGGTGGGACCCTGCAGGGACACGCAGGGATAAGGGGGTGGTGAAGGACAGGTCACCAGGACTTGGTGGCATGGGGAAGAAGGAGTGGAAGGTGACCCGGGTGCTGGAGACGGAGTGGTTGAGGCCGGCGTGGCGTGGGAGCCGTGTCCGGCGTCCGGACGCCGCTGTGGGCTCTGGGGCACCAGCCAGGGCCGAGGCCGGGGTGGAGGTGGGCATCGGGGGAGGGAGCCGGCGTCCTGACAGCAGGTCTGTCCCTTCTACCCCCCGGGCCCAGGCTGTGAGTCCTGACGACCGCTTTGTCCTCACTGCCGACCGCGACGAGAAGATCCGGGTCAGCTGGGCCGCAGCTCCGCACAGCATCGAGTCCTTCTGCCTGGGCCACACCGAGTGAGTGTCCCCCCCCGACTCACACACGCACACACACACACACACCCACGCATGCACACACATACACACTCAACGCACACGCACACACGCGGGTGACGAAGCAGGAGGCATCCCCGGGAACAGGACCGGCCTGGGCGGCCCGCTGCATGCCCACAGCCGGGCGGCCAGCTCTCCTCCTGGTCCCTGGGCCTTCGGAACCTTCAGAACCCATTTCCAGGGTTTTCCTGGTGGCACTGAGGTCTCGGTCCCCAGCTCGTGGTCACCGCAGGCGGACTGACACTGCTGCCTGTGGGAGCCCGAGCGACGCACAGCGGGCGGCCCCTCCCGCACGTCGACCTGAGGGCAGCTGGACGGATGGCTGCTCAGCTCGTACCTCCCGACAGCGTATTTCGCTCTTTTTCTTTTTTTCTTTTCGGCTGCTCCGTGGCGTTTGGAGCTCCCGGGCCAGGGATCAGATCCAGGTCACAGCTGTGACTTAGGGTGCGGCTGCAGTGACGTCGCACCTTTAACGCACTGCGCCGGTGGGCCTGGGGTCGAACCTGTGTGCCGTTGCTGCAGAGATGCCGCCGACCCTGCTGTGCCCCAGCGGGAGCAACAGTATTTCAGTACAAAAACGATACAAAAAATCTTACAAAGACACAAAATATTACAGAAAACAAGAAATAACACAGAAGTATGTCGGCTTTTATTCGGTTGTCCAGACCCCCGGCGCTCGTCGCATCCCCATCTCCGTCTCACGGGGCCTCTGCTGCTCCCACCCTGCCTCGGGGCCTTTGCTCGTGCTGTTTTCACCGCACTCGTCCTGGGCTCTCTGCTCTGTCCCCTCCTGGGACCCCCCCCGCCACCCCCTCCCCGCAATGCTCTCTTAGCCTGTGCTGTGTGGTCACAGCCGTCAGCCACCAAGTCTGCAGCGAGAGGTGCTGTTTGTGTAAAACCCGCAATTCCAAAGTCAGTATGAAGGCAGTGTTACCGTGTCAGGTTGATTGCAGGCTGAAGTGACACGATGCTTCGGGTGTGCTAGCCCACCCGAGTCCGGGTCCCTGTGTGACGTGGTTACTCGCAAGAATAGGGTGACTTTGGCGGCTCACGTTCCAGGTCCAGTTCTGTTTCTGTGGCCAGGGCTGTTTGGAGCCTCCGCTGACACCCAGGGTCTCCTTATCCCCCCACCCCAAACAGAGACCCTTCGTCAGGTGTCCGCGTTGCTGTCTGCAGCCCTCTGTGCCGCACAGCGCCTGGCACACAGTAGGTACTCAGGAGCTATTTCACTGAGTAGATAAATGACCAGTCACTGATTTAAGGCCTTGGACACTGGTCTCCGTCCCTTTCTTGTTGGGACGTTGAGGCCGCGCTGCGCCATCTCCGTGGCGGACACGGGCCGTTTATCCTGCTCGGTGTCCCTGTTCCTTTCTGAGCACCTTGGTTCAAAGCCGTTGGGGCGGGGCCGGCACTGCTGGAGGCCAGGGCACCACAGGGGCCTCCTCGGGTCCGCAGGCTCCCGTTAGCCACGGCGTGGGGAGGGGGACAGCAGCCCGAGACTGGCTCCTGGGGGAGCAGGGCTGTTGCGGGTGAGGGCCAGTGGTGCTGCCCCCTGTCCCCGCCCTGCTCTGCTCACAGGTCACCCCGGCATCATGGATGCCGTCGAAGTGCGTGTGCGGGGCAGCTCCCGAGAAGGGCGGCACTGCCCCCAGCAGCCTGCCCCTCCGGGCCCTGCTCCTCCGCGGGGTTGGGGTGCAGCCCGGCTCACCCCCTTCTCCCCCTGCCTGCAGGTTTGTCAGCTGCATCTTCGTGGTGCCCGACCACCCAGAGCTGCTGCTGTCCTCCTCCGGGGTGAGTGCTCCGACCACATGGCACAGGGGTCCTCTCGGGTCCTTGGTGGGACGTGGCGGGGCGGAGCCACCCTGGGGGAGGGCCCGCTGGCCGCAGGTTGTGGTTGGAGGTCAGCGTGTCCCCTGCCAGTGGCCGCCCACTAGGTGGTGCTCGTGGCCCAGCGTGCAGCTGGCTGTGCTTGGTCCTCGCTCAGGGCTTTGCTGACGCGTGCGCATGTGTGTGTACATGCATGTATGCATGTGTACACGTGTGTGTGTAAGTATGAGTGCCCAGCTGGACCGGGCATGCAGGTGACAGCACTCTGATCTCATTTAGCAGCTGATAGATGCCCCTTCTGGGTCCTGCAGGGACCTGGTCCTGCCCCGTGGCTGCTGCCCTCGGCTCTCCTCGTCCCGCCCGCGTGGGAGCAGGAAGGGCAGGGCCTTGGCCTTGGCCTTGGCGGGTGTTTAAGCGTAAGTGTGGCTGCCACGTGCTAGGAGCTCTGCTGTTAGAGGTGCCTTTCTCTGAGGAGTTGTCTTTAAAGGGTTATCAGGTGGCACTTTTGCTGCAGGGCAGGGTCTGAGTTCCCAGCAGGGTCTGAGCCTCCTCTTTTTCAGACGCTCTGCCACCTGCTGTCATCTTTCTCCTGTGGCTCGGGGGCTTGGGGTGGGCTGGGGCCTGACGGACTCTTGGCAAGCAGGTGCCCACCCGGCTTGGGGCGCACCCTGTGGGGCAGCTTTCTGAGGATGCGGGGCTAGGTGCTGGGAGGCGCGGGTTCTCAGGAGGTGCCCCTCACCCGCCTGGCACTTGGCACTCAGGTGGGCATGCGGGTCGTGGTCAGGAGGTTCCCCGCAGAGCTGGGCGCAGGGCGGCAGGCTCGTCTTTCGGTTTCTGGTCTCTTTGGTTTTCTCCTCGCTTTTGCTTTGCAGAGTCTGAGGCCACTGCTCCTTTGTGTGGGTCCGGTTGCCCTCAGCACGTCTCTGGGGGCCCGCTCGCCCGTGCTCTGCAGGATGAATGGAGGGGGCCGCTGAAAATCAGCTGCACGGGCGGCTCTGTCTGTTCTGGCTTTTCCCAGGTTCTTGGCTCTGGAGTCCTTGGAGGATGCAGGGGTTCCTTCTTCATGGCTGGCCGGTGTCCGTGTGTGTGTGTGTGTCACAGTTACCTGCTGATGGGCACCTCAGTTGCTTCCGTGGCTTGGCCATTGTAAGTAATGCGGCAGTGAGCAGAAGGGTAGCATTTCAGATTAGTGTTTTTTTTCTTCTCAGGAGTGGAATTGCTGGGCCATAGGGTAGTTCTGTGTCTTAATTTTTTGAGGAACCTCTAGCTTTTCCCCCTCGTGGCTGTTCCAGTTCACAGTCCCACCAGCGGTGCCAGGGGTTCCCTCTTCTGCACACCCTGGCCAGCACCTGTCGTTTGTGGTCTTTTGACGGTGGCCAGTCCAGCAGGTGAGGTGTTTCCTCGCTGTGGTTTCAGTTGCATTTGCCTGATGATAAGGGGTGTTGAGCATTTTTTCGCGTGTCTATTAGCATCTTTGTGTCTTCTTTGGAAGAATGTCTCTTCATATCCTCTACCCATTTTTAAGGGTTTTTTTGTTGAGTGGTACAAGCTCCTTGTCTGATTTGGGTGTTAACCACTTGTGTGATTGCTAAGTATCTTCTCCCATTCGACTGGTTGTCTTATGTTGACTGTTTCTTTTACTTTGCGGGAGCTTTTAGTTTGATGTAGTTCCATTTGTCTATTTTTGCTGTTACTTCCTTTGCATGAGGAGATGTGTTCAGGGAGGTATCGCTGAGACAGGTGTCAGAGGGTGTCCCGGTCTGACTGCTGCGGCCAGGACCGTGTTGAGGAAGAATGGAGAGTGGGCGTCCCTGTCTTGTTCCTGATAATCAACTCCCCTTTTTTGCATTTTGTGCTATTTTTGGAGCACACATTGAGGCTGACGCTCTCACGGATAACAAATGGATGTCCTCTTTTCACCCATTTTTAAACAGTGACGTGAGCAGTTGTCACACAGTCGCTGGCGCCACGTGTTTCTCCCTGTGCAGATGCGTGTTCATGGATGGATCCGCACGTGTGCGTGCACATGTGCGTTTGTGTGTGTGCGTGCGTGTTTGCGTGTATGTGTGCGTGTTTGCGCGTGTGCATGTGTGTGAGCACGTGTGCGTGTGTACAGGCACACATGTCTGTGCACGTGCGTGTGTGCGTGCGAGCGCGTGTCTGTGTGCATGCGCACTCTCGCCCGAGCACAGCGGGCACTGACTTTGAGCTGCATGTGACAGGTGGTCTTGTTGCCCAGTTGCTGCGTGGGGTCGCTGTGTTACCAATTCGTGTGGCTCTCCGCCCGGTCGTTACTAAGAGCAAAGAGCCCTTGTCTGGGAGAGGCGCCTGGCCGTCACCGAGTTAAGTTCCTGTGACCCGGTGACGCCCGGGTGCTGGGGGCGGGCGCTGTGCTGCCCGGGTGGCGCTGACCGTGCCGGTGTGTGCAGGACCGCACGCTGAGGCTCTGGGAGTACAGAAGCGGCCGTGAGTTGCATTGCTGTCACCTGACCAGCCTGCAGGAGCCGGCGGAGCCCTGGAGTGACCAGGTAACCTCCCGCTTTGTCTGGGCTTGGCTGGGGGCTGGGGGCCCTCTCCAGACACTGGGCTCCTCTGAAAAAGTCCTTTTCCATTGGAAAGATCGCCGCGTGTTGCGGTTCCCAAGGCCTCTGGTCCCATGAGCGGGAGGTCGCTTTTCTCCGGGCTCTGAGCTGCTTTTACAGAAGGGCCTCTGGTCCCGCTTGGAGAAGGAAAGCAGGTGAGGGGGCAGGCTGAGCACACCCGGTGTTGCCTCCCTCTGTCCGTCGTGGGTCAGTCTCGTCCCCAGGGTGGCGCACTGGCCAGGGTGTCCTCAGGTCTGGTCACCCAGGCCTCCAGCTGTGCGGGGGCTTCGGGCGCTGGGCTCTCTGCCCTGATGCTCCCGGGCGCGGCCTCTGCGGCTGGGGTCCAGGTGGTCGCACATGGTCCCAGTGACCGCCGGGGCCTGTGCGGAGGGAGGGTCCCCCCGGGCATCTGTGGCAGCGCTGTCTGGGGGCTGGTGTCACCGTGATCAGGATGGCAGCCCGTGGCGCTTGGCTTCCCGCACGGCTGATGAGACCTGGGCATGAGCTGAAGGGCTGTCCTGCCTCGCCCTTGGCCTGGCTTCTTGCTTCTGCCGTCCATGGGCAGGCCCAGTGGTGACTGGAGCTGCAAGCCCCCTGGGGCCATGGCCACCCAGCCCAGTGGCTGCAGGGCCTCCAGGTACGTGGACTCCGCTGCTGTGGCCGCCCCTGCTGATCCGCAACAGACAGCGGCCTGGCTGTTGGCTGCTGTCCTCAGGCCCGCGCCTGCCGGATGGTGAGGAGACTGGGGGCACAGGGGACTGGAAGGGGCCGGTATCCACGCGGGGCCTGGCCACGCCTGCTCCAGCTGTGGTAGCCCCGAGGCCTCTGCGGCCTCCCCACTGCTCGTGGCCCTGGGACGCTTCCTCTGTGGGGCCGTGTGGACGCTGGCTCTCAGGCTGCTGCGGCCACAAGCCCTTTCTTCCTGCGTGCCCTCTGCCCCCCTGGCTTTCCGGCCGACTCCGCTGGCCTTGGTGACGTTCCACAGGCTCGGGTGGGAGGAGGCCAGAGCCACGGGGCGGTCTCCTCGTCTGCCCCGCGTGTGGGAGTCACCATGGCCTGTGCCCTCACCCGTTTCCAGAAGGTTCTGCCGCGTCTTTTCTGCCCGTTGTGCACCACGCGTGGGGCCCGCTGGTCCTGTGATGAGGCTCGCGGCCTGGACGGGGCCGCCTGGCGTCAGGCCCCTGAGAGGCCAGCGTCACTGAAGCTGCCGCTCTTCCTTCCAGAGCTTTGCCGCGTCCAGGATCGCCTACTGGCCCCGGGAGAGCTGCGTGGCGCTGTTGTGTGACAGGTGCGCCCTGGGTTCGCGCAGGTCGGAAGCGGGGGACAAGCGGGTTGTTGCCTTGGAGCCACGGGCCGTGCCCCCGAGTCAGGAGCTCCGGACGGTGTTCTGGGCACGGCCTGTCCCCGCAGGGTTGTCCCCACGCCCGAGCCCGCGCTGCGGGGGGAGGGGCGCCCTCTTCTCGCCCGGTCCGGACCCGCCGGCGTGACGGAGCCTTGACCTCCGGCTGCTCTTCTCCGCGGCTGGAGCCCCAGCCTTGGTCAGCCCGGTTCGGCCCGAGGGACCGAGGCCGCGGTGCGGGGCAGGCGGGTGTGGGGAGGGGGTCCTCCCGCGGCTCTCAGTGTCCTCAGGCCGGGGGTTGGCCTCGGTCCGCGTTAGAAACGAGGGTACGACGCCCTGACCTCAGCCCCCGGTGTCCCGTCTGCGGCCCTGCAGGCGGAATGGCCGTACTCCGTGTGTGGTTTTCCTTGTCCCTGCTGCGTGGCCGGCCGGCCCGGAGCTCAGAGACCAGGACATTCCTTAGCTCCGGGAAGCGGCAGCAGCCAGTGCTCCTGGCTCCGGGAGCTGCTGGCAGGGCCGCTGGGGCTGCACAACCCTGTGCCCTGGCACCACGGTGACTGTCCCCTCTCTGGGAAGGCTCCCGGTGGTCTTCCTCTTCCAGCTGGATGCCGCCCGGCGGCAGTTGGTCTACAGACAGCAGCTGACTTTCCAGCACAGGGTGTGGGACGCCGCCTTCGAGGAGAGCCGGGGGCTGTGGGTGCTGCGGGACTGCCGGGAGGCCCCACTTGTGCTCTGCAGGCCTGTGGACGGCCACTGGCAGGTGAGACGTGCGGGCCCCTGCTGGGGGCGGGGGAACCGCACTGACCCCTTTTAGCCTGAGCACGTCGGTGCCTGAGGCTGGGGGTGGGGGAGCCACAGGGCTTGTGGCCTGGGTGCAGGCAGCTGGGGAGCCCGGCCGGGTTCCTCAGTGTCATGGTGCCTGAGGGACGTTGCCATCGTTGGCATCTTTTTCCCGTGACAGTCGTGTTTATGAGTCTTTCTGGGAGAAAAGCGCGCGGTTATTGGGTGTGTGTCCTTGATGTCTGCGGGCCTGGCCCGGCCTCCGCCTGGGAGGGGTCCCTCCTGTCGCCGAGGGGTCTGGGTGAGCCCGTGTGCACAGCCGGGCGTCCCCTCCACTGCCTGTGTCCCGCGAGCCGCCGTGCGGCGTGGACGGCGCTCGTGGGACTCTCGCCGCTTGCACGTCCTTGGCGAGCACTGAGGGCTCGCGCCGCCCGACGGCTCCTTTTGATGTTTTTATCTGGAAAGCCGCCTGGAGCAGGTGTCGCCCGCGGGGCCTGTTGCGTTTCAGGCTCCTCAGTCGCCGTGATGGGCGCGCGTCCCCGGCCCGGGCTTTTGTCGTGCTGCAGCAGCTGCGGGCCCCGGCGCCTCTTTCTGATGAAGGTTTTCTGTCCGTCTTCTCAGTCCGATGCCGAAAGTGCCGAGGTGAAGAGAGTCTCCGCCCACCTTCGCGGGAACTGGGCCATGCTGGAAGGTGAGGCCGCGCCCGCCCTCTTTTCAGGGCCCCCGCGCTCCGGCCGTGTCCACAGGGGTGGGAAGCCGGTCCTGCGTGTGAGGATGTGGGCACTGGGGTCGGGGCGGCTGAGCTGAGGACAGAATTCTGCAGGCCCAAGGCAAGCCGCGCCGCCGTCCTGTGGGAGGTCAGGCGTCCAGACGCCCCTGGCAGCAGGCAGCGTCTCCGGCCGTGTCTGGAGGGTGTTTCTAACTCGGCCCCGGAGTTCGGCTGCTTTCACTCAGATAGAGAGTCGTTCGTTGCCCAGGACGGAGACAAGCCACCGTCCCAGGGAACATTGGGGTCCTCGGAGCTCTGGGGAGACCATGGAGCTTGGGCTTCTGTTGATGCTAGAAGGGCCCGAGGTCTCCGTCCCGTGGCCCGTGGGCTCTGTGTCCCCCAGCCAGCTCCCTCCCTCCTCCTGGGCGTGCGCTCCCCGGGGTGAGTCGCGGGAGCTGGAGCGGGACAGCCCCCAGGCCGGGTGAGAGCAGACGAGTCGCTCCCGCGGGCCAGGCCGGGCCTTGCTGAGGTTTCCTATGAGGTTCTGCAGATGAAGGAACCTGCTGACAGTGCAGATGTGAGGGAAGGCGGGGGTGGGGGGGCACAGCAGGAAGAGAACCTGACCTTGAAAATCACGAAAGGGCAGGATTCGCAGAGGGAGCGTGGCGTGGAGGTGACGGAGGACACACGTGCAGCAGGTGCAGGGCACAGCCGTACGCGCCACTGACGGGCTCCACGCAGTCGCTGCGCTGGGGGCTGGTCAGGGGCCACTCGTGCCCCTTGGGCCTTGACCTCCGCCCCGCCTGAGTCCGTTCCCTTTGCTGCGTAGCACAGCGCCCGGCCTGGCGGGCTCAGGCCGTGCAGGCTGCTTGCCTCGCTGTTTCTGTGCACCCAGGGGCCAGCTTCCCCGGCTCTGCTCGTCTCAGGCAGCTCGGTCTACACCCCGGCCTCCCGCCGGTCGGGGGGATTCAGGTCCCTGCAGCTTCTGGACAAGGGCCCCACTTCCCCGCCGGCCAGGGGGACACTGTGGTCCCCAGCACCGGGGAGCAGGGGCACAGGTGCTGCGAGACGTGGCCTCGGCTTCTGCACCTAGTCTCCAGGGACCTCCGGCCTCTGTGTGTTCTGTCGGGTCGAGTCCTTTGTCCTGCCAGGTGCAGCACCCAGAGGTGGGCACCATGCTGGAGAAGGCACCATGAGTCCCCTGGGGCTGGGGGTCACCGAGTCCATTCCTTGTCACAGGAGGTCCCTCTGGCCACCAGGTCCCGCCAGAGGGAGAGCCCTGGGCCCTCCCAGGCCCTCCTGGCACCCGGTCCCGTTCCTTCCGCACAGGCTCTGCTGGTGCAGACGGAGGTTTCAGCAGCCTCTACAAGGCCACCTGCGACAACATGGCCACCTACCTGAAGAGGAAGGAGGAGCGGCTGCAGCAGCAGCTGGAGCGGAAGCGGCGCAGGGACCCGCCGCCTGGCCCCAACGGGCCGGCCAAGAGGGCGAAGGCCGTGGAGGCGCCGCAGCGCTGCTCGTCCTGACGCAGGCGTGGGGACACCTGTGGGCGTCGGGCAGCCCCGGGAAGCAGAGCCCTGCCGCCCCTGCAGAGGGGAGGGCTTCCTCCGACTCGGGCCTGGCCGTGGGCGCTGGGCTCTGCTCCGTGCCCTCGCCTCTGGACGGTCGCGCTCGGGGGCCGCTGAACACCCTGGGGGTGCCTTGGAGACCCGTGCACGGGCTCAGCGCCGCCACCGCGGGGACGGTCGTCACGGACAGAGGAGCCGCTGGACCCTCCTCCGCGGGGAGGTGACGGGGCCGCGTGGAGGGCCGTCATTTCGGTTTGCACTTGGTGCCTGTGCTGCGGAACAGGATGTCGGCCCGGCCCGCGTGCTGATCTGCGGGTGAGCGCGTTGCCAGCGTATGGAAATGGTAGCGACACATGGAACTGAGTTCAAAATATATTGAGCAAAAAACCCGCTTTCGATGAGTGGACCGTTTGTAGTTGAAATGTTCACGTTTTGAGCTGAAGGAAAAAGCTTGGCGTGGGCTTTTCACACAGTGCTTGGGAACAAATGATTTTGTGTTTCAGAAGCTGGAACGCTTCACGTTTTCCCAAGTGCCTTGTTTTACTTTGAGAGAGAGCAATGATCTCAAGACAGTGCTGCTTGTGAACTGCTCAGGGTCCCTTCCCACAAGGGGGCAACGGGACCACCCCAGACGGGGCTGCCTCAGACGGTAGTTCACGAGCAGAGGGGCTGCCTGGGGCCAGGTGTGGGTGGCTGCCCAGGGCAGGGGGGGGTGCCCCGGGGCAGGGGGGCTGCCTGGCGCCAGACGTGGCTGCCCGGGGTCAGAGGAGACTGCCTGGAGCGAGAGGGGGCTGCCCGGGGCAGAGTGGGGTGTCCGGGGACCGGGGGTTGCCTGGGGACAGAGGGGACTGCCCGGGACAGGGGGCTGTCCTGGCCGTGGTCTTCCTTTAGGAGGATCCTGACCTCGTTAGCGCTGCACTGAGCACAGGAAATGTTTTCATTAATAATCTGCCCTGAATTCTTGGTTTTAGGAGAAATTTAGGTTTGTTCTTCTTGGTGTCTTGGTCTAAGATAGCGGTCAGCAAACTGGCCCGAGGGCCACGTCCCGCCACCAGGGCCATCCTAATGGCCTGATTTTCTGTGGTCTGTGAGCTAAGCTTAGTTTTTGCATTTTTATTTTATTTATTTATTTATTTATTTATTTATTTATTTATTTGCCTTTTCTAGGGCCGCACCTGCGGCATATGGAGGTTCCCAGGCTAGGGGTCTAACAGGAGCTGTAGCTGCCAGCCTATACCACAGCCACAGCAACGCGGGATCCGAGCCGCGTCTGCAACCTACACCACAGCTCACGGCAACGCCGGATCCTTAACCCACTGAGCGAGGCCAGGGACCGAACCCGCAACCTATGGTTCCTAGTTGGATTCGTTAACCACTGAGCCACGACGGGAACTCCAGTTTTTGCATTTTTAAATAGCTGAAAAAAGTCATATATTTCAAGATATGTGAGTGTCCATAGATAAAATTTCAGTGGGATGCAGCCGTGCCTGCTGGAGGGGGTCAGTGTGGGCCCCAGGCCGCTGCGCAGGGTGCGGGGTGCTGGCTGCGGAGGCCCGCCGGCCTGCACCCTCCGCGGCGCTTACCCTCTGGCCCTTTACAGAGAAGCTCGTCAACCCTGAGTAAGACCTTGTCAATCTCTGTAGTGTTTTCACCGAACTGGTTAATTTGTTTGGAAAAAACCCATTTCTGTGCCCTTCCTGCGTTGTTTGTGGTGAGTCCTGAGGGCAGGAGCCCGGCGGCAGGGTGGAGCCGAGGGGGTGCGAGCTGGCTTCTGACACACGCACACTGCACGCCAGGTAGTGCCAACAGCATTCGGGAGCTCGGGCAGGGCACGGGTGAGAGGGCCTGCGGGAACCTGTTTCTGGGTTTGCTTTAAAATTACGTACGTGTTTCTCTGTACTGAGCGGCTGGCTGTGACCTCAGCTGCTCCGTCGGGTGCCTGTGCTCCGGGAAGCCTGGCCACCGGAAGCCGCGTGCAGGTGTCGGGGAGGGGAGGCGTGCCCTTCCCCTGACCGAGGGCAGAGGGGGCCTCCTGGTCCCGAAGGCGCGTCCAGGCCTCTTGGGATCAGTCCCTGCCTCAGGGCCTCAGCCGACCTCCCTGTCTCAGAACCCTGACTTAGGAGCCATCTGTGCCCACGTGCCCGGCTCCCGCAGTCGGTCACCGTTGCTGGGTCCGACCCCGGGCGCTGCATCCCCAGGTTTTCGTCTCGCCTCTTCCCTGGAACCGCACCGTCCGGCTGGGGCTGTTGTCATCTGGTGGGAAGGGCAGCTTTGTGACCTGCCGTTGGGTCTGTGGCCCTTTTATCGCCTACGTTCTTTTTTAGTTTCTGTGTCTTGTGCTTTGGGGGAAATTCCTTGCTCTCTTCGTTCCAGCTCATTAATTGGCTTTTTTAAAAAAAACCTGGTTGTCATCGTTCTAAGCGCTTTTGTCCTTTCATTTTGGTTCAAGTACTGTGTACAGCTGGCAAGTACGCGTGGCCTTTAGCCAGCTGCATACACACGGGGTGTGGTCCCATCCGGAACCAGGACGCTTACCAGCCGCCTATTCGAGCGGTCCTCCGAGACCCCGCCCAGGCCAGGCCAAGCTGTCACCTTGCTTTGTTTCTTAGTGGTATGGGTGTGGGTGTGGGTGCGCACGCTCGCTGCTGCCTGCCGTCCCTTACGTGAAGTGCCGCAGTGTAGCCGTGCCGCTGGCTGGCGCATTTGAGTGGCTTCCACCTTTTGGCTGCGGTGACTATTCTGGTACCTGTCTTGGGACAAATGTACACATTTCTGAACACAGATCCTGGCCCCCAGTCCTACGTGTCTGGCTTGGACGCCGCCGTCCACCCTCCTGGTGGAATCCGCACCACGGTCTCGAAATGTGACACTCAGGACCTGCTTGTGCTCGGCGTTTGAGGCTTAATTTTGCAAAGGTGCAAATGTGGGGTCACGGGCTGCTTGTGTGGGCGCAGCGAGGCTGTCCACTTCGCATCCAAACTTGACCTTGTTTTCAGCCAGGTCCCCTTAAATCACGTGGCTCACCAGTCTGCGGGCGGCCAGCTCAGGGTCACGAGGCCACTCAGGCCTGCAGAGGGGTCCGCGAGCCAGGGAGCCGAGGCCTCCCGCCTGTGGCCAGGGACTGCCCGGCCCGGAGCCAGCTGTCTTGGAGGCGCTTTCTAGTAAAAATGTAGGTAGGCGGCTGGGACTTTTTTCCTGCAGCACATTGCCTGAATCCTATGCCCATTTCTCTTTCCAATTTTCCTTGTGATTTTTTTTTTTTTTTTTTGATCCGTGGGCTCTTGGGAAGTGTGGTTTCATTTCCAAACATTTGATTTTTTTTTCCCTTCAGATTTTTAAACTCGATTTCTGGCTTTAATTCCACTGTGGTCTCAATATGCTTTTTTTGTAGACTGAGCCTCGTTTCATGCTCCTTGATGTGGTGTTCACACCCCGTAGTTGTCGCCCGGTGCTGTGTCGATGGCCGTCAAGTCCGGCTGGCAACGCTCTTGGTCGTTAGCAGTTTAGGGAACACTGCCCCCTCCCTGATTTCTCTGCGCTTCTGTCAGCTACTGAAAAAAGCTGCACAGACAGCTCTAACTTTGGGTTTGTCCAGTTTTCCTTTGTCCTGGTGGTTTCTGCTTCATAGAAGTAAAAATTCTGCTGTTGGGTGTGTACCTGCGTGGGGGTGGCGTGTCATCCTGACGAAGCCTTTTCATGGCCGAACGTCCCTCTTGGTCCCTGTTACTTCCTGTTTGAAGCGCAGTTTATCTGATGAACGGGTCCGCTCCAGCTTCCTTTGGGTCGTGTCAGCGTGGGATTTCTTTTTTGATCCCTTTTAACCTACGGGTGCTGTTTGTATTTAAAGTGATTTTGATTTGGGGGTAGACAGTAGGTCTTTTTATCCCTCAAATACTGGATTCCAGTGGAAATTAACTGAGCCTCATATGAAGCGTTCAGTAGTCACTTGGAAGAGTTTCAGGAAGCAGATAAAATGGACTTTGAGATGACAGCGCCTTCAACCGAGCGCAACCAAAGCAGCGTTTCAGCACGTGATCTGTGTGAGAGTTCTCCGTGCGCCGCTTCACGTCCTGTTTTTGATCCTGACGGTTAGAGGCCCGGTGTGTGCCTTCCCCGGGTCCCGCCTTCAGAGGGCCGGGGCCTGACGGCTGCGTGAGTGACCTTGCCTTGCCCTTCCCATGCCGTGATGCCTGCACTTCAGCTTCAAATTAGCCAGTAAGAGTGAACCCTGGGGAGCTCCCTGGTGGCCTAGTAATCAAGGATCGGGCATTGTCACTGCTGTGGTGCGGGTTTGATCCCTGGCCCGGGGACTTCCGTGTGCCATGCATGTGGCAGAAAAAAAAAGTGCAAACCTTTGAATCCTAGGCCCCACCCTTGACCCCGGGAAAGGCAGAGCTGCGGTCGCCCGCGCTCCCACTGCCCTCTCCTCTCGGGGCCTTGCTGGGCGGCCGCAGCCCTTCTGTGCCCTCAGGCCGCAAGTGGCAAGCCTCGTCCCTTGAAGTTCCTGACGCCTCTTGCTGAAGTGCGTCCTGTGACCGTGGAGCCGGAGGGCCGGTCCGGCCGCGAGCGCAGCGTAGGCCCTGGGGGTCTCTGAGCGATTCGGGGGGCAGGCAGCACGCGGCGGTTTCTGCAGCGTGGCCGCGTCACTTTGCCTCCCCGAGGGCCATGCCCAGGTGACCCAGTCTCCGCGTCCTCGCCGGCGTTCGGTGCTGTCGCTGCTCGGTAGGTGTGGAGGCTGCCTTGTCCTGGATTTAATTCTCCCCCGACCCTACCTGAGCTCTGCTCCTGACCGCTCCACGCGGTTGCCGTCTTTCATGTTTTTTTTTCCTTTTTCAGGGCCGCACCTGCGGCAAATGGAAGTTCCCAGGCTAGAGGTTGAATCGGAGCCACAGCCACAGCAACGCGGGATCCGAGCCGCGTCTGTGACCTACACCACAGCTCACGGCCGTGCTGGATCCTTAACCCACTGAGCGGGGGTCAAACCTGCAGCCTCATGGATACTAGTCAGGTTCTTAATCCACTGAGCCACCACGGGAAATCCTCATTCCTGTGTTTTGCCATTTCCTGATTAGATTACTTTCTTTTTTTCACGGTTGAGCTCTGAGTTCTTTATTCAAGTTTTTTGCCAGATGCGGTTTGTGGACGTTTTCTCCCAGGATGAGTCCTCCTTTGCTCCTTCGCCCACGATGGGGTCTTTTGCAAAAGCAAACACGGTTATTAGTATTGATGAGTCCACTTATCAGTGTTTCCTCTGATGGGTGGCACTTTTGGTGTCAAGGGCCCTTTTTCTAGGCCAAGCCCCTAGGGGTTTTCTCCTGTCACATTTCATGGTTTCCATTTAGGCCTGAGGTCTGTTAGGGGTTAGTGTCCCCGTGAGCGGCAAGGCTCTGCTCTTGGGCTGCGTGTCCACGGCCCCAGTGGCCTTTGCGGGAAAGGCCGTCTGTCCTCCATCGAATTGCTTTTGGGCCTTCACTGCGGGGGATGTTTTCACTGTGTGTCATTCCAGGTTGACAGGCTTTAATTTTCGTTTCTTCGGGGGTGTTCCTGTGCTGTCTCTGGGCCTGTCTAGTGTCCCCAGCTTCTGTCTCCCTCTGGTTGGTGGCCCCTCAGCGTCCAGGGCCCTGTAGTGGGACCCCGGCCTCTCTGCTTTGCGGGTGGGCACGACATCAAGCGCGGTCGGGACGGGAGCTGGGGGTGGGGGCACGCAGGAGGAGGGGGTGCTGCTGCCCCAGGCCCAGCCGGCTCTCCTCCTGGGCCGCGCGGTCTGCCTGCCAGCAGCACGGGGTGCTCAGTGGCACTGCCTCCCGGGGTCCCTGGGGGCGGCTTCCTGCTGGGGCTGGCTGGAACCCTGGCTGGGGGCTGTCTGTTCTCAGCCCTGGCCTGCGGGACCCCCCCGCACCCCCCTGCCCCTGCAGCGCCACCAGCGAGCCCAGCCCAGCCACACCTTTCAGGCCAGGTCCTGATCCCAGCCTAGAATGATATTGCGACCTCTCCGAGGCCTACAGATGCCTCGCTTCTCCTGGCCTCTGCCCCCTTGGCCCTCTGCCTTGTCCTGGGGCTGCTGGCCTCTCGCAGACGTCAGATTCCTCGGTCTCTCAGAGTTCTCTCCACTGTAGTGGGCGACTCTCTCACTATTTAATTTTTCTTTTTCGTTTTAGGGCCGCCTCTGCTATATATGGAAGTTCCTGGGCTAGGGGTCAAATTGGAGCCACATCTGAGACCTACACCCCAGCTTGTGGCAACGCTGGGTCCTTAACCTGCAGAGCGGGGCCAGGGCTGGAACCTCATCCTCATGGACACTACATTGGGTTCTTAACCCACTGAGCTGCAACGGGAACTCCTAATACTGCTTTATATGAGAGTCTTCCTCCTTAAGTTATCCGAGTGGTTTCTGTCTTTTAACTGATACCCATCCTTTCCCCACTGTACATTATACATATTTTTCTCCTGGCTTCTTCCTTCTAAGGTTTTTCTCTTCATCGCTGGTTTTCTCTAATTTGATCATGATGTGTTCTAGGGTGTGTGTGTGTGTGTGTGTCTGTATACCATTTAGGGTTTGTTGATTTATAACCTGTGGATTTATAGTTTTTGTCAAACTTGGAATTTTCCAACTATTACTTCTTCAAACAATTTGTTTTTCTTCGCCCTGCTCTCCTTGCCTCCTGCAATCCCAGTTCCTATATTTCGGGCTATTTGATGCAGTCAGTGAAGCTCTGAAATTCCTCTTCAGGTTTTTTTTTTTCTCTTTGTGCTTTATTTCAGATAAATTCTATTTCTACGTCTTCATGTTTACTGATCCATTTTTCTGTGGTGACTAAGCTGCTGTTAACCCGGGGCTGCATAGTTCCCAAATCAGACATTGTATCTTTCATCTAATTTCAGTTTTGTTCTTTGTAAAAAGGTCTTCCATTTCTCCTATCATATTCATTTAAAAGAGTCTTTTTTTTGTTTGTCTTGTCTTTTTAGGGCTGCACCCGCAGCATATGGAGGTTCCTAGGCTAGGGGTCGAATCAGAGCTGCAGCCGCCGGCCTACACCACAGCCACAGCAACGTGGGATCCCAGCCGTGTTTGCAACCTACACCACAGCTCACGGCAATGCTGGATCCTTAACCCACTGAGCGAGGCCAGGGATCAAACCCACAACCTCATGGTTCCTAGTCGGATTTGTTTCCACTGCGCCATGATGAGAACTCCTCATTTAAAAGATTCTTAAATAGGGTCCTGCTGTATAGCACAGGGAACTGTATTCAACATCCTGTGACACCATGATGGAAAAGTGTATATATATATACACATATAGAAACCGAGTTCCTTTGCTGTAACTTACGCTGCTGAGGTGCTTTGCCGTGGAGCAGAAATTAATACAACATTGCAGATCAACTCCACTTCGATAAAATAAATTTGAAAAAATCAGACTAAGCTTAAAGAACACCTTGAGCATATGGTGCATACTTCAGACAATTGTTTTCCTTTATGCTGCTTCTCCCTCTGTTGTTGCCGGTCTGTGTCTGCGGACCCGTCTTCCGTCTGTGGCGCCTGTGTATCTGCTCCTGAGTTTGAGAAAGGTTTTTATCGGGCGCCTGATCCTGCGGCGTCCTCATGGCTGAGTGCTCAGGCTTTATCATCTCCCTTTAAAGAGTGTCTCACTGCTTCCGGCAGGCGGTGAAGCCCCTCTCGGGGTCGGTTTCTGAGCTCGCTGCGCCGGGTGCGAGCCTCCGTGTGTCCAGGGAGCCCCCCGCCCTTCATGCCAGGCCGGCCCCTGGGGTTGGGACTTGTTCTTTCTCAAAAGTCACCCTTGCAGGGTGTCACCCACAGGTAGGTGTCCAGGCGAGGGCCCGGGGAGGGTCCCTCGCCCCTGCAGCCGCTCCTCGGGTGCCCTGACCCACCTGCGAGCCGCCAGGCCTCTGAGTCCTTCCTGGCAGGGAGGGAGCCGGGCCGAGTCCCACCCGCCCTGCGCTGCGGCCAGAGTGTCCCCGCCGGGCGCGGGCCTCAGGCCTGTGCGGCCGCAATTCCCGGCCCTGCGAGGGGCACCCAGAGCCCGAGCTCACCGTGTCCCGCAGGGAATCACCTTTGTCCTGAGATGGGGAGGCGGCCTGGACCTCCGTTGTCCCTGAGCCGCCGGGGGTGGCCTTGGCCTGGTTCCTTGGCCTGGTTCCTCGGGGGGCGGAGGGGCCGCCTTGAAGGGGACCTTTCCAGCCTTTCCTCTGTGGCGTCAACTGCAGATCTTTTCCAGTTTGGCTTTTGGTTTTCTAGATGCTTTCTTTTTCTTTTTTCTTTTTTTCCTTTTTGTGGCTGCACCCGCGGCATGTGGAGCTTCTAAGACTAGGGGTCGAATCAGAGCTGCAGCTGGCAGCCTACACCACAGCCACAGCCACACGGGATCCGAGCTGGGTCTGACCTACACCACAGCTCACGATAACACTGGATCCTTAAACAGGTGTTAACCTGATGAGTGAGGCCAGGGATTGAACCAACGTGCTCATAGTTACTAGTCGGGCTTGTTACTGCTGAGCTGCAATGGGAACTCCTGTGTTTTGTTTTAAATAGCCTTTTTTGCAGTCAGATTTGTCCATCTTTTTATGCTTTGGGGTGTCATGCTGTGTTTGGAAAGGTTTTCTCTGCACACACCCGCCTCCCTCTGAAAGGACTCGTTTAGGAAGGGGAGGCAGACACGTGCGCCGAGGACAGGACGGACGCACCTGGCCTGGGGCGGTGACAGGCCGAGCGGGAGGAACCTGCGCAGAGACCGGTTTCTGTGTCAAAAGCGTTGAGGTCCCCCCCCCGGAGCCTGGCTTTTCACCTGTGAAAAGAAAGCAAAACCGTGCCTGCCAAGAATCACAGGGGGATTTGCCAGTTTTCGAGGCAGAAAATCACCAGCCTGACATTTGATGTTATGTTTTGCTGGTTCCGATTCCACAGCAAAGGAAGGACTGAAAGGAAGCACTGAAATAATAAAGCTGTGTTCACACCTCCTCTGGGCGTGTTGCTTTCCTCCTGCCGGCCTGACAGGAGTGAGGAGGCGTCCGGGGCGCAGAGCAGGTGAGGGCCCAGTGCGGCAGGAAGCCCGCGCTTCTGGCCAAGCATCTCCTGGACCTGCGTTCTCCGAATTCGCCGGTTCAGACGGGAGACATCAGAGGGTCTGCAAGACATGTGTCCTGGCACCGCGCTCGAAACGCCTGCTGCTTTTGTGAAATACTCTGAGGACAGCGACCGAGCTGCCTCCTTGTCGGCATATGTGGCTTGTGCCACGCGGCAAACAGGACCAACGGTACGCTTGACTTAGGATCCCGTGATGAATTTATCACAAAAATAAACTCAAAATGAATTAAAGACCTAGATATAAGACCAGATACTATAAAACTCTTAAGAGGAAATCAGGCCAAACACTCTCCTGCATAAATCACAGCAGTATCTTCTCAGGTCCACTTCCTAGAATAATGACAATAAAAACAAAAATAAAGAAATGGGATCTAATTAAGCTTAAAAGTTTCTGCAGCGCAGGAGTTCCCTTTGTGGCTCAGTGGTTAACGAATCCGACTAAGAACCATGAGGTTGCGGGTTTGATCCCTGGCCTCGCTCAGTGGGTTAAGGATCCGGCGTTGCCGTGAGCTGTGGTGAAGGCTGCAGACGCGGCTTGGATCCCACGTTGCTGTGGCTGTGGCAAAGGCCGGCGGCTACAGCTCCTGTTAGACCCCTAGCCTGGGAACCTCCATATGCCGCGGGTGCAGCTCTACATAAAAAAGGCAAAAAGACAAAAAAAAAAAGTTTCTGCAGAGCAAAGGAAACACTAAACAAAATGAAAAGACAACCCACAGAATGGTAGAAAAATATTTGCAAATGAATTGGCTGACAAGGGAGTAATCTCCAAGATTTATAAACACCTACAGCTCAGTACCAAAAAAACAAAACAATCCCATCAAAAAATGGGCAGAAGATCTAAACAGACAGTTCTCCAAAGAAGACATGCAGATGGCCAAAAAACACATGAAAAGACGTTCAGCATCACTCATTATTAGAGAAATGCAAATCAAAACCACTATGAGGTACCACCTTACACCGGCCAGAATGGCCATCATCAAAAAGTCCACAAACAGAAAGTGCTGGAGAGGGTGTGGAGAAAAAGGAACCCTATTACGCTGTTGGTGGGAATTTAAATTGGTGCAACCACTGTTGAAAACAGTATGAAGATTCCTCAGAAAACTAAAAATAGAATTGTCATTTGATCCAGCAATCCCACTCCTGGGCATCTATCCAGAGAAAACGTTGACTTGAAAAGACACGTGTACTCCAGTGTTCCCTGCAGCACTCTATACAACAGCCAAGACATGGAAACAACCTAAATGCCCATCGACAGAGGAGTGGATAGGGAAGATATAGTACATATACACAGTGGAATATTACCTAGCCATTAAAAGGAAGGAAATAATGGCGTTTGCAGCAATATGAATGGACCTAGTAATGATCATGCGAAGTGAAGTCAGTCAGACAGGGAGACACCATCAAATACTACCACTTACATGTGGAATCTGAAAAAATGACACAGTGAACTTCTTTGCAGAACAGACACTGACTCACAGACTTGGAAAAACATGGTTTCCAAAGGAGGCAGGTTGGGAGGTGGGGGGATGTACCGAGGGGTTGGGATGGAAACGCAATAGAACTGGTTATGATGGTCATTGTACAACTATAAATGTAATAAAATTCATTGAGTAATTAAAAAAAAAAACATAAAGGAACCACCCCAGAAAACCCCAGGCCCAGACCAGCGAAGATCAAAGACCAGCTAGTCCTAGAGCACGGTGAAGTGTATTCCAGAGTGTAGGAAGGGGCTTTTTTTTGGCTTTTTTTTTTTTCTTTAGGGCTGCACCAGCGGCATGTGGAGGTTCCCAGGCTAGAGGCTGAATCAGAGCTGTAGCCACCGGCCTACACCACAGCCACAGCAACAGCATTGCAGGATGTAAGCTGCGTCTCTCGTGGCAATGCAGAATCCTTAACCCACTGAGTGAGTCCAGGGATCAAACCCATGTCCTCATGGATCCTAGTCAGATTCATTTCTGCTGAGCCACAATGGGAACTACTATCCCAGAGCATAGAAACCAAAGGAAACCTTCGCACTTCCTCTTCTGAAGCTGGGATAATATCAGTTACTTAAACCAGATAAGGACAGGATGAAGGAAAAAATCCGTATACCAGTATCACTCATGAGTATTCATGCAAAATACTAAAAATTAGCAAATGAAATCTAATACAAACATAATACAGCAGCATCACAAAAATAATGCACTGTGACTGGGATTAAGGAAAAAGATTCATAGTTCTCCATGGGTACGTCCTGTTCAAAATTCAATGACATGATAAGAGAGTAGGAATTGAAGGAAATGTCTTTTCCTTTCTCTTTTTTTACAGCCACACCTGCGACTTACGGACGTTCCTAGGAGGGCGACTGAATCTGAGCTGCACCCACAGCAACGCTGGTTGCTTTTCCCCTACTGCGCTAGGCCAGGGGTCAGACCTGAGCCCCATAGAGACCCGAGCTGCCGCAGTTGGATTCTTAATCCACCGCACCACAGCGGGAACTCCAAGGGAAGCTTTCTTTTTTAAAGAAATTGTAAGATATACAGAGGATATGCCGTCGTAGCCACTTTAAAGTGTGCGGTGCACTGGCTTTAACCATCTGAGCCAAGACACATGGTCCTAAAGCCAAGATCTGACCTCATGAAGACACTCGAGGCATTTCCACCAAGACCAGGAACAAATCACGGCTGCCCGCTGCCTCCCCGTCTACCCAGCACCTGTCAGACAAAAGGAATCACTCAGAGGCATAACAATCAGTAAAGAAGTCAAACCATCTGTATTTGCAGATGACACGAGACCATATTTGGAAAACCCTAGAGGATTGATCTAAAGAGAATTCATTCAGGAGTTCCCTTTGAGGGGCTCAGTGGGTTATGAACCCAACTAGCATCCATGAGAATGCAAGTTCGATCCCTGGCCTCAGTGGGTTAAGGATCCGGTGTTGCCGTGAGCTGTGGTGTAGGTTGCCGACGCGGCTCGGATCCCATGCGGCTGTGGCTGTGGTGTAGGCCGGCGGCTGCAGCCCTGATTCGACCCCTAGTGTGGGCGCTTCCATGTGGTGCAGGTGCGGCCCTAAAAAGACCAAAAATAAATAAAGACTTCCGTCAGGGAGCAGGGAACAATATTAACACTGAAGTCGATAGCCTTCTTGCATATGAGCGATAAACAAAAGACCGTAGGGAAAAATCGTATGTACAGTTTTATCAACGTTTGCTCAGGAATAAATTTAACCAGAAACACGTGAACCTCTGCAAGAAGTGTTCTAGAAAGACACAAAAGTAGACTTGAACCATTGGAAAGACAGCTGTCCTTTGGGGCAGGATGACTCAGCTTTATGGAGAGTCAGGTCTCCCTAACTATGAGTTCAAAGAAATATCAGTAAAAGTATTAGCTGTTCTATGGAATTAAGCATGTTGATCTTGAAGTTCCTCTGAAAAAAACAAAAATAGCCAGAAAAACAGGAACGCCAACCAGCATTAACCCTTCCCATGGAGCCTCGTGAGACTGTGTGGGGCAGGCACGTAAGTAAACGGGACAGCAAGGTAGGGAAAATGCAGAATTAGCCCCAGGCAGCTGCGGAAGGAAGCTGCGTGTGTGACAGGGTGTTGTCTCAAATCACTGGGTAAGATGAACTTTTAAGAAAGTGTGCTGCCATTTGGAAAAAGATAGACATTAGATCCATTTCTCACTCCACACACAAGGACGAAATCCAGGTAGATGAGGATGCAGAAAACGGAAGCACTCCAGTAGGGGGAGAAAACGGAGGTGCATTTCCTATTAACCTGGCTGTAGGAGAGGTCTAAACATGACTCAAAATCCAGAGGCAATAAAAGGATCAATAAAATGGATTATTTACAAATACATTTTTGTATGACAAGAAACACCGTAAATGAAAGAAAAACTGACAAACCAGCAGAAACTGCTTGCCACGTAGACCACAGAGAGCTGTCTCTGTCCCTTTGTAATGTCCCTAATGTAGAAAGAGCCCTTTAAAACACTGAGAGACAAAGGACCGAAACCAGGCGGAGAAGGGAAGAAAATGACATGCACAAATAATTTACAAAGTTTGTAAAAATAACCCTCAAATGTGAAAAAAATGCTCAAACTCACTCGTCACTGGAGAAATGCACATTGAAATGACAATGAGACACTATTTCTCACACAGCGGATGGCCAAAAACTTAAATAAAATGATGACACACGCAGCTGGTGAGGCTCTGGGGAAGCACCCTCCGGGACGTCACTTGAAGGAATACGAACTGGCACAACCTTTTTGGAGGGAGCTTTGGCCCCAACTAGCAAAACCCCTCATGTCCCTCTGCTCCCACTTCTTGGGATCAATCTGAGGGTATGCGTTCTACAATAAGAAACACACACTCATGGGAGTCCCTGCTGTGGCTCAGCAGAATCTGCCTACCATCCGTGAGGACGCACGTTTAATCCCTGGCCTCACTCAGTGGGTTAAGGATCCGGCGTTGCCATGAGCTGAGGTGTAGGTTGCAGACGCGGCTCGGATCCTGCATGGCTGTGGCTGTGGCGAAGGCCGGCGGCTACAGCTCCTGTTAGACCCCTAGCCTGGGAACCTCCGTATGCAGAGGCTGTGGTAATAAAAAAAAAAAGTTACTTACGTTTCTCACAGGTTCAAGGTTTGTCTGTCCTTGCTAAGGAACTGCTCCTTTTACTGTCAGCCAAGGACTCTCTGTCCGCAGCGAAGCTCTGCCTCAGAGGCCTTCACTGGGCACCCGCGTCGCAGCGTCAGCTTGCTTTTGGTGCATGTACGTTCTCGGGGCAGTCCCCCCCTTCCCTTCATCGCATTTTAGGTAAGTCCTTTGTAAATAGCAGGTGTTTTCTGCTCTAAAATCTGTCTTATAACTGGCAAGCCAACTATATTTGTAAGAAATACAGTCACCGGTGCCTGTGCCTCTGCACTGCAGTCCTCTTGTCTCCTAACTGCAGCCTTTCCCGCTGGCGCCTCCCTTCGCGTGCTTTCCTTCAGGCCGCTTGGCTTTTACTCACTTCACACTCTCCCCCACGCCGCTGTTTGGCAAGCTCTACATTCTGTTTCTCTTCCTTCGGTGCCTGATAAAACAAAGGCTATTTTGTTACAGGATGGACAGATGGTGGACTCTCTCAATCAGGAAGATTCGAGATGGACAAATGGGGCCAGGCTCGGCCTCTCCTGCCGGCTGCGCCCCCTCCGCACAGTGCGGGCGGGACTGGGGACGCCTTTCCTCTGCTTTCCCTGAAGTCAGCCCTGAAAGCTGAGCTGGGCCAGGCCACGTGGGCTTGTCTGGGGAGCCCGTGGCAGCACACATGGGATGTGGACGAACACACTAGATGATTGTTTCTCTGGCATAATCTCCCTGGGTAAAAGGAAAAAATAGCTCAGGTAGCAAGATAACACAAAGATGAGAACTTGTCATTAAAGAAAAAAGGGCATTGTTCAGTGAGATGAATGCACAGCAGCATGTAGTAACGTGAATATTTCTCCTCGGTGATGGAATCCAGACACAGCTAGGCACATTGTTGCCAAGCCAGAGGACCGACTGCATTTCCCCAAAGTGCGAGGAAATGTGTCCTGTCTTTCTGGCATGCAGTCATGATGGCTGGTGCTCCAGCAGCCATTTTGGTTCATGAGGCATTGCACCAAGGATGGCAGGGCAGAAAGATACTTATTTAATAAACATGTATAAAAGCTTATTATATGTCAGGCCTTGCTCTAAACCTTTTACAAGCATTAACTTTGTCCCCAGAGCAGCCACACAAGGTCTGCTTGGTCCACTTGCCCAGCCCCAGAGTAGCTCAGCAGGGCACAGATAAGAAGAATGTGACAAGTAGACACAATGGACAAATTCACCCCATATGGGCCCTAGCTCATCATGCTCTCTTTTCATGTACCACCTGTCTTCCCTTTTTTTTTTTTCTCCAGCCCATCTTTAGATGTGGAATTTAACCTCGTTTTACACTTAAGTTCATCTTAAATTTCTCTTGCCCGCTCTCTGCGTTGTCCCTCTGTTTGTGGCTTTCCTGCTTCTCCCAGGTACGACGTGGGAGACAAGTCTTAAAGCACGACGAGAGAAAAGCCAAATGGCATGGAGGGTGGTGACTAACGGCTCATTAGCAGTGGAGACAGCAAAAGGTAGTAGAACAAAGTGCTGAGAAAAATAGCCGCCAGCCTAGGACTGTAAATTAACCTGCACAAGCCAAGATGAAGTAAAGACATTTTCAAGCAAGTGAAAACAAAGGGAATTTATCATTCAAGGAACTAAACCATCAGAGGAAGACCGCTCAGACACAGAGGGGGAGGTGAGCCAAGGAACTGGTGAACACAAACAGGTATTTACTGTGAAAAAGCACGATAACGGTCCAAGTCTACTTTGGGCTGGTTAAACACCAAGGTAGACCCCCAGACACCAGGCAACAATGACGCAGAGACAAAAGGTGACAATCACAGTGAAAGACCCTGAGATGTTGCATTTTGTAGGAGACTAGAGTAACTCTTGTTTTTACTTTTATTTTACTTGTTATTTTTTGCGGCATACAGAAGAATCTGCACCGGGGGCAAACCTGCACCACAGCAGCGACCCAAGCCACGGGAGAGACAGTGCTGGATCCTTAACCCACTGGGCCATCAGGGAACTCCTAGAGTGACTTTAGATTTTGTCAGTCTGAGTATACAGTTAAAACGGGACCACCGGGAAGACTGGAAATAGAACAAGTTTGTAGATCTCAAGTAGGAGAGAGGAAAACTAGAATAAGAAAATCTTAATTCAGAAGATGAGGGAAAAACACATACCTGCAGGTGGGTGTGGGACCGGGGTGGGCCGGGGCGGGGGGAGGGTGCCTGGGGAGCTCTGTGGACACTTTGGGGTGTTCTGTCCTTGTCCCATCTTAGGACCATAGTGACAGGAGAGGTCCGGCCAGGAGGTGGGATGGAGGCTGTACTGGGGATGGGCCGAAGCTGGTGTTTTCCCCACAGCTGCAGCCATGACCGGCTGGCTCAGGAGTCTTCACTTTTTCTTCTCAACCAAGTCGAGTGTTGAGAGCAGAGACCACAACACACACACACACACACACACACACACACACACACACACACACATACACACACACAACACACACACACACACACATACACACACA
>PVHT020000170.1:11277329-11354222 GCA_004024745.2 Catagonus wagneri | reverse complement strand
CACACACACACACACAACACACACACACACACACACACACACTTTTTTTTCTTTTTACAACTGCACCTGTGGCGTATGGAAGTTTCCAGGCTAGGGGTCAAAATGGAGCTGCAGCTGCTGGCCTACACCAGAGCCACAGCAACGCCAGATCTGAGCCGCATCTGTGGCCTACACACAGCTCATGGCAATGGCAGATCTTTAAACCACTGAGCGAGGCCAGGGATTGAACTCGCACCCTTTTGGAGACTGTGGGGTTCTCAGCCTTCTGAGCCGCAATAGGAACCCCAGACAACATACGTTAATTTGAAAGAGTACAGCTCAGTGGCATTTCATGCAGTTACTGGTGTGCTGGAGTTCCCACTGCAGCACAGGGGGTTAAGGATCCGGCGTCGTCTCTGGCAGTGTGGGTTTGATCCCTGGCCCGGGAACATCCACATGCCATGGGTGCAGCCAAATAAGACAAAACAAAATAAAAACAGGTGTTGTGCAAACACGGCCTTTATCTAATTCCCAACATTTTCATCACCCAAAAGGGAACCACGGCCGCTCCGCGGTCCCCCGGCCCCCCGGCGACCACCAGGCTGCTGCTGGTCCCCGCGGAAGAGGAAGCGTCGGCCTCGGACTCACTGCTCTTCCCTCTGACACGGGGCGCGGGGGCTTCTCCCCACCCGACCGGCCCTCCGCCCCTCGGACCCCAGCCGTCCCGCAGGTCAGTTCAGCTCGACACTAACCCCCGGGAGCTGGCGCGGACCCCGAGGGTTAAGGGCGCGGCCCCGCGACAGCGTGCCCGCTTCAGGCGCCATCCCAGGGGGCGGCCGCCTTGGGTTTGCAAATTGGCTGAACGGCTCACGGCGGTTCACTGACGTTTACCAAGTAAGGAGGGACCGGGCGAGGTCCTCTGTCCCCGCGGAGCGGAGCTGCGTCACCCTCTGCGACGTGGACGCGGCCAGCCCCGAGGGAAGTCGCCGGCTCCTCCGCGGGCCGCACGCGGGCGCCTCCCTTCATCCTCACGCCCGGTGGGTGTCGTTCCGACCCCTGCCCTGAAGCAGGGCCCCAGGGGCCTGGGAGGGCAGCAGTAATCGGTCTGGATTTTGAATCTGGGTCTTTGGCTTCCCAGGCGAAGCCCACCGTCCCCGCTGGTCCAGGGAGGCCACCGCCCGGGACCGGCCTGGGATTGGGAAGGCGCGGTCAGATGGGGTCAAGGACCAAGTTCCACTACGCCGGCAGCAGACACTGACTCAGCAGCGTTTTTTTCATCCTTAAAAATCTTACAGTCCAGTAATTTCCTGTTTCTTCCTTCTCAGTAGTAATACTGTTTTGCTTTCAACTCTTCATTTAAATCAGGGCCAGACGAAACTTTCCTCCCCGCTGCCCGAGGTTTCCCACACCCCTGACTCCCAGGACAAGAAGACACTTCCATTTTTTCTCTGTAGATTGCAAGTCACACTCGACGTGTCCTCCTTCCCATTTTGCATTTGAATAGTGAACACTTCATTAGTGGAAAAAAATGATTATTTATTCATTGATCTCCTTAATGGCCTCACCGGGGGGCACATGGAAGTTCCCGGGCCAGGGGTTGAATCTGAGGTGAGGCTGTGACCTGCACTGCAGCTGCGGCAACGTGAGATCCTTGAACCCCCTGTGATGGGTTGGGGGCAGAACCTGCACCTCCACGGGGACCCGAGCCACTGCGGTCGGATTCTTTACCCACTGTGCTGTAGTGGAAACTCCAGAAAAACGAATTTCCGAGGAGGAATTGAAAACCTTTTATTCCGTGGGGGACTTGGTGGCGGGAGGACCCTGTGTGTCCCCGAGGCAGGTGGGAAGCAGCACCTCACTTGGGAGGGGCAGGCAGTGCAGATGGGGCCGCAGCCAAGGAAAGGGCAGCCCCAACCACATGGAGCCAAGCGGGAAAAAGCCCCTCCTAGTCCTCTTCTAGCAGCGGAGACAATGGAACCCTCGGGAGGCAGGGCAGGGGGAGTGGAGTGGAGTGTGCGTGTGCGTGTGTCCATATGTGCGTGCTTGCGCCCACGCGCCTTGGGGGGGGTGTGCACGTGTGTGCCTGTTGGTGTGTGCACCTGTGCATCTGAGTGTGTGCCTGTGTGTGCACGTGTGCATCTGTGTGTGCACGTGTGTAGTTGCAGCATCTGGACTCTTCGCAGGGGAGGGAAATGCACACAATGGTGGTTGGGTTTCCTAAGAGCTTTGGAGGTGCTGGATGGGGACCTCCCGCCGGGGGCTTCCGAGAAGGCTGTGAGGCCCCCTATCCTGGCCCCGTTCCTCCTGTGAGGGGGTCTCCCTGTGCAGCTTCCCTGGTTGCCCGAGGGCCCTGTCTTAGATGCACCCTCGCGCTCAGATGGACTAAGGGCTCATTTTCTTGCGTTTCTGCGGAATTTGGTCTCGCTCCTGAGCTCAGAGAGTTTGCAGTTTGAGTTTTGCATCTGTGTTTCGAGAGGACCTAAGTTACACTCTTCAAAGGGGGTGGCTGCAGTGCTGTTAACCCTCCAGCCCTTGGGGCCCGCCTCCGTGGTCGTGGGGAGGGCCCCCCAAGCCGCGGGAAGCCCCCCCGGGCGTCCCTGACCCCTCCCCGTCTCCCCATCATGATGTGCTCTTTTGCTTGAACTCTCTCCTGTCTCAGAAGATTGCTAAAAGCTAGTTCTCTGAAGAGCCAATTTGCCAAATGACCAGTTCCCTGAATTTATGGTTTCTTGGAAGTAATTCATTTTAGTTGAACAGTTTTCAATTTGTGTTCTTATCAGTGTATTCAGACTGTTCCTCCGTCCCTGCTCCAGGGCCCTGGAGGTGGAGGGTGGGGCGGGAGATTTGCTGAGGCGCTGCAGAGCAGGTTTTCAGCCTATAACCTTGACCATGAAGAGTTCTGATCAGCCAGCTCTTAATTAACATAAAATAATCATCATAAAACAAACATTTCACATTGAACAATAACCTATGATGTACTTTTTGTAATTATGTTTTTATAGATGGATTTATTCTTTCATTTTTTTTCCATCTGGAAGCATAAAAGAGGTTGCTGATTGCCTGGTCCATATCAGTGCTCTCTTCTTTTCCTTTAACAGAAGGTCTCCTTTTTGGGGAGCACTCTTGGGCCCAGTAAACAATCACATTTCCTTGTCTCCTTTGGTGGTAAGGTGGATTGGCAAGATCTAAAGGAATGAGTTTGGGGGAACCTCGAACAAAAAGTCCTGGGACTCACCTGGGAGGCACACTCTGCCTCTCTACTTACTTTCTGCCTGGAATGTAGTCACAATGGCTGGATCTACTGCAGCCACATTGGGGCCAAAGGTCACCTTGATGACGAATGCTGAGAGACTGAATGTATAAATGAACACTGGTCTGGATTTTGAATCTGGGTCTTTGGCTTCCCAGGCGAAGCCCACCGTCCCCGCTGGTCCAGGGAGGCCACCGCCCGGGACCGGCCTGGGACTGGGAAGGCGCGGTCAGATGGCTGACCCCCAAACTGTAGGAACCTGCACAGGAATCCAACCCCTTATCTTAAAGCCAGCCTGCTGTAAGTCAGACATGCGGGAATTCGGACTGCTATCTCTAGGACCTGGTTCAGCAAGCTAAATAATAACCCTTGCAACAACTGGCCCCAAATGTCCATGACTTGAGTAATAACTGATAGTATCTCTAATTTTTTTCCCCTGGTTCCAACCTAGGACCAACCAGAGAAAGCCAAATATGCCCCCTAATGGATCACATAGGACACCCACTTCTAGTGAGCCTGCCTACAGCTTCCCACACCAGCAGCCTCCATTAGGCACACTGGAACCTCCCTTTTCTCCCCACTGAAGCTTCCCCCCGCCTCCCTGAGAGTCTCTGACCCCCTTGCGAGAGCCAGCTCTGAGTAAGTATCCTTCACTTTCTCATGTGAGTGAGTCTCATTTGTTTCCGTGATGCCACACGTCAAGGATGGTGAAGCAGAAACACAGAAGGACCTGGAGCTCTGCTCAGAGGGCCCCTGTTCTGCAAGCCAAGGACTGCTGGGAAAATCCAATGAAGTCTCCTCCCAAACCAGAAAATCTTTCCATAAAGGCAGAAGGAAAAGGCAGCGGTGTTATCCCTAAACAACCACTTAGCTGCGATGCGATGTGCATCCGGGCTTCTGCTCCGGAGGCTTCAAAGACGGGAAGGAGTCTTTCTCTTGCAGGAAAGTAACCACAGCCCTTCGTGTTCACGTTTCCAAGATGAAGCTGTTCAATTTGTTGGCGGTGTAACTGGAGGTAGGTTTGTGACACGGAGTCAGGTGCCAGCTGAAGCTTGCCCATCTCCTCCTAGGAAACCGGGAGATGGGCTGTTATCCTCGTTGGTGACTGCGTTTCGAAGAGACCCAACTAATCCACTCTGAGAGCGCGTTTTTGGTGGGAATTCCCACCGCCGGAGTCCGGGATGACAGCAGCGTTCCTCTGGACTGTGTGTCATGATGAGGCCACAGCAGGAGAAAGATGGCTCCGAAAACTAGGTCACTGAGGAGAGTGACACGCTGGGGCAGGGTCAGCAGAACCAGTCTTCTCGCTTTTGCAGGAACAGGCATCTCTGGCACCCCTTAGGTCCGGGAGGGTGGGGGGGACCTGTTTCGGGGTCCAGAGGGGCTGGCTGCCTGGAGAGGATAGGTAGGAGCTGTGGCCCTCAGTGAAAGAGCTCAGACAGTTTGTGTCGAAACAGCAAGTGGGAGTTCCCATGGTGGCTCAGCAGGTTAAGAATCTGACTAGTATCCGTGAGGATGCAAGTTCAATCCCTGGCCTCGCTCAGTGGGTTGGGAATTGGCATTGCCATGAGCTGTAGTCTAGGTTGCAGATGCATCTCAGATCCCACATTGCTGTGGCTGTGGTGTAGGCTGGCAGCTGTAGCTCCAGTTCAGCCCTTAGCCTGGGAACTTCCATATGCTGCTCTTTCAGCCCTGAAGTGAAAAGAAAAAAAAAAAAAGAATCTGACTATTATCCATGAGGATGCAGGTTTGATCCCTGACCTTGCTCAGTGCGTTAAGGATCCAGTGTTGCTGCAGGCTGCAGCATAGTTCGAAGATGTGGCTCGGATCTGGTGGTGTGGCTGTGGCATAGGCCAGCAGCTGCAGCTCTGATTTGACCCTTAGCCTAGGTTCTTCCATGTGCTGTGAGTGCAGCCCTTAAGAGGTAAAAAATAAAAATAAAAAATAGATACCAAACCAGCAAGGATATGGAAGAACTCAACAACGCCACTGATCAACAGGATCTAATCAGCCTCCACAGAACACTCCACCAATAGCAGCACAGTACACAGGCCTTTTCAAAGTCCATGGTACAAATACCAAGATAGATGACATCATGAACCATAAAACAAACCTCAACAAATTAAAAAGAATTGAAATCATACTAAGTAAGTTCTATGATCACTGTAGAATCAAACTAAATACCAGTAACAGAAAGCTAATAGGAGTAATCTGTGGATCAACAGGAAATTTCAAGGGAAATAAAAAAAATCAGACTGATTCAAAATGAAGATACAGTGTAACAGTCTTAGCTATGGGACAGTTAAAGCAGGGCTGAGAGGAAAATTTATAGCACTAAATGCTGACATTGGTAGAGAGGAAACATGGAGTTCTCATTGTGGCACAGTGGAAACGAATCCAACTAGGAACCATGAGGTTACGGGTTTGATCCCTGGCCTTGCTCAGTGGGTTAATGATCCAGTGTTGCTGTGAGCTGTGGTGTAGGTTCCAGATGTGGCTCAGATCTGATGTGGCTGTGACTGTGGCGTAGGCTGTCCTCTATAGCTCCAATTCAACCCCTAGCCTGGGAACCTCCATATGCCACTGTTTTGGCTCTAAAAAGAAAAAAAAAAAAAAGAAAGAAAAAGAAACATTTAATCAGTAATCTCAACAAAAGGAAGAGCAAAAATAACCCCCAAACAAGAAGAAGGAAGGAAATTAAAAAGAGAATAAGTTAAGGAAATTGAAAATAGAAGCAGGTCGATGAAACAAAACGCTGATTCTTTCAAAAGGTCAGTCAAGGAGTTCCCGTTGTGGCTCAGTGGTTAACAAATCTGACTAGGAAGATGACGTTGCGGGTTTGATCCCTGGCCTCGCTCAGTGGGTTGGAGATTCAGTGTTGCCGTGAGCTGTAGTGTAGGTTGCAGATGCGGCTCGGATCCCGTGTTACTGTGGCTGTGGCCTAGGCCAGGGGCTACAGCTCTGATTAGACCCTTAGCCTGGGAATTTCCGTATGCCGGGGGTGTGACCCTAAAATGACAAAAAAAAAAAAAAGTCAAACAAAGGGAGGATATACAGATTACCAAAATCAGGATGAAAGAGGGACTGTTACTACTGAACCTCAGCCTAAACCTCACATTTCATATAAAAGCTAATCCAGGGAGTTCCTGTCGTGGCGCAGTGGAAACGAATCCAACTAGGAACCATGAGGTTGCGGGTTTGATCCCTGGCCTCGCTCAGTGGGTTAACGATCCAGCATTGATTGCCGTGAGCTGTGGTGTAGGTTGCAGATGCTGCTTGCATCTGGCGTGGCTGTGGCTGTGGTGTAAGCTGGCAGGTGTAGTTCCGATTAGACCCCTAGCTAGGGAACCTCCATATGCCATAGGTGTGGCCCTAAAAAGACCAAAAAAAAAAAAAAGTTAACTCAAGATGGAACATGGATGAAAATGCAAAACTCTTAAGACTTTTAGAAAAAAAGGAGAAGGACTAGGCAGAGAGTTCTTAGATTTGATGTCAAAAGCAAGATGAGTGGAGTTCCTGTTGTGGCGCCATGGAAACGAATCCAACTGAATAGTATCCCTGAGGATGCGGTTTGATCCCTGGCCTTGTTCAGTGGGTTTGGGAACCAGCATTGCCTGAGCTGTGGTGTAGGTTGCAGATGTGGCTTGGATTCTGCGTTGCTGTGGCTGTGGTATAGGCCAGCAGCTACAGCTCTGATATGACCCCTAGCCTGGGAAGTTCCATATGCCAAGAGTGTGGTCCTAAAAAACAAACAAATCAAAAAAAAAAACAAACAAAAAAAAAAACCAAGATTAGTGATGGGAAAAGTGGAAAAATTGGACTTCATTAAAATTAAAAATGTTTGTAGTTCCTGTTGTGGATCAGTGGTTAAGAACCGGATATAGGAGTTCCCTTCGTGGCTCAGTGGTTAACGAATCTGACTAAGAACCATGAGGTTGCGGGTTCGATCCCTGGCCTTGCTCAGTGGGTTAAGGATCCGGCGTTGCCGTGAGCTGTGGTGTAGGTCGCAGACACGGCTCGGATCCCGCGTTGCTGTGGCTGTGGCGAAGGCCGGCGGCTACAGCTCCTGTTAGACCCCTAGCCTGGGAACCTCCATATGCTGCGGGTGCGGCTTACATAAAAGGCAAAAAGACAAAAAAAAAAAAAAAAAGAACCGGATATAGTCTCTGTGAGGATGCCGGTTCCTTCTCTGGCCTTGCTCAGTGGGTTAAATATCTGGCGTGGCCACAAGCTGCCATGTAGCTTGCAGATTGAGCTCAGATCCGGTGTTGCTGTGGCTGTGGCATAGGCTGGCAGCTACAGCTCCAATTTGACCCCTATCCCAGAAAATTCTGCATGCTGCAGGTGTGGCTGTAAAAAGAAAAAAAAATTAAGAACGTTTGCTCTGTGGAAGATGCTGTTAAGAGGGTGAAAAGACAAGCTGGAGACGGGGAGAGAATATTTGCAAACCGCGTGTCTGACAGAAAACTGGCCTATACAAGGAACTTGGCAAAACTCAACCATAAAAACAATAAAACAATGACTCCCCCCTCCCCAAACAAACAGGTTTGGAGTGAGTTAAAGACATGAACACACAGTTTAGCAATTAGCGTATACAGAGCACATCTTTTCAGGTGTCCAACATAGCTGTTCCAGAATGGGCTCTCAGCATACACTGATCAGAAGGGCTAAAACAAAACAGTGACAGCACCAAATACTAAAAGTCTGGAGAAACTGGGCCATTGTACGTAGCCAGTGGGAAAGTAAAAAGTATAGTCATTCTGGAAAATGGTTCGGTTGTTTCATATAAAAGCAAACATAGGAGTTCCCATTGTGGCTCAGCAGGTTAAGGACCCAGTGTTCTCTCTGTGAGGATGTGGGTTTGATCCCCAGCTGCTTCGATCCCTGGCTTCACTCAGTGGGTTAAGGATTCAGAGTTGCTGCAAGCTGTGGCATAGTTCACAGATGTGGCTCAGATCTGGCATTGCTGTGGCTGTGACACAGGCTGGCAGTTGCAGCTATGACTTGACCGCTGCCCCAGGAACTTCCATATGCCGCAGATGAGGCCATAAAAAAAAAAAAGCGTACAATTGCCACATGACCCAGTGTGTACAGTCCTGGGCATTCATCCCAGAGGGATGAAATGTCGTATTCATGCAAAACCTCTGGGTAAATGTTTATAGCAGCTTTGTTTGTGATAGCCCCCGACTAGAACCAACCCAGGTGCCCTTCAGCAGGTGAACAGTTAAGCTGTGATCCATTCTGCTACGGAACAGTTCCTCAGCCATAAAAAGAACAAAGTCCCAACGCACTTCAGGATCCGGGTGAACTGCAGAGAGTGGGGCTGAGCTAAAGGAGCAAACCTCCAAAGGTCACCCACTGCGTGGCTGCATTTATAGAACGTTCGCCACGTGGCACAGTTAGAGATGCAGAGCAGACTAGCGACTTCGGGGGCGACGGAGGGGGTGGGGCGGGAGGTTAGAGAGTGAGGCTGTCGGGGCAGCAGAGGGGGCCTGCGGGGGGTGCTTTGTACTTGAAGCCCATGGGTCAGCAGCCCAGTGTGGCACCGCGCAGGCTCGCGCCCGAGCTTACCGTGGGGGGTTCTGGGTAAAGGTCACATGCAGGCTCTCTGTGTCCTTTCTTACAACTGCATGGAACCTACGTTGATCTCAAAATAAAAAGTTTAATACATATATTTCTATTTATTTATTTATTTTTGGTCACCCCCACAGCACGCGGAAGTTCCGGGGCCAGGGGTCGAACCCATGCCACAGCAGTAGCCTGAGCCAATACCAGATCCTTAACCTGCTGAGCCAGCAGGGTTTGAATGGACGCTTCTCAGACTTTGGGAATGGTGGGGGCAGGGTGGGCTGGGGGGTGGCCCAGGTGGGGGCAGCCCATGGGATGGGAAGTGTCCTGGAGTTTTGGCTGCAGCCTGTGGACTGCTGGTCACTGAGCCCCCGGCCAGGATGATCCGGGTCTCCCGCACCTGAAGCAGCATCGACTTTCCTTGTGGGGATTTTGAAGGAACCACAGAAGGACCCTTCTGGGGGGCACGTGGAGAGCAGCCCCGCCCCATGGGGTACGGAGCAGCACAGCCTCACTGGACCCCAAAAGGACCAGACCCAGGGGGACCAGACCTGGAGTCGGGGCTCCCTCCAGCTCCCCGGGAAGCAGCGTTTGTTGGAAGGGACCAGTTATGCCTGTGGGCACAGAGGGTGATACACGGTGACTCAGGCCAGGCTGCGGTCAGCAAGGACGACACCGCAATAACTAAAGAAGCTGGGGCAGTGTGGGTTTGCATGATCGCACCCCTCCCCCAGGGGGCGGGCTTCACCCCGCGTCCCCTCATTCGTCAGCAGGCGGGGACAACAGCCCAAGGGTGGCCTGAGTGGAGGCAGAGGATGCTCGTTTCTGCTAGAATCCTTTGTTTCTGAACAAGAACAGATGTGTTTTGGCGTTCCCTCGTGGTGCATGGGGTTCCATGGTGCATGGGGTTCAGTCCCTGGGCTCAGAACTTCCGCATGCCATGGCTGTGGTCACACACAAAAAAAAGCAGATGTATTGTTTTTCATTTTTATGCTTTTATTTTAGGGCCACACCTGCGGCATATGGAAGTTCTGGGCTAGGGGTCTAATCGGAGCTGTAGCTGCTGGCCTACGCCACAGTCACAGCAACACCAGATCCGAGCCACATCTGCGACCTACGCTGCAGCTTGCAGCAACGCCAGATCCTTAACCCACTGAGCGAGGCCAGGGATCAAACCTACATCCTCATGGATGCTTGTCAGGTTCTTAACCTGCTGAGCCACAACGGGAACTCTCAGATGTATTTTTCTTAAAGACAGGCACGTGGAGAATCTATTTAGTAGAAATGGTAGACAGCGGCTCATCGCAGGGATCAAGAAAATACCGCAAGCCTTTTCCCAGGGGCTTTTGTGGAAGCCTCTCGGAAACGAGTGGTCTGGCCTGCGGGGAGGCCGTCACAGTCTCTTCTCAGCACCTCTTCCGAGCTGCCTTTAAGGTGATTTTTTTTTTTTTTTTTGGCTGCAGCGTGCAGTGGCTTAATGGGGGATCTCAGTTCCCAGCCCAGAGTGCGAACCTGGGCTGCAGAGGTGCAAGTGCTCAGTCCTGTAACCACTAGATGCCAGGGAATTGCCCCTCTGGGTCACTTTAATGCAACGCTAGTGGCCCTTTCAGCAGAAAATTTGAGCAGTAAACCCAGTGATTCCTCCAGGCTCCTGCATAAAATTTCAAATATCTGCCTTTTAATCACTCACTCACTCACTCTCGCGCTTATCCAGCATCCTCGGGCAGGCCCCCACCCCCTCCCCGCGCTGGGGCCACAGGAAGGCAGAGAACTTATCTTCCCATATTTCCCGCTGCCCGGCCTCCTCCACCCCCGGTGGCCCAGGTGTCTTTTAAGATACCACTGAAGGCAGCTCCCTTGTCAGCAATTCGCTTAAGGGAATGAGATTTTGTAAAAAGTTTCCTGGTGCTTATGGGATTTTTTTTGTGTGTGTGCTTCTGACTGATGTGCTGATGTGAGCTGACAGAGGCCCCTGGCGGAATGTCGGGGCTGACGCATTTGCTCATATCAGGAGGGCACGTGGAGGCTCACGAGGCTACCAGCAAGGTTACCGGCAAGGCTGGATTTCAAAGGTGCCCGAGAGAATGAAAATATAAGGTGCCTGTTGCCCTGGCGCTGTTTCCTCTTCTACCGCGGAGCCCCCACCCCCACCCCCACCCACACCCCATTCACTTTTTTTTTGGTCTCTTTAGGGCCGCACCTGCAGCATATGGGTGCTAGGGGTCCAGTCGGAGCTACAGCCACTAGCCTACGCCACAGCCCCTGCAACATGGAATCTGAGCCGCATCTGTGACCTGCGCCACAGCTCACAGCAATGCCGGATCCTTAACCTACTGAGCGAGGCCAGGGATCGAACCTGCATCCTCATGGATACCAGTCGGGTTCGTTACTGCTGAGCCACAGCGGGAACTCCCCAGATCGTGCATTTTTGTCAGGAGGAGCGAGGAAGGGAGAGACCTCAGTCTACCGCTCGCCTTTCCCGCAGGTGCCTGCCTCTGCCTTCTTCAGACCCCGGCTCTTCTGGGGAAGCCTGAGCAAGAGAAGACGTGGCCAAATAACAGAGCCGCACCGCTGCCCGGGCTGGGCGGGTGCCACCCGGCTGGCCTCCTGCACTGATGGCCTAACCCGTGGCGAGGCGGAGGCAGGCTCCCGAGCGCCGCCTGCCGCTGATGGAGAGCTAAGAAGGAAATGTGCACACAGAGACGCCGGGGAGAAGGCCAGCGGACAGAGGAGGCAGAAACTGGGGTGAGGCCACCAGGGGCCAGGGAGCAGCAGGGATCGCTGGCAGCCCCAGAACCGACACCAGCTGAGGAAGGACTCCCCGCGGCAGTTTCCAGCGCCTTGAGGTTGGACGTCCGGCCTCCTGACCGTAAGAAAAAAAATCCCTGTTGTTTTAAGCCATGAGCTTGCAGTACCTGGTCACGGCAGCCCGGGGACGCTAATGCAGGAGGCAGGCAGTCCACGTGATTAGGGATCCTGCCAGCTTCTTGGCAGAACAACCCTCCATCCTGGGGGCAGAAGCTGGACCAGCGCAGCGGGGAGGGAGCACCCTGGCATGGCCGGCTTGGGCTTCTGGAAGCCGCCCAGGTTTCCACTCAGGATGGATGGGCTTGTCGGAGGGGAGCGGGCGACACAGAAACAGATGAACGTTTCTGCCCGGTCCCTTTCCAGCTGGCGAACTGGTTGGCACGGTGCACACACATCAGCCACAGGCAGCCTCGGCCCAGGCAGCTCCAGGCGTTTCCATGGCGGTGGGAGCCGCGTGTCCGCCGCCGCAGCCACCAGGGGATCAGTGCCCGTGGGACACGTGCGGCTGTTTCAGAGGCAGGCGCTGCTGGGCATCCCCGCAGCAATGAGAACGGGCAGAACGGTCGGCCCCCCGCAGTCACCCAACGTCGTTACCTGCCCACTGGCACATCCAGTGCATTTTGAATTTTTTGTAAAATTACTTTTAAGGAAAACAGCAGAAATGAGTCCAGAGTTCTCATTGTTGCAGGTTTGACATGAGCCTTGCCGCCCAATGAGGGACCGCGTCTGCCTCTGCCCCCTCTCCTCACACCTGTCCCTTTGTTTTTTAACAAAACCCAAATGTTCTTGTTTTTACCCCATTCACTGCCAGGTCTGAAAACGGTGCCAAGGAAGAATGCTGGCCATCTTTCCATCTTTTGAGTATTCTTCCTCTGGGCTGGGAGTGAGGCACACGTACACTCAGAGATGTGGGCACGCACGCGCACACGCACACGCACACGTCCCCGCCCCGTGCACACGCACAAGCACGCACTCCCCCCCACGCACACGCACACTAACACACACACCCCCCGCTTCGCACTGAGATTTGTCCTCTTGGGGTTCTCAAGGTCAGCGAGCACAAACTCCCATCGGCGTCCGAGCCCCTGCTACGCGTCGGTCCGAGCCCCGCCCCCGGGCGCGCGGGCTCCTCTTCCGCGGGGCTCTCCTCTTCGTGAGCAGCAGCGCGAGTCCCGCACGCACGGCAGCTTCTGGGCTGTGGGAACGTCGCGGGAGCAGGAGGGGCCGCGGGGCAGCGCGGAACCGGGCTCCCTCCCGCGGGCGGAGCGGCCGGCGGATGCCCACTCGGTGGTGATGGCGGTCACACACCCGCCCCTCCCCCAGGCCAGCCGGACTTCCGCCGACACGTGCCCCTGAGCGCAGCTCTGCCTCTCCCTGGACGACCAGCCTGCACTCCTGGCCGACCTCGCAGCCCCCCCACCTGCAGCCCAGGCCCCACCTCACTGGGGCAACGGGTGCCCCCCCACCCCTGTGCTTCCAAGCCCACTGGCTCCTCTTGGCCTTGGGACCTCTCTCCTTCTGTCCTGCTGTCCCTCTGTCCTGTGGGCCCCTGGTGTGGAAGCTGCGTCTCTGGCTCTCCCCTAGTTCAGTTTATTGTCCAGCAGGACTCAGGGCCGCCTCCTCCAGGGAGCACATGGCAAAGGCTGCAGCTCCCAGCCCAGCGGCCGGTCTGCCTGGAGGGCTCTGCACCCACGGCTTCCTGACAGTCCTCTTTTCTGGTTTTCCCGCCGGCCTGGAGCGCCGAGGGGCGGTCGGGCGGGCTGCAGGCACCTGGGACCCAGAGTGCAGCGACGCAGGTTTAAGGACGGGTGGCGGGGCGGGGGGGCAGCGTGGTGCCAGCCTGCCCGCTGGAGCCGGGGCCGAGAGGAAGGCCTGCCCGAGGGCCAGGCCGGGCTCAGGCAGGCGGGCCTCACGTTTTTTCTCAAAAAAGAGTGGGAACATCATCCAGAAAGATTTTTTCCCCACTTATAAGTTTGGGTCCCCAGACCCTGGACACGTTGCTGACAGAGACCAGCCACTGCTCGGGGTCGTTGAGGGTGGCGGGCAGCGGGCGGAGTGGGCGCTGGGCTGTGCGCGGGGTTCGAGGACGCAGGGAAGGCTGGTCGTTTGCCGTCCCCCCACCCCCACCTCGGGGGCCAAGACCCCCCCAGAAAGTCATGCCTTTCTCCCACTCCATTTTAAAAATAAAATAGCATTTTAAATTTATTCCACTTAGAAAATTAAAAGCAGTTTATAGAAAAGTTGGGAACTACAGGAAAAAGAAGACGGCCCCCCCCAACCCCCGCGCGCCCATTTCAGCCGGAGTCCTAACTCGGCTTTGCAGCTGAGGAGCTGAGGCTGGGGCTTGGCTGGCGCCCCTTGGCTCTGACTGAGTCAGGGGTCCTTGGGCGGGAAAGCCCAACAGGGCGGACGTGGCCTTGACCTCTGGGCGCTTCCGAAGGGCCTTCTTCCTTCGACCGCGTCTGCTCGGGCTCGTGTACCCCAAGGAGCAAAGCCTCCCCGAGGCCTCGCCGGCCAAGAGGTGGCCGTCCTGACTTTCCCAGCCTTGCTCCCGGCTCCCGGGCCCGTGGCGCTGGGAGAACCCGGCGGGCTGGTCCCGGGGCCAGCACTGAGCCCTCCGTCCGGGGAGCCTGCCTGTGCAGAAAGGCCCGGCTCCCGGGACGAGTGGCGCCCAGAGAGAGGAGGGGTGGCGTGGGCCCGCAGCCGTCCTGGGGTCCCCAGAGCCCAGCTTCCGTCTGCCCCGAGCACCAGGCTGTGCTGGCTGCCCCGGGACAAGGGGAGGGGGGCTGTGTGAGGGTCCCGGGGCGGCCGTGACAAAGCCCCCAGGCTGGGGGCTCGGATGCAGGGCCCGTGCTCTCCCAGGCTGGAGTTGGGGCCATCGGATCAGGTGCGGGCAGGGCTGGTCCCTCCCAGGGCCTCGCTCCTGGGACGAGGGTGTTGTCCGGTCCCCGAGTGCGCACACGGCCCCTCCACGTGGATTAGGGCCCCTCATCCCTACAATGACCTCACTTTAGCGTCATCACCTCTTTGAAGATCCCGCCTCCAGTGATGTCACACGTGGAGGTGCTGGGGGGACTTCGGGGACGCAGTTTAGCCGTGGAAGGGGCCTCGCACCTGCAGGACCTGGCTCCCACCCCCGGCTCCTCTGTGGGACCCGGTTCCCCCTCCACACAACACCTGCCCACCCTGGGGGCAGGTGGGAAGCCCAGGGGGAAGCTGGGAAAACTTGCCCAAAGACACGGGGGGTTCGAGCCCCCAGCCTCCTCGCCGGCCGCTCTCCGCTCCTGGTGGAGAACAGCGCCCTCCGTCACCAGAGTGAAGATTTTATCCACCCTTTGGACAAATACAGCCAAGGTCTTTCGATTTAAACTTTAAATCCCCCTCATGGCGACACGGGAGGGGCAGAGAGGCGGTGTGACGCCTTCTGGGGGGTCGCCACCGCTTCAGCCTGGTCCTGGGTAGGGGAGGGGACCAGCGAGGCCGCTCCCGGTGCCTGGCCACACGGCCACCTGCCAGCCGACTGTTCCCCCAACGGCTGTTTACCCGGGGTTAAGCACTCTGTGTGTTTACAGTTCATCCAACACTCTTGATTTTTCCATGTAATTTGGCTAAAGATGCCAGCAAGCCAAGGCGGTCACGCTGGCTCAGACACACGGATGGAGCTGCCCACGGGAGGCGCCTGTGGTCCAGCCTGAGGCGGTGGGGTGTGGGCGTACCTGTGTGATTGTGTGTGTGTGTGTGCACACCTGCGCGTGCGTGTCTGCAAATGTGCGTGCAAGCATGCACGTGTGTGTGGACATGGACGCCTGTGGCTGCCTGCATACGTAAGCGTGTGCGTAGCGTGTGTGCACACGTGTCCACGTGCAGGCGAGTATGCACGTGCCTGCGTGGACCTCTGTGTGACCGCGTGTCCACGTGCGTGTGAGTTGTGTACGCGAACATTAAACTCAGCAATAGCGTGACATGTGATCGGGGCAAAGTCTGGGGAGGGGGCATTCAGCGTCACTCAGCAGGTAGAAGGCACCGGTCAAAGTGCCCAGCGACTGCAGGGCAGGTGAGAAGGCGCCTGTGCAGGGTGTCACGCAGGCTGAGAGGCACCCGTGTCGACACGCCTACAGGGCTTGGGCTGCAGGGCGGCCAAAGCCGTTGTGTTGGCTTTGGCAGAACAAGCCCAGAGGCGGCGAGCCCGAGGCCGAACCGATTCAAGAGCAGAGGGGGTTTCTCGGCCCAAAGACGAACTACGTGAAGGTGGGACGCAATGCTCCTGACTCACCGCGACGGAACAGCTGCTCCGAGGAAAGGGAACCGACGGCAAACGACGTCCACAGAGCTCAGGTTATGCCGACGGCCTTTAAAGTCAGGGCTCAGGGCAGATGCTTGGCGGGGCGGACAGAGACGGAGCCCACGGCCCTGTGACACTGAGAACAGCCACGTGGGGAGGGGGTTCCGCGTGACAGCTGAGGCGTGTGTGACCTTGTACAGCTCAGCGGTGAACCAGGTGGGGGCTGGGTCTCCCCTGGAGGGTGCGGAGCCCCAGGCGCCGCCACCCCAGGCGCCCATCACAGCCCTCGGCCGTCGCTTCGGGACTCCCAGGTGAGAAGGACGGAGTGTCCTTGGCCCCAGGCGAGGACTGGGGAGATGCCTGCGGTTTATCAGAGGCGCCCAAGAAAAAGTACAGCACCCGTTTCTGTATAAGAATATATTATTTAAAAGACGGTTTAAAAATAAAAATTCTGTACAGCATTGTGAAGTCCTTTTTTTTTTTTTGTATCAGTGAATAAAATGGTTCTTAGAAAACGTGGTCTCGTGGTGTGGGCGCTCAGAACCACTTTCCCGGGCAGGCAGGATCCGAGGCCCAGCCGGCCGGGTCCAGGACGGCGGCCCGCAGCTCCGCATCCTCCAGGTGCTTCAGGCGCAGTCTGCTCGGAGAAGGAAAGACGGCCGGCTTGCGTTTGTGGCATATGGAAGTTCCTGGGCCAGGGCTGGAATCTGAGCCGAAGCTTCCACCTGGGCTGAAGCTTCAGCAATGCTGGATCCTTAACCTACTGTCCTGGGCTGGGGACAGAAGCCTTGTCTCCACAGCGACTGGAGCCACTGCAGAGACAATGCTGGACCCTTAACCCGCTGAGCCACAGCGGGAACTCCTCAAATACCTTATGTTTGAAATCTGAAAAACTTGTATTTTTTAAAAATATTTTTATTTTTTACTTTTTTTTCTTTTTATGGCTGCACCTGCAGCATATAGAAGTTCCCAGGTCGAATCGGAGTTGCATCTGCGACCTACGCCACAGCACGGCAACGACGGATCTGAGCTGCATCTGCGACCTAGGCCGCAGCTTAGGATCCTTAACCCCCCGAGCGAGGCCAGGGATCAAACCCACAGAGGCAATGTTGGGTCCTTAACCCGCTGAGCCACAGTGGCAACTCCTAAAAACTGAAAAGCTTTTTAAAAAGTGCTTTCCCTTGTAAGTGGTACCTAGACTAATTACTGATCTTTTTCTATTAACTGCAGTGCATCCCCCTGCTTTCAGAGCCAAATTCTAACACTTTTATCTGAGGCAGGGAAGTTTCACTTATTTAAAAATGTCCAGCATTCAGATCTCCTCCCTCCCTGCCTGGCCCGGCCCCGAGCTGGCCTGCACTGTTGCACGCGGAGACGCAGTTAGAATGCATTACCTTCGGCGCTCTGCATGTCTCTGCTTTTCTCTCTGGACTTGGTGCCCCCCGAGCTCAGGCTCCCAGCCTTCTGCTGTAGGCAGGACAGAGTGGAAAGAAGGCAAAAATCAGGCTCCGGGAGACGGGGGGTGACGGCTTGTCTGTCTCCGAGCTTCCAGTCCGAGGATGCTGAGACGGGTGGTGAGACCGGGGTCTACAGCACGGGGGGAACAACGTGCCACAGCTCGCCAGACAGGGCTTTGCACGAGCCACCTTCCTGCCGCTGGGGGCCTCAGCTCCTGTGGCCATTACCTGGGCGTGGTCAGCACTGGCACGCAGCCCCAGGGCACCGGTGGTGACAGGTGCAGCCCTTTCACTTCTTTTTTCTTTTTAGGGCCACACCCGCGGCATATGGAAGTTCCGAGGCTAGGGGTTCACCTGGAGCTTCAGCTGCCCGCCTACACCACAGCCACAGCAATGCGGGATCCGAGCCGTGTTTGCAACCTACACCACAGCCCATGCAACCCCGGATCCTTAATCCACTGAACAAGGCCAGGGATTGAACCTGCATCCTCATGGATACTAGTTGGGCTCTTTACAACCAAGCCATGACGGGAACTCCCCCTTTCACGACTTTTGTGGGTCTGTCCTCTCTGGAAAGGGTCCACGTGGCGCCCTGGGTGGCTGGTCTGAGGCCTGGAGGCTCGGGCCTTGGCAGGGATGGCTGGTAGCCGGCCCCGGGGGCATCAGGTCCCCAAAACCCCCGTCGGGGCCTCGGCAGGGACACCTCCTCTTACATCTGTCCTCCGCATCATTTGCTCCTAGGCTTTTGGAGTTTCAGGACCTGCCCGTGACCTTCTAGAAGACTCCAGCTAGAGAAATCTGTCACCCAGGACTGGAATCGACCCGTGGGTGTTACTGACACCACAATGGACCCAGCGACGTCCAAAGGAGGTTGAGGGAGCGAGAACTGCTTGGAGACTCAGCGGGTCTGCAGGGACAGGGTGGGGGCCCTGCCCACTGCGAGCGTGAACAACCAATGAGGGGGGGCGGGGCCGGGGCGCGGTGGGGTATGTCGGCCAAGGGCAGACGGGGACAGAGCTGTCCCAGGTGCACCAGGGGCCCTGAGAGAGGGGACAGGAGGGTGGACGGAGGCCACTCGGGAGCGGCTGGAGGTCCCCGGGGAAAGTCTGGGGGGTCCCAGGGGCCGGGAGCCCCAACTCATCAGCCAGGCTCCCGGGGCTTTTCGGAGAACCTCTCTCCCAGCTCTGAGCCTGCGAACCTTGCCTTCCCTGAAACTTGGGTACATCCTGACAGCGAGCTAGACGGCCCGAGGCCGGGCCGCGGTGGTGGCTTGTCCTGTGCCAGGGCCGTGTCTCTCCCACTCCCAAGCTTTGAACAAGGTCGGCCCAGGGGGAGGAGGGGGAGGAGGGGGGCCGCGTGGGGCCAGGGCGGCGCCAAGATGCTCTGCAGCCCAGAGGGGGGCGCGACCTGGCTCGGGCGCTCCCCGAGGGCAGACCCTCCCCCGACCGGCCCCCTCCGAGGTGCGGCCTGGCTGGTGACCAGCGACACCCGCGACCTCGGCGGTGGCTCACCTCCTTCACGGCGTCGTCCATTTGCTTCAGCTCCTCGTAGCGGTCTCTGGACTCCCACAGGGGCTGCAGCATGAGCTCCTCGGCCACAGGGAAGAGCTGGCGGGGACAGGTGCAGCCGGTCGATGGCCGTCGTGCTGACAGAAGCCGCGGCGGGGAGGAGGCGGGGCTTCGGGGGCGGGGAGCCGGCGGCCACGGCGTGCGCGCGCGCGTGTGTGTCTGTGCGAGTGTGTGTGTGTGTCTGTGTGTGTGTGCGCGCGCGTATGTGCACACACGTGTGTCTTGCCGCTGGGTCATCAGCTGGTGGTGACGCTCACTCACCTTGGTCACCATCTCGAACATGGGGATCAGGACGAACTTGATGAACCCGATCTGGGCCGTGGCCTTGGTCACTTTGTCCCGGTCCATGAAAGGGGCCACGGGAAGGCCCTCCGACTTCTCGCGGTCGCTCTGTGGGGGAGCAGCAGGCACAACGTCAGAGACAGGAATGCCCGTGGACTCTGGGAGCTTCGAGGACCACTGTTCTCAGAGGGAGAGAAACAGCTAAGACGCCAATGGAGCCACCGACATCATACCTGTTAGCGATCACCTGGGAAGATGGGGACACCCTGAGTGCCAACCAGGGCGCCCGCTGGGCCCGCAGGGTGGTGCCGAGGGGCCGAGGAGAGGGACAGCTTCTCCGGGCCCCACGGCCACAGAGCAGCTGCAGACCCCAGACCCCGTTCCCCAGGCTCCCCGAGCTTCAGTGGGAAAGGCTTATGGTCCCTTCTGGCATTTGCTTTCTGTCCCAGAGCTTCCTGGCGACAATTCAGGGTGCCTGCTTATTACACTGACCCTGGGGGCTCCCTGGCCTTGCAGGTTTGCCTGACCCGTGGGCCCCCATCAAGGCTTTAATTAGTGGTAACAGAGGCACTGGTGTGGTAGCAGTTTGGCTCTAGTTTTGTTTTTTTTTGCCTTTTGCCTTTTGTCATTTTAGGGCCGCACCCGGGGCATATGGAGGTTCCTGGGCTAGGGGTCTAATCGGAGCTACAGCTGTTGGCCGACGCCACAGCCACAGCAATGTGGGATCACAAGCCGACTGCGACCTACACCACAGCTCATGGCAATATCAGATCCTTAACCCACTGAGTGAGGCCAGGGATTGAACCCGCAACCTCATGGTTCCTAGTCGTATTCATTTCCACTGCACCACGACAGGAACTCCTTGACTCTAGCTTTTCCTGTTGGTTGTGTCTCAAATCACAGCCCAGTGTGTTGCCCACGTGCACCTGCGTGAAGGCTTCTGGAAGCTGCTGAAATCGGCCTCTGGGTGGGTCTCAAACATGAGCCCAGTGAAGGGGCCGAAGAACCACAGGAGGTGTGGCTGCCGTGCCACGTTCTCACCTGCATGAAATACTCCTCCAGCAGGCAGTCCACCCAAGGCTCCGCGACCTCCATCGGCCGGACCTCGTTCGAGATATCGCAGCATTTTATCAGAATCATCTTCAGCTGGAAGAAGGCGCAACGCTGCAGTCGGGCCTGGACTTGGCGTCCCCGACCGGAGCGGAGGAGGGTGCGCAGTGCCGGGGGAGGGGACCGGGGCTCTGCTGCGCCCCCCGCCAGGGCAGTATCTTCTCTTTCCGCAGTGGGACCCCTACGGCCGGCATCTCGGCCCCTCAGCCGCACTAGGCAGAGCAGGACAGCACCGCACCCCAACAGTCAGAATTTCTCCTGGAGACGCTTACGCGGCAGGAAAGTCCCCCTCAAAACAGACTTTAGTCACACAAACCACAGACCACACACTGCAAAGTTTACAAGTATCTTCCGTTTTTTTTTTTAGGGCCATACCCGCGGCATATGGAAGTTCCCAGGCTAGGGGTCCAATCAGAGCTACAGCTGCCGGCCTACACCACAGCCGCAGCAACGCTGGGTCCGAGCCCCATGTGTGACCTACACCACGGCTCACAGCAACACCGGATCCTTAATCCACTAAGCGAGGCCAGGGATCAAACCCACATCCTCATGGATACAAGTCAGGTTCATAATCTGCTGAGCTACATGGGAACTCCCTGAAATATCTTCTTAAGGTTGAGAATAAGTAAAAAATATTGGAGTTCCCGTCGTGGCTCAGTGGTTAACGAATCCTACTAGGAACCAAGAGGTTTCGGGTTCGATCCCTGGCCTTGCTCAGTGGGTTAAGGATCCGGCGTTGCCGTGAGCTGTGGTGTAGGTTGCAGACGCGGCTCGGATCCCGCGTTGCTGTGGCTGTGGCGAAGGCCGGCAGCTGCAACTCCTGTTAGACCCCTAGCCTGGGAACCTCTACATGCCGTGGGTACGGCCCTAAATAAGCAAAAAGCCAAAAAAAAAAAAAAAAAAATCAAGGGATGGGGTGATCAGCGGCCAGGCATTTAGAAGGTGATGAGAAGAGAGGCACCGAGTGGCGTGTACTGGGACCCCGAGCACGGACGAGGTGGGTAGAAGCACAGGGCAAAGAGGGCCATGTAAAAGCAGGAGGGCGCCCACAGCCTGACCCAGCTGAGGAAGGAGCGGGAACCACAGTCCTGCCCCCTGACCCAGGGGGCATCGCCCTCCAGCCCCCAGCACGGAGGGGGATCTGTCACACAGACGCTGTGGCCTCTGCCCTCTGCTCCCAAGCCTGGCACCCCCCGTGTCAGCCTGACCCCTGCATGCTGGGCTGCCGTCACCCACTTTTCACCCTCAAACCAGAATGCAGTGGAGGGATCCCGGAAAGGGGGGCCCGTCGGTGGGGGGGGCTTCCCCGAGAAGCTGGGACTTTGCAGACCGGCTCTCCTGACACCTCCCCGCAAGGCGAGGCTGCTTGGTCTCCGGTCTGAGCTGGAGGGCGACCCTCACTTGCCCGCGCCCCCAGAGAGAAAACAAGGCCACTTACAAGGGTCAGGTGCTCCTCGTTGCTGTAGTCAAAGTCCTCCAGTTTTTCTTTGAAAGAGTCCATGATCTCCGCGTGCCTCGCCATGTCCGTGGCCAGGATTAGCGTGATCATCCCCTGGGAAGAGCGACGGGAAAGCGTTAACACCAGGCGCGGTCTCAGCAGCTACCGGAGGGGCGCCCACTGCGCGCAGCGCCCTCTGCTCGCGGGGCTTCCTCGGGGCCTCGGGCCAACGCGGTGGGCGCGTCTAAGAATCTCTGTTCTCATTTTTATAAAGACGCGGAGACGAGAAGCGGCTGAGGCCCCGGCCAGGCCCACTGGCGAGCGGAAGGCTGGGGCTCAGGCCCAGGGGTGCCCGACACGCGCTGCGTCCCGGGAGAAGCCAGCGCGTCCAGGCCCGCCGGGGCGATTCGGCTGCCGAGGGCAGGCACGGCGGCGTGTCTCCTGCTGAGTCCCGCCGTTTCCGCCGAGGACAAATGCTTCCTCCACATACGAGCTCGTTCCTCCCAGATCTGGCTGGTAGAGGTCAGTAACCGGTTTGCCAAGCGTCTTTCCTACTGTCTAATCTTTATGTCATTAGACGTGCAAGTCCTGCTTGGGAAGGATCCAGGTCTGGTCATCTGTAACAGCAGTCGGAGCTCCCGTCGTGGCTCAGCGGTAACGAACCCAGCTAGCAGACATGAGGACGCGGGTTCAGTCCCTGGCCTTGCTCAGTGGGTTAAACGTTCCGGCGAGCTGTGGTGATGGTCACAGATGCAGCTCGGATCTGGCATTGCTGTGGCTGTGGCGGAGGCTGGGGGCTACAGCTTCGATTTGACGCCTAACCTGGGAATTTCCGTATGCTTCAGGTGCGGCCCTAAAAAGACAAAAAACAAAAATGTTGGAGCTCCCGTCGTGGCGCAGCGGTTAATGAATTCGACTAGGAACCATGAGGCTGCAGGTTTGATCCCTGACCTCGCTCAGTGGGTTAATGATCTGATGTTGCCGTGAGCCGTGGTGTAGGTCGCAGATGCAGCTCGGATCCCGCGTTGCTGTGGCTGTGGTGTAGGCCGGCGGCTACAGCTCCAATTAGACCTCTAGCCTGGGAACTTCCATATGCTGCAGGTGTGGCCCTAAAAAGACAAAATATATATATATATTCAAGGACAGAATATTATCCTTTTCCCCTGAAGTCAGCAAGGTGTTGGGGCCGGACCTCTGGGTGTCCCCGCGGTGGGCGGCAGACCAAGACCCTGTCCACAGGGGGAGGGGCCCCTCCCGCGGCAGGAGGGTTGCTGCTCTGACCGCTCCACGCGCCGCGGGGTCAGCGGCTTGGATTCTCCAGGCCAAGTTCCCGGTGGGGCTCCTCCCCAGGAAGCCAGGAGGCGAGACGGCGGGTGCGGGGCCCTGTCTTCAGGATCTGCCCCCTTCACCTACTCGAGACTCGCTACAGCTCGTGTAACCACATGAAGCGTGTGCCTGCGGGTGGTTCCAAGGGGTCAAGGGGAGACAGCTGTGCCCGGGACGGATGGGCGATTCAACGACTGTAATTCAGCTGACGTCCTGCAAGCCGGGCAGACGGGGAGCGGCGGTTCTCTGCTAAGGTGAAGCTGTCACTTCTCCGGGGGTGGGGCTGTCCCGCCGCTGGGCCCTGGAGCCTTTATCAGGTGCGCCTGGGGGCGAGGCCCCGAGACCTCGGACGGACGCGGGTTTTCACCCGTGGGCCGCAGACAGTGGTCCTCTCCCTCCGTGGACGCGAGTCCCAGGGCTGCCATCCGAAGTGCCACGTGCTGGCGACAGAGCAGCGTGAGGGCACATCCCTCGTGGTTCTGGAGGCCACGCGTCTGAAGCCAAGGGCCGTGCCCCCAGAAGCCTCCGGGACAGCCCGCCTCTCTTTCTCGTGGCCTCTCCCTGGCGCTTCGTGGCTGTGACCGTGCCAGGCTCGTCTCTGCCTCTGTTCTCCTTTCTGTGTCTGTGTCTCTCCTCCGTGTGTCTCTTAGAAGGACACTTGTCATTGGATTTCAGGGCCTTCGGGATAATCTGAGCCAATCTCGTCTAGGGCTTATAACCTAATTTCAGCTAGAAAGACTTTTTTTTTTTGGCTGCACCTGCAGCACACGGAACTTCCCGGGCCAGGGACTGAGCTGCACCAGAGCAGTCCTTAACCACGAGGCCACCAGGGAGCTCTGAGACTCTTTATCTACATGAGGTCATGTTTAGGATATGCAGGTGTCTGTACGTTCTTTTCGGCTGGGGGTGGCTACCACTCAAGCCCTCTCACTGCTCCAAGAGGTCAGGGACTCTGACACCACCCCTCCCCTGAGAATGTCCGAGGACCCCCCCAGGGGGTCACTTTTGGGGACTGGGAAATGTCTGCCTCAGGGCAGGTGGCGCCCTCACCGTCTTCCCAACGTGCCTCGGGGGGGGAAGGTCTCGTCTGAAGTGGGCAGGGACGGGGGGCTGACTAGTTACGGGTGGCAGGGGCCAGGAGCGGGGCCTCAGGACAGTGGTTGGGGTTCTGCTGGGCTGGGGGCCGAAGATCTGTCGGTCTGGGGTCTGCACACCGGGCCGGTCACCTCCCTGCGTCAGCCTCATTTCCTGGGCTGCGAGACGGAGGAGGTCTTACCTCCAGGGGTCAAGGGAATTGGGCGTCCATGCGCCCCACTCTCGCCAGGTGCCACTTGGCCTTGGGGGAGGGGGGACGGAGGGCCAGCCCCCCAGGATCCCTGGTGGGTGAGGGGACTCCTCCTCTCTGGTCCCGCCCAGCGTCCCCCCAGGCCCCACACACCTGTCTGATCTGCCGGAAGCTGTCCCGAGACACGTTGGAGAAGATGTTGCACTCGGGCTGGGCCAGGATCTGGAAGGCCACGGCGCAGTGGTGGTTCTCCAGGGGCGAGATGTCGTTGTAGCGGACGGCCAGCTCCGTGCGGGCGTTGATCTGGTACCTGGGGTCGGAGGAGAGGGCAGAGGGGGCCTCGGCACCGCGCCTGGAGGCGGCGAGGCCGGGCGCGTGGTGCCGGCAGAGGCCGGAAGTGACGGGGCCGGTGGGGGTGACCGCCCTCCGCTCGCACGTGTGGGGCACTCACTCCCAGGGCCTCTGCTGCCCCCTAACCAGAGACCCCGACACCAGTAAGCCCCAGCTTCTCCCTGTCTCGCTCCTGAAGGAGGTCAGGCCGCGTCAAGGCCCTGCACGCGGTCAGGGTTGCATTTTCAGGTCGGACGCCGTGGGCACGGCCCCGGCCAGCCTAGGCTCGCACGTCACCCGATGTCCACGGGGACGCCTCCTCCGAGGAGCACGGACGTCCACACGGTGGGATCTGCCCTGGCCAGTTCTCGGGCACACGTGGCGTCATCACGCGCGCAATAAAATTCAATACACAAGTGCACAAATTTGATAGAATGGCTGACGTGTCGCTATGAACACAAACCAGTGCCACACCTGGGCCTGGACTCTGGCGGTGGTACGTGGGGCGGGCTCTGTGCCCTCGCCCCGGAGACGGGAGTGGATCAACTCCCAGCAAAGCCTGGCCTCTGCTCCTGCCCCAGGGCCTGCCCTGCCAGCCCCCGCGCCCACACCCCTTCTCCTGCTCAGTGGCCTCGTCTCAGCCTCGGCCTCTGCCTCGTGCCTGTTGGAAGGAGGCTGGGCGGCTCCCTGGGGGGAGAGAGACCCAGAGTCGGGGTGGGGGGGGCCGCACTTTGGGGGAGGGAGGTTCTGCTGCCCCCGGGGCTTTGCCCTGGGCAAAGTCATACAGAGGTGGAGGTGGGGCTGGGGGCTCTAGGGCCTTCACCAAGGACTGAGCTGAAAAGCACACCTCTGGCAGCGGGGTGTCTTTTATTTGCTCATTTATTTTGGCCGCCGTGTGCAGTGGTTGGATGTGGGATCTCAGTTCCCAGAGCAGGGATTGCACCCGGGCCCCAGCAGTGAAAGAGCCAAATCCTAACCACTAGACCACCAGGGAACTCCTGGGTGCCCTTTACAAGGGAGAAAGGGAGGAAAGGAGCAGCTGCGTACGTGTTGTTGTAGCCTGGGTGGTCCAAGTCGTGGCAGATGGCCGCCGTCATCAGGATCAGGATGTCCATCTGGGAAAACTTCTCCTGGGTCAGAGGAAGGCAGGATGGGTGAGGGGCTGGAGTGGGTGGGACGGGGGGAGATGCAGGGGGTGTAGCCCCTCCAGCCCCTCTCCCTGGGGCAGGGAGGAGGGCAGGGCACCCACTTGCTTGTTAACAGAGGTTGGGGGGATTCCTCTGGGGGGTGCAGGAGTCCTGCCTGGGGGGTGGGGGGCCATGTGCCTGAGCGGAGGTGCTGCCGCCCGGCCCCCCGGGGGCTCCCCGGACCCACCTGCCGCCCGCCCCCCGAGGGCTCCCCGGACCCACCTGCAGCCCGCAGAGCCAGATCATGCAGTACATCATCTGGGCGACGCAGAAGCAGTGGCGGAAGTTGTGGAAGGGGTTGTTCCGGTAGTTGTCGTGCACGCAGAGCTGCGGAGACCAGAGGGCCGCCCTGGGCCGCAGCCCCTGCCCCACGCGCCCGCGCTTTCTTCCCCGAGGCCGAGTGCCTGCCCCCCACCCCGTCCCCATCGGCTCCGTCCCCCTGCCCAGGGCGGGGAGGGGGCACACCGTGGCTCCAGGCTGCCTCCCCAGGGCCCCGCTGCGCGCGAGGCTGGGGCTGGGGGCTCCGGGTTCCCAGCCACCATCGGGCCTTCAGCAGGCTCTTAGCGTTTGGTTCTGGGCAATGTTTGATTAAAGAGAAGAATCGACTGCTGAACACACCCCCGCACACACGCACCTTCCTCACACGCACACTCACTCACACAGCTCACGCATGTACACCCACAGCACACACCGACGTGTGTTCACAAGCACACGCCCCTCCAGCATGCACGCCCTACACGGACACACAGATCCCACAGGCACACACACTCTACAGTACACATGCACACACACAAATACAAATGCACACACACGGGCACACACACACTTGCTCACACGCGCTGCTTAGCACACACCGCTTCACCAGACCCTCCTGGTTCCTTCCGTTTTTTGCTGCCCTGGGGCAGGAGCTTGGGAGCAGAATTCTGGGGGACAGACAGACGCCGACTGCCGTCCCCGCAGGGCTCTCTGTGGCCTCCTCCGACTGCAAGAAGCCCGGTGCCACCAGGAAGGTGCCTACCGCCCATTCCTGAGGAACACAATGAGCCCGTGTTCAGGGGACAGGAGGGCCTGGCGCTTACCAGCCACCTCTTGAGCGTGATGCGGTTGATGCTGAAGTCCCTGACTAGGCCCAGGTCCTGGTACATGTGCTCCAAGCAGCTCAGCATCTGCGGGCACAGGAGCAGGAGGGCGGTCAGGGCTTGGGAGGTACCGCCCCACGGCCCCGCCAGGCCCCGCCCCATGGCCCCGCCCCACAGCCCCACTGGGCTCCACCCCAGGGGCCCCGCCCCCCCAGGCCCCCCGCCCCGAGACACCTGCAGGAGAGGTCCTCCCCTCCAGGGGCCCTGAAAAGCAAAGCCTGTTGATTGGTGGGTGTCAGGACACCCCCTGCCCCGAAGAGCTGTGGGGGTTTGAAAGAGAAGGCGGGGCTCAGAAGTCAATGGAATTCTCTGCAGGAGGGGACAGCGGCCAGATGAGAAACACTGCGCCCAAATGACTGCAGGGGAAACAGTTTTATCTGTTTATACACACGAGCCACAGTCTCAGTGGGTCAGCAGCACGTCTGAGGCTCGGACCCAGTTCCGTCCACCGCAGACCCAGCCCTGTACCGCCTGAGGCCGGCAGATGGAAGGACTTTGCTGGCGTACCCTAGACCTGCCTCATCACGCCAGGCACGCTGGGACCACTGCTTTTCAAAGTGCTAACTGCAGTGTCTGGAAAGTGACCATCGTTCCAGAGAGCTCCACACCCCCTCATCTCACCGAGCCATCGTCCACAGACCCCCGCATCTCACTGAGCCGTCGCCCACAGAAATCCCTGCTCAAGTTGATGCTGATGCGGTTTTCAGCCCCAAAGAGGCGCTACCGTCACTGCTGCCGTCTACTGAAATACTGCTCGGGGCTTTGCAGCTAACTAAGCGGGGAAGGAAGATGCAGTGATGTTTACAAGGTGAGAGTTTGACAAATTGCCTCGGATTCCTGGGAAAGCAGGTCCTGGGCGAGAACCCACAGGGACGGAGCCCTGCAAGGGAGACGGAGGACGGCCGGGGCTCGGACGCACACCTGCAGGGCTCCCCCAGCCCGGACCCCACTCCTGGCCCCTCTATGTCCCATCACCCACTGCCCCAGTGCTGGCACAGGCTTCCTGCCAGCCTCTGCTCGCGGGGTGACCTCCTCTTCCCAACAGGGTGCTGAGGGACCGAACGGTGTCCCCGAGTCAAGGCGCCAAGGCCCTGACCCCCATGCGACTGTGTTTGGGGAGAGGGCCTTTAGGCGGGGAGCTGAGGTTATGTGGGGTCACAGGGCGGGCCCTAATCTGCTAGGACAGCCGTCCTTATAAGAGGCGATCGGGACACAGACACACAGAGGGCCGCCCACGCGAGGGCGCAGGAGGAGACGGCCGTGCACACACCCAGGAGAGAGGTCTCGGAGGGACCAGCCCCACCCGCGCCCGTGCTGGGGTCCGAGCCTCTGGTCTGTGAGAACAGCCTTCTGCCGTTTAAGCCCCTCGATCTGTGGTGTCCTCTACAGCTGCCACTGCACACCTGCACAGGCCACATGACTGAAAACCCGGTTTTCCTTGGTACACGCTGAGAACCGGAAACACTGCGAGTCAGATGAAGTTTGCAAACCCAACCCGATAACCACGCGGTGACGAGGTGGCCATAACGGGGTGGCTTTGGGAGCAGGGACTCTGTGGCATCAAAGAATCCATCTGGGAGCCTGGAAACCACCCTCAGTGGGGACCTGGTGGCATTTCCCAGGTGGCCAATCCTTGACGGTCCCACACGCTGGCTCCCTTGAGGGGGCAGCACAGATGCAGACGGGGCACCAGCATTTGGAAACGGGGTCCTTGAAGGGGTCCCTAACGGCCCCAGGAGAGCAGGGTCCTGGCGCGAGGATGGAAGGGCTGGTGTCCAGGCCGCCGGCCAGCGGCCGCCCCGGTCACCCCCACTCTGCCAGCAGCACGAGCGCCCAGCCTGGGTCTCACAGCCCAGAGCGGCTGGTGCCCCCTCGTCCTGGACGCCGGCCCTGGGACTGGGGGGCTGGAGCCCTGGCGGCCCTCAGTCCCTGCCCACCAGCCCCTTCGCAGCCATCGGCAACCCCGAGGAGCTGAAATGTTTTGCCGTGAAATCGGAGTCAAGAGGCGGAGGTGCTTGGCAGACGAAACCATCTGGCGCCACTTGTGCGGCAGCTTGGAGCAGAAGTGACGCGTCGCTGCATCTGCTTCCACATCGGCAGCAGCGGGCACTGCGGCGGGTAGGGGTCTGGGCAGCTGGGCGACGGGGAGTGTGGGGGACGCGAGAGAAGCCCACCGGGAGGCCCTGCAGGCTTCCAGCCGGCGTTGGGGGGCTGCTGACAGCTCAGCCCGCGAGAGACAGAAGCAGCTGTGACGTCACCGCCTTGTCTGATCTGTGACTAGAGGAGGCCGGGCTGGGCCCCTGGGCCCCCAGGTGACGCGGCACACCTTATCCCCATTCGAAGGAAGAGAGGGGACCCGCCACCAGGGAGCCCTGATGCTTTGGGGTGGGAGTTGCTTCGTGGGCGGCCAGATGCAGTTTTGGGTTCCAGGTGGGCTGTCGAGGCTTTCAGGTGTGTCTTTGTAGCTGTTCATCTTTGCTGCCCACACTCCAAAGTTTGTGGCACCCCTAGATTTTCCAGAGGCCACCCCGATCACTCCCATCTTTGAGCCCCTCTGGCGGCCACAGCAATGCGGGATCCAAGCCGCGTCTGCGACCGATGCCGCAGCTCAGAGCCGTGCTACGTCCTTAACCCACTGAGGGAGGCCAGGGATCAAACCTGCATCCTCATGGATACTAGTCAGGTTCTTAACCTGCTGAGCTACAGTGGGAACTCCCGAGATGTACTTTGGAGGCACCGGAACCTCTGCCTAGGCCCCCGGAGGTGCAGAGGTGTGCTGGTGAGGGCCCAGGCTGGCAGACGGGGGCCCAGGCTGGCAACGGCCACCCAGGCTGAGCCCACCCGCGGAGGCTGCCCCCTTCCACCCTGGTCCTGACGGTAGGTGCGATCCGCCCCTCGCGGGCAGTGACGCAGGACAGAGAGGGAGGGGTCCTTCCCATCGCAGAGGCCTGGATCCTTCCGTCTCTCACCATGAGGGCGGGTCCCTCTCTGGCCACAGGCAGCTTATGCTGAGGAGACAGGAAGGGTGGGGTTCTGCCATCAGGGCGCCAGTTTGCTCTTCCTCCCGTGGGCTGAGGTCTAAACGACTTCTGGGAGCGTGAGTCCTCTAGACGGGCGCAGCAGCGGGCTGGTCCTCCCGCAGGAAGCGGGGGTCTGTGTGTTCCAAGCCGTCCTGTGGGTCCACTTGACTGGGGACAGGCCAGCGGGGTCCCCAGTTCAGTGGGAGCCGGACAAGAGGTCCCGACGCTTCTCCCGTGCCTGCCGCGTGGCTTCCCTCCACGTTCATTTCTTTCCTTTTGGCTGCTCCTGCGGCATGCAGAAGTTCCCGGGCCAGGGATCAAACCCGAGCCACACAAGTGACAACGCTGAATCCTCAAATGCTGGGCCACCAGGGAACGCCAACAACTCTGATTCTGCCTTGATCTGGCAGGTGACAGCTACACACTCGAAACGCCTCCTTCTTGAACTCTCAGTCCCCGTCCCCTGTGCTGGCTGGTCACATGTTCCGCGGCCCACGTGTCAGCTGGCTCCTTCGCTGACGCCGGCCAGCACGTGGCTCTCCAGGCGGACCAGGCGGGTGAAGCGGGTCTGCGCTTTCCCGGCCGCTTCTTATCCCGGGAGACGCACCCGTCAATGTGGTTCAGGCGGGAGACTTGCCCAGGAGCTGCGACCGTGATGGCAAATGCTGGGGCGCGAGGCCCCTTTCCCGTGACTGCAGGGAGGCGGCTCTGCTGACCTTGTCCGGGCGCGTGAGCTCCTCCAGGACAGGCCACTGAAAAGCTGGAAGAGCCTCTAGGCTTTGGTGGCCTGGTGTCCACGGAGGGACTTCCTGTCTTCTTGGGGCTCGGGGGGGGTACAACTGATATTATTAGGTAACAGACTAGCCAAAAAAATCTCCATGTTTGTGTTTTCTCAGCAGAAGGGACTTTTTTTTTTGTCTTTTTGCCTTACCAGGGGTTGCACCTGTGGCATATAGAGGTTCCCAGGCTAGGGGTCTAACAGGAGCTGTAGCCGCCGGCCTTCGCCACAGCCACAGCAACGCGAGATCCGAGCCGCGTCTGCAACCTACACCACAGCTCACGGCAACGCCGGATCCTTAACCCACTGAGCGAGGCCAGGGATCGAACCTGCAACCTCATGGTTCCTAGTCGGATTTGTTAACTACTGAGCCAAGACGGGAACTCCAGAAGGGACGTTTTAAGGAACTGCCTTGCTGCCAGAAGCCACGCTCAGACCCCGGTCCCCCTTCCTTGCATCCGGACACCACGCCGGGCCACCTGGCTCTCAGCAGAACCTGTTCTGGAAGCCGCCTCCTGACATATGCTCCCCGACGCCCGGGAGGCCTGCCCCGGGTGGGCTCGGTCGGACTGGCAGCCGCCTGGGGTCAGGATGCGGGGGTTGCCTGGGTGGCGAGGGGGCCCCCCCAGCAGAGCCCGGGTCCCAGGCCCTCTCCTCACGGCCCCACGGGCCCCCCAAGGGCAGTCTGGATGCAAACCTGGAGTCAGGTTAAAAGAGAAAGAAGAGCAAAGAGAAGCCGAGGAGAAGAGCGAGGCCCCACCTCGCCGGGTCCCCGAGGCCGGTCCAGGCCCCGGCGGCTGCCGCACTCACCTCGCTGGGCTCCCAGAGCCAGACGTCGAAGGTGGGCTTCCGCAGGGCGTCTATGGTCTCGGGGGACAGCAGGTACTGGAGGGGACAGAGGAGCAGCGTTGGCGCCTCCCCGGGGCCTCCGTGCTGAGCCAAAGGCTGCTGGATGCCCCCCCCACCGATCCCCCTCCAGGCGCCTGCGTGGACCCGGAGCCACGCCCACCAGAGTTCTGGGGCGGGCACGACATCCTGCCAGTGGCGTCAAGGGCAGGGGACAGCGCCGGGAAGGACGGGGGACGTTTAGGGAAGACAGACCGTTCACGCCTTGAGCGTGGTGGAGGGCACACGGCCATGTGAGGCTGTCACTCGTCACAGCACCCAGCTACGGCAGGTGACCCTCACTGCGTGCCGGTGACGTCCCGGTAACCCTGACCTCACAAACACGGGGAGAAGAACTCCAGGGAAAAGTTCTTCCTCGGCACAGATTCGGATACTGGCTAAGGAGCCCCTCTGAGGTTTGTGCTTTGAACCTGTCGCGCGGGGAGCTGTGGGCTAGGATGGCACAGCTCGCCGAGGGGCTGGTCCTGCTGGGCCCTGAGTTCCGCTTACATGTCGTAGGAAGCAGAAGACTGCGGACGCGAGACAGTCAGGGTGCTTTGGAAATAGGTAGGGTCGTCTCCTAGGTCCTAGGTGTGCTTTTTATTTTTTATTTATCTTTTGTCTTCTTTTTTTTTCCTTCAGGGCCGCACTAGTGGCCTATGGAAGTTCCCAGGGTAGGGGTCGAATCAGAGCTACAGCTGCCGGCCTGCACCACAGCCACAGCAAAATGGAATCCGAGCCGCATCTGCGACCTACACCACAGCTCATGGCAATGCCGATCCTTAACCCACTGAGCGAGGCCAGGGACTGAACCTGCGTCCTCATGGATACTAGGCGGGTTCATTAACCACTGAGCCACGAAGGGAGCTCCCCCAGGTATGTCTTTTAAAGGGCCTGCTGTGGAGGGCCGGCACCCTTTGCTCTGGACCAGGCTGGGCCTCCTGCCTCCTCGGGCCGGACCCCCGCCTGTGGGTCCCGTGGTCCCGTGGCACAGGCACTCAGGCCCACGTGAAAACTCCAGCAGTATTTGGCTCGCCTTTGTATCCGAGTGGGGAAACCCCTGGCAGGAGGCTCTGGAAGATTCTTTGCTGCTGTGGGATGGCAGAGGTTGGGGGGGGTTCTGAACAGCCCGGCCCCCTCTTTCCAGGTGCCTGGCCATTTCATGCCTGAATCTTAGCACAAGAGAATGTAAAAAATCGGCTGGGCCAGGATCCCGCTCGGCCACCAGCCGAAGGGGTGTTGGGGGGGAGGGCCGCCATCAGCAGACGCTCCTTTACTGTTGAGAACTGTCCCCCGGACCCCAGGGCACTGTGGCTTCAACAAGGCCCCTGCCCCCGCAGGGAGGGGGGCTCTGTAACTGACAAATCCTTTGCGACAAAAAGGCAACACTTCTTGTGAAAACTACATATTGTTCAGGGACAGGAAATGCAACGAAGCAAATTTTAAACAGTTTAGTTAAGACTAAAGGTTCGTTCAAGCAACATCTGAGTCTAAAGACCACTCATCTTGTCAGCGATGGGCCTGAGCAGACTCCGGTGAGGGGCGGTGGTCTCCCGGCCCGGTGAGCTGGGGTCTGGGACCGCGTTTGCCAAACGAATGTCAAAGAGAAAATAAACCCTGCTTAAGAATAACAGGAGCGCCCACAGCCCTGGGCCCTGGCGTGAGCCGGTCTGGCACCTGCATGGACAGCAGGGGCTGGCCGAGGCCGAGGCGGCGGTGGCCGTGGGTGGGGCTGTGGGCGCAGACTGCCGTTTCTTCGGAGGCCGGATGTCAGCTTACCTTGGGATAAGTGGGGACGTCGCGTCGAGGCATCAGCTTCTTGCTGTTGTCCCAAAAGCTGTACTTGCAGGGACAGCTGGTCCTGAAGAGCAAAGCAAAGATTAGTGCTGACGCTGCCACCTCTTGGTGTCACCCGGGCGGGAGTTGTGGGGGCCTCATCAGGGCCAAAACAAACCAAAACCCAAAGTCAAACCCCACAAACGCCTTTGGTCTTATATGTTAGGAAGAAGGTGTCACGAAGCCGCCAGTTGCTTCATCGCTCAGCTCCGAGGACCCTGCTTGGACCTCCTGGGATAAAAGCGGATGCTCAGAATCCACGCTGTCTTCATTGGGTATGCTTCTAAAAAGCTTTTTTAAAGATGATGCGTGTAAAATACTTTTATTTAAAAAAAACAGAAGTGGAAAAAAAAGAGTCCGATTTCACCCACTCATTTGCTCTGAATCTCACACCTGGAAATTCTTCCTGTCAGGGTACCCTTCTACAACTTTCCTAGGCACAGGCATGCATGGACAGCCCCTGGCCGTTTTAAACAAGGATGCTTTGGCGACTTGTTTTTTCTTTTTTTCTTTTTGTCTTTTGTCTTTTTAGGGCCGTACCTGCGGCATATGGCGGTTCCCAGGCTAGGGGTCGAATCGTAGCTGCAGCTGCCAGCCTACGCCACAGCCACAGCAACGCGGGATCCGAGCCGCATCTGCGACCAACACCACAGCTCACGGCAATGCGGGATCCTTAACCCACTGAGTGAGGCCAGGGGTTGAACCCGCATCCTCATGGATACTAGTCAGGTTCATCAACCACTGAGCCACGATGACGGGAACTCCAGAAATGCATGTCCTTTAAGCCACGAGGCTCCTCTGGGGAATTTAGCTTAAGAAAATAATTCGACGCAGGCAAACAGCCCAAAGGTGTTCACCCCTGTGCTATCTGCTGTGGCAAAAACACACAACCAAACTAGAAGCCACCCGAATGTCCCCAAATGGGAAATAATCGAAACCTCGACGAGGCAGACCATTACGTCATCTCTAAGATAGTTAGGACCATTACGTGAAGTGAGGGGATTTTAGGGGAAAAGAGAAAAAGAATGGTTGCGTGCAGTGTGTGCTGAAAAGTGGCACCGAACAAGTCACCAAGAGACAGGGGCCGAGGCTCCTTTGGTGATCGAAGGTGACGCTGGGCTGCAGCCTTCTGGAAAAACGTCTGAGGCTGAGAGCCGGTTAAAAATCCATCTATTCCTTGTCCATAACGTCCTAAGTGGAAAAAGATGACAGCACAGCACTTCTTAGCTGTTTTTCCGAAGCTGGAATCTGTACACAGAGAAACATCTGGAAAGCCCAGCACCGGCCATCACCTGGGGTGTCCTGGTCGCTGTCATCATTGCCGATTGGCACCCCCTCGTCAGAACGGTCTGGGGGCTGAACGAGGAGGCTCTGGCTACTGGCCAACGCAGAAGGACTTTTTTCAGAAAAAGAGCCTCCGTATTATTTTTTTGGCCTGCTGCTGTTTCTCCTTCGACACGATGCTGGCCAAACATCATCAGAGTTGCTTAGAACAGCTTCATGTGTGGAAGGGGCTGGAAGGCTGATTTGGCAGAAGCGTAATGAGATGAACCAAGAAAACACGCCCCTGTCACCCCTTTAGCCGGGAGCTCCCACTCGCACACGCCCAAGCAGTGACGAACTTGATCGTGCCCTTGGGAGCACAGGTGGCACTGCCGCGACGGCGTCTCTGCCTTTAAGCTCTTTCGTACAAACATCCACACGCGTGCTGTCCAGGCGAGCCGTGTGCTTTTCCCAGGAGTGCTGTGTAAGCTATCACCCCGCAAGACGGTCTGATGCTGGAACCCAGATGCTTCCTTGAAAATCCCAGCGCCGGGAGCGTCTGCTGTGTGCCTGGCACCTCCTGCCAGGGCCTCCCGCCCGCGGCCAGGCGCCCCCGCCTGCTCCCGACGCCCCGTTGCCACGGGAACCAGCATCCCCCGGCTGACAGAGCAGCTGGCGTGGTGCCTTTTCTTTCTATTCGGGGCTAGTTTTTGCTTTCATTGTCTGGGATCCCCGTCTCGTCTCCCTTGGGGCTCAGTCTGGTGGTCAAGGCCCTCGGTTTGGGGTGAAGGCAGAGAAGACAGAACCCAGAGCCCTCAGAGGCCGCCCTGGCTGCGAGACCCCCCCGCCGGGGTGGACCAGCGAGCTCCACTCTGCGGGCACGTGCTCCGTGAGCCTGGCCTTGCCCTGCGCGTGGGCAGGCACTCCACTCTTCCCCCGTGTGAAACAAGCCAAGAGAAAGCCGTGGCACGAGCCTCAAGCCTCAAAGCAGTGCAGCCTGTCCTGGGGGTGTCTGTGGGCTGGCCCCCGTGTGACCACTATGCCCACTCCCCAAGGAAAAGCGGTTCTGGCTCATGCAGACCCCTGGCTCCGAGGCCCCCTGGGGGGTGTGGGGAGGGCGGCCAGCACCCTCACAGCCCATCGGAGCGGGCACAGGGCTGCCTTCACCCAGCCTGGCATCTTCGTTCCCCTCTCTGTCCTTCCAGAGGCAGCATCACTGCCCGGCTGGCTGTCACCAACAGAAAGAGTGGCTCAGCCTCTCTTCCTCGGCGCTGCCTACGGAGGTGGCAGCCATCTCCCGACTGGCATCATGGCTGCTCTCAGACCCCTTGTGAAGCCCAAGATCGTCAAAAAGAGGCCCAAGAAGTTCATCCGGCACCAATCAGACCGATACGTCAAAATTAAGCGGAGCTGGCGGAAACCCAGAGGCACTGCCAAGAGGGTGCGTAGAAGGTTCAAGGGCCAGATCTTGATGCCCAGCACTGGTTATGGGAGCAACAAGAAAACAAAGCACATGCCGCCCAGTGGCTTCTGGAAGTTTCTGGTACACAGTGCAAAGGAGCTTGAAGTGCCGCTGATGTGCGGCAAATCTTACTGTGCTGAGATCGCTCACAGCATCTCTTCCAAGAACCGCAAAGCCACTGTGGAGAGAGCGGCCCAGCGGGCCGTCAGGGTCACCAATCCCAACGCCAGGCTGCGCAGCAAAGAAAATGAACAGACAGGAGCTGCCATTATGGCTCAGCGGGTTAAGCACCCACGTAGTACCCGTGAGGATGCTGGTTTGATCCCTGGCCTCAGTGAGTTAGGGATCCACTGTTGCCACAAGCTGTGGCAGATGTGGCTTAGACCCCGAGTTGCAATGAATGGTGGGCTTGTGTGCACATTGCATCTGTGTTAATAAAACCATGAAACTTGAAAAAGAAAAAAAAAAGAAAGAGCGGCTCAGCCGTGCGACCTCTCCCCACGTGGCCCGGGGAAGCCCCAGGTGACAGGCCCGGTCCCAGGAGGCCGAGGGGCTGTGGGGCCCCCTGCACGATTAAAACGGACGCTGCCATCCCCAGAGGTGGAGGGGGCAGTGCCAACTCCGAGGGCCCATCCTCCACCTGCGCTGATTTTCCCTAAGGAAACGGCAGCGCTGCCTGCGCGGGCACTGAGTGGGGCCGGGCTCCGGGCCAGGGTCCGGGCGGGCGATGCTGCCGTGGGGGAGACCTGGGCCCAGGAGCCCGGCTGCTTCTCCCGCTGTGTCGGCGACGGTGGAGATTTACCCCGTTCTGCTGATGGGAGTAACAGCGGCCGTCTCTCACCTCCCGGGAGGCTGCGAGAGCCGCCTGCCGGGATGGCGCGCTCTAGCCAGGCTCGGGGCACCGGGGAGGCGCCAGAAATGTGCTTCTGGGGGAGCAGGGGGGAGGCGTCACTGCTTGGATGAGCCTCAGCCCGGCCCGCTTGGCTCCTGCAGGGGCGTCTCTGCAGTCGGGCGGGTCTCGTCCAAGTGCGAGCTGTGCCCCCGGAAGCCACGCGTTGCAGCCCTAACCCCTAGCACGGGGGAGGCACCTCATTTGCAAACAGGGTTGTTACAGATGTCATGAGCTAAGGTTGGAGTAGGCTGCCGGCCCCTGGTCCTTTTTTTGTTTTGTTTTGTTTTTTGTCTTTTTGCATTATTTGGTCTGCACCTGCGGCATATGGAGGTTCCCAGGCTAGGGGTCTAACAGGAGCTGTAGCTGTCGACCTTCACCACAGCCACAGCAACGCGGGATCCGAGCCGCGTCTGCAACCTACACCACAGCTCACGGCAACACGGATCCTTAACCTACACCAGCTCACGGCAACGCCAAATCCTTAACCCACTGAGCAAGGCCAGGGATCAAACCCGCAACCTCATGGTTTCTAGTCGGATTCGTTAACCACTGAGCCACGACAGGAACTCCCCCTTTTTTAATATCTTAATTTTTTATTTTTTAGGGCCACACCCGAGGCATACGGAAGTTCCTGGGCTAGGGGTGGAATCTAAGCTGCAGCTGCCAGCCTGACCCACAGCCACGGCAATGCTGGATCCAAGCCACAACTGTGACCTACGCTGCAGCTTACAGCAACGCTGGATCCGAGGCCAGGGGTTGAACCCGCATCCTCACAGAGACCGTGTCGGGTTCTTAACCTGAGCCACAAGGGGAACTCCTGGTGTCCTTTTAAAAAGGGGACAGTCGGACACAGAGACAGACATACGAAGAGAAAAGGCCACGTGAAGACAGAGGCAGAGACTGAGTGACGCCTCTATAAGCCCAGGAGCCCCAAGAATGCCAGATTCTCCCCGAGAGCCTGCAGAGGGGGCCTGGCCTCCTGACACCTTCATCGCTGACTTCTCCCCCTCAGAACTGGGGGAAATAAACGCCTGTTGTTTGCAGCCGTGCGCTGCGTTAGAGCGGCTTCAGGAAACACACAACCTGGACCAAATTCTGTCTGTCCTCTTGCAACCTGACTGCAGGACCAGCGCCCGCCAGGAACCCCACTGGGGTATCGGCCCTCCCCGGCCTCGCTCTTACAGAGGAGGGTACTTGCCACGCGGGGGATGAGGGGGTGGGGGTGGACCAGCGCGGGGAAGGGGGGCTTGGGACTCAGGCCCCATTGCTGGGCAGGTGGCAGGATTTAATTATCTGAAAAGGGATGAGAGGCTGCATTATGGAAACGCCTCGGGCTTTTGTTTGCGGGGCTGTGCACCTGACACTGACACAATTCTGTAAATCGACGGCACCTTACCCCCCCCGGCGCCCCGCCTCCACTTGCTGCAAGTCCTCCGCGGGCTCCGGGGGCGCAGCACGGAGCTTGTGGGTGAGATGGGGACCGCCGGGGGACGTGGCCCGGAGGGAACACCAGCACATGACACTTGGCCATGGCAGCCAGTCCGAGGCTGGTCACCGAGGGGCTGGGACAGGGCCTGGCCAGCCAGCTCTTCCCGCCTGGGCGTCAGGACAGGCCCAGGACGAGGCCCAGCGGCAGCCCGGCCATCGGGGCGCCAGAGGGCTGAGCCGCACAGATCCTGAGTGGACGAGCGATTTGTGTCCAGAATGCGGCCTCGCTCCCCTGACCCACTGCCCTGTGCTGTGGGCATGTCCACGTGGGCGCAGGGCTCCTGGGCCGCCGGCACACTGGTCCCCTGTAACCCTTTCTCCTCGGATTGTTCCCTTTCTCAGAAAATCGATATCAACGTCTTTCAAGCTGGGGACGAGAATCCTAATGTTCTGATCTGTGGGAAGGTTATTCTTTTCCGCGAAGCCAGCCTCCCAGCCTCCATCTGCCATAAACGCTTTCACGAAGAGAAAGCTGCGTAATGGGGAAGCCAACCCCGGGGCCCCCCGCACCCCATGTGTCCACGCAGGGCTCTGGCCGCCTGCCAGCCCTTACCTGCTGCTTCTGGCTGCCAGCTCCTCCCTCATCTTTTTAATGTCACTCTTGCATTTCTCAATCTCCACCACTTTCAGTCCTTCCACTGGAGACAGAGAGAAACAAGGGGTTACCATGGATACCCACAGGGATGGAGATACCTGCCGTAACTTGAGGCCCACCCCTGACTCCCATGTCCCCTCCTGCCCGGGGCTGCTGATGCTCAGCTCAGCCACCGCGGCCTCGCTGGGGGTCTGTTCATCTAGGACAGAAGCCCCTTCTCGCCCCCACTTCCCCAAGCCCCCCTCTTCCCGCACCCGCTTCTTGCTGGGAAGAAGCAGCACCAGCTGAGGACACGGGACAGAGGGTCTCTCATCCCCCAAAGAAAAGGAGGATCTGTGCTCCCAGAGAATTAAAATGCAACGACGGGCTCATGGGGGTGAAACCACGGCATTACAATTTCATTAAGATAAAAGCTTTGCATTTTAAGGTCCTCTGGAGAGCAGTTAACCAGAAGTGCCGACTTGAAATGGATGAGAAACGAGCAGGCCAGGCCAAGGACGACCAGAACCTGGGCTTGGTCACCATGCCGGGGTCCCACAACAAGGGGCCCCAAAGTCAGGGCGCTATTCTTTCCCTTGAAGGGTGGCTGGCGTTCACACCTGCAAGTACTCAGCCCCAGGGCGGTCCCTCTAGCAGGTGCGCGCTGAAAGGCTTTTAGACTGGAGTCGGTTCGTAAGAAATAAAAAAGATTAGCTCTGTGACTTTGTAATCACACCTCGATTTTTATGCAAAAAGATACTACCCACAATGCCACTCGTCCCCCTCTTCATCAAGCGAGGCTCTGAATAGGGCTAAAAATAAAATGCGGATGATTCTAAAAGAAAAACAAAGCAGCTCAGCGACTTCCGCCGGTTTCCGTCAATCCCCTCCCACCCGGAGGCACTGCGGCAGCTCCCGGTAGGCAAGCCGCCTGCCCGCAGGAGCAGGAACGTAACCCCCGGAAGGTTCTCTGAACACTTCAGGGTCAGGGACTGATGGGGGGGTGAGGAGAAGCTGCATGCCCCTTCCTTCTGCCCAAGCAGCAGGAATCAGGATGGTCTGGCTTCGGATCTGGTCCTGGTGACCTGCTTCCGTGCGCCGCAGGACGCAGAGGGAGAGGCTCAGAACCCGCTTCCGCCTCCTGGACCAGGACGGACTGGCGGGCGGGGAAGGCACCCGCGTTCCCACGGCCTCCTTTGGGGTGGGATGTTCTTCTTTTTTTTTTTTTGGCTTTTTGCCTTTGTGTAGAGCCGCACCCGCGGCATGTGGAGGTTCCCAGGCTAGGGGTCTAACAGGAGCTGTAGCCGCCGGCCTTCGCCACAGCCACAGCAGCACAGGATCTGAGCCGTGTCTGCAACCTGCACCACAGCTCACGGCAACACCGGATCCTTAACCCACTGAGCGAGGCCAGGGATCGAACCCGCAACCTCATGGTTCCTAGTCGGATTTGTTAACTGCTGAGCCACAAAGGGAACTCCTGGGGTGGGATGATGTTCTTGGCGCTTTCTTGCACCACGGACCCCGACGCGGGCGGATGAAACCACGGGTCCTCTTCCGAGAAGACGCATCCGCAGGCACCCTTGACAGTTTGCTTTTGGGCCAGGAGCGCGTGCCACCCAGGGCACCCCTCGGCTTCGGTGCCAGCGCAGGGCGCTCAGCCCGAGGAGGAGAGGACCGCCGCAGAGCCGCGCCTGCGGGTCTGCCTCTGGGACGAGGGGCTCAGGGAGGGGCTGGCAGTGCGGAAAGGGCAGAGAATTTCGGGAGCTGACCAAGTCTGGAGAAGAGGCCTGGCCTGTGGGTCCAGAGTGAACAGCTCTGGGGAGGCGGTGAAGCACACAGCACCGAGTCCAAACAGGGTCCCCCGTGACCGTCCTTACGCTCCCAAGCTCATTTTTCTGAATACAGAATCACCCACGGTCGCCGCAGCAAATGGGGGGAACCGAACATCTCGAAGGAGAGTATTTAAAAATTACCCACGATCCTCCTGGCCCAGAAAGCAGCCCACTCAGCATCGCAGACACTGCGCGTGCCCTTCCCATGGGTTCTGAGTGTCTATCAGTCTGTCTGGTCTCCGTTTTAAAAAGACAAAACTGGGGACCCGCTGCTCTGTTTTCTCACTTGCTTTTCTCCGTTATCAGCAGGTGCAGGATGCCCCTGTTAGCAGCTGCCTCCCAACACAGGGCCCTCGGGGGGGGCCTGATGCTTGTTGTATCAGTACTGGAATTGACGTACATCAGGTTCGCTGGCCGTTTACTGGGGGTGACGTTAAGTTAAGCCTTTGGGCGACATGGTACCATATCACTAATGTGAATCTCAGGGCTTCAGAATTGATAGCGATTGTGTTTATGAAGAGCTTGTTGCCAAGGAAATTGACGGTGAGTAACGAGATGGCAAAGTGTGTTGATCGATGGAAGAGGAAGTCAGTGTGCTACGGGCTCACGGCCGGACAGCGGGGAGGAAGCCTGGAGGCCGTGAGAGCCGTAGCTTCAGTCACCAGCACACTGGGACCGGAGTCGGGGTTGGGGGGGGGGCGCCACTCCCAGGCCTCACTGGACAGGCTGCCTTCTGGAAGATTCCCCAGCTCGCCTCTGGGCCCCGGGGGAGGGAGGAGGCCGGCCCATCTCGGCCTCCTGCAAGGTCCTGCGCCACCCAGACGGCTGAGGACTCAAGCGCTGATGGGTGTCTGTTTCCACGTCTCCGCCCACACCCAGGGGGGCACAGACCAGGACCCAAACCAAAGCAGAGCCCCCCCCCCCCCCCGCCCTGGTTTCTTGTCCCCAGGCGGGCTGGCTGGCAGCCTTCGCTCCCTCTGGACTTTAGAAGGGGCTCTGTGGGCCTCTGCAGGTCTCGGCTGCCCTGAAGGGGGACCTTGAAGAACGAATTCGGGTCAGGGCCTGAGCGTGCAGGAACCACGGTCATGGTCACGGTCAAGGTCACGGAGTCAGCTCTGTCCTACCCTCCTCTCCCCCCTCCCCGTCGGGCTCACCTAAGAGGCCGCTGCCAGCAGGAAAGGCCCTGGCAGGGCTGCAGAGCTTTGAAAACTGCGGACCCCGAGGAACGGAGAAAGGCAAGGTTTGGTTTCAGGGCTGAGTCTTCCGGGTTGTTTGCATGAACCGGCCCTCAACTTACAAAGGCTGGGTGGGGGCGGGCATGCCCTGTGCCCCAGAGGGGTGCCCGGCACAGCCGCCCGCGTCCTGCAAACCAGGAAGGAAGGGAGGGAGGCCCTGGACGGTCCACGGCCAGCCCGGAAGCCAGGGGAGGCCCCCGGTGTCCTGTGCTTACGAAACTGCATCCCCAAGCAGGACAACATTTCGTAGAGAAAGAAGGAACGCTTCTCGGTGAATTAAGAGCTGTGGAGATATTTAGAGCTGATTCCAAAGAACTATAAGTTTGAAAAGGTTAAAAAAAAAAAAAGCAGGAAATTCCATTTAAAACAAGTCAAACCAGTGTAATGTGGTTCACAGATGGCCAGCTCTGGCTGGTGCGTCCTTGAACGCAAGCAGAAAACGGCCCCAAACAGCTCAGACAAAGGGTGTGCGTGCGTGAGTGTGGTGTATGTGTGTGTGTTTCCATGTGCATGTATGTGGAGGTACGTGTGTGTATGCGCCTGTGTTTGTGTGTGTTTACATGTGTGTGCATGTGGGGGGTGTGTGCGTGTGCAGGTGCGTGTATGTGGCGGGGCCCCGTGCAGCGGCCTGGCGGTCATGTTCCCAGCGGCCCGCCCAGGCCACCTTGCTTCTGGCAGCAGGCTCAGGACCGACCTTCCCAGGAGCTGCGACGACCAGTTCCCCAAGGGACCTGCGTGGAGGTCCGGCTGCGGGACCCCTGTCCTCCGGAGCACCCCCACCCCCGGTCCACATCCAAGGTCCCTGAGGTCTCTGGGGAGGCCCAGATGCTGTGTCTGGTGGCTCTTCAGAACCCATGACCCCGGGGGCTCAGCGCACGTGAGGCAAGCCTGGCCACCTCCAGGCCAACGCGGAGGCTGGCGGAGTCGGGGAGGCGGCGGCCGTAAGTGCCAGGAGAAGATGTGCCCAGGTTCAAGGAGGGCGAGCCCCCCGAGCCATCCCACCTCCTGGGTGTGTGACCTCACGGCCACGGATCTGTGCCCGGTTGGCGCTGTCGGAGGTGGGGACGCGGGGAGGGGAGGGCGACGTGGGGGAAAGTGCCGAAGTGGGGCGGTGGGGGGACCCACGGCCCACCGCCAGGCGCCCTCCCCCGCGGCTCCTTAGCAACGCCGGCCCCTCCCTCAGTGCTGGTCCCAGCGCCAGAAATTAACACGACTAGTAAACTCTCCAGGCAGCTGCCATCTGGGCAGCGAGCCTGAGTGTGTGTGTGGGGGGGCACACTGCCTTCCCAGCAAATCGGGCGCATCTGCATGATTTACGGGACTTGCACAAAGGCCCTCGGGGACATGCTTCCCCGCAGAGCGAGTGGTTCTGGAGGACTGGGGGCTGGGACAGGACGGGGCGCAGGACAAACCACGGGAGGCCGAGTGAAAGCCCTTCTCATCGCTGTGTCCCTGCCAAATACTGGCCTCGCAGGTGGAGGTCAACCTAGCGCTGCGGGAGTTCTGAAAATTAATTAATGGCCTCTTCAACTTGCCTGTTTGCAGGGAAGGTGGCACTGGGGCTGGCTTCCGCGGGGGGAGGGCGGGGACGAGGGGCTGGGCTGGAGGGGGGGGCGAAGCAGGGGGCACCTGCCGCCACCCCCGCCCCCGCATCTGCTCTGCAGGTGCCGACCGGTGGTGACCTCTCGTCTCTGGATGTACGTGGTGACTCGGCAGTGGCCGTTTCTTGTGCTCTTTGGCTGAACCCCTTCCCAGGTTGGGGGGCGGGCCTGCTCCCCACTCCGCGGGGCCGGGTTGAGCTCACCTCCCGCCGCAGGAGAGGGAAGCACCAAACGCTCACTGCAGGGGTTTGAACTCTGCCCCCTGAAAAGACAGGCTCACCTCTGGGACCCCCGGAACCAGACTGTGACCTTGTTTAGACAAAGGGTCCTGAGACGCGACCATCCTGGACGAGGCTGGGACCTGAATCCAAAGCCAGGTTCCCAGCAGGGGAACACAGAGCGGCTTGAGCGAGAGGCAAGGAGGCCGCAGAGACGGCCATGCAGACGCCATGCAGATGCGCGTGCTGAGGCCTGTTAGCAGAGCCAGGGGCCAGGGCGGGCCCGGCAGGTTCTCCTCCGAGCCCTGGAAGGCAGTGACCCTGCTGACACCTTGATCTTGGACCTCTGGCCGCCAGCACAGGGAGAAGAAAACACTTCTGCTACTTTGCGCCCCCAGGCTGTGGTGCGCTGACTGTCATGATGGCCCCGGGCACCTGCGCTCTGGCCTCAGCCTTCCTTGCAGGACGGCGTGAGCGCAGCGTCCGGTCTGCCCAGACTCGGGGCCTGTGGCTGCTACGCAGAGAGGCAGCCAGACGCCTGCAGCCGTGGCCACGGGGGCTGAGGGGTCCAAGCCCAGGTCTTGGGGGCCTGGGGGGAGGGGTACGGCACCCCCGGGGCTCAGATCCACCAGATCAGCGGGCTCACAGCATCCCTCTAGGCGGGCTTTGGGACCTCACTGCTGCGACGCTACTGAGCCCTGTTCTGAGACCCCCCCAGCACCCAGGGGAGCTCCCCCAAGTCCCTTAGCGAACCGTCCTTTCTGCTCCATGCAGCCACACCCAGAGTCCATGGCTGCAGCTGTGTTCTAAGCTGTGTCCCTGGCCGCCTTGTGGGGGCCCAGACTCTCCAGCTGGCTGCAGGGGAAGGTGACAGGGACCAGCCCCGCCAGGACCCCGGGGCTGGTCCCTGTTTTGTTGACTTTCCCTGGCGGCTCCCTGATCGCCATGCAGAGGGCCAGACCTGTTCTGAGGCTCCAGCGGCTCCATGGACTTAAAAGACGTCACTGCACTTTGGAAAGCGTGACTACGTAAACCATGATTCAAGCTATTTAGGTGAATTCTTTGGATTTTTTTTCACACGACCTTGAAGTTTTTTTCTTGGAAAAAATCCAAGCAAGGCACAGAGGTTATGAAAAGTGACATTCAGTGAGTCGGCCAGGTAGAGTCTGGTGACGGCACGACCCTGGTGGCCTCAGGTCTAGACTCTGTTTGCTCATCACGGAGCCAGTGAACACGGTGCCCTGGGCTGTTCCGCTTGGCCTTGACGCTGACAAGGAGCCTTCCCACCGTGTGCCGCGCGGGGAGCGTGAACCACGAGGAGCCAAGCACAGGGCCCTATTTTATGGGCTGGGACACAGGGTGAGTGTCTGGAAGTTGTTCTCCTCCTAGGGCTTTAGGTGTCTGGCCGCTGAATCAATGCTTCGCAGTGATCTCATAGGCAGAGTCCACCCCCCCCCCCGAAATTGCGAAAGCACAGAGCGTGGTCGCTGTGTTCTCAGCCCTGTGAACAGACACTCGCAAGCTGTTCTGCACAAGTCCCTCTCTGGGGGGGCCGCGCGCGGGGCCTCAGGGCTCTGCGCTCTCTGTGCACCAGGGAAGTCACCTCGCACTTACAACACATCACTTGTAACACGGCACGTGTCACCGAGGGAATTTTAAAATAGAAACAAAAGGCTTACGATGCCTCCGTGTTTCGGACTTCCCTTGGTGGCTCAGCGGTAACGAGCCTGACTAGCATCCATGAGGACGCAGGTTTGATCCCTGGCCTCGTTCAGTGGGTTAAGGATCCGGCGTTGCCGTGAGCTGTGGTGTAGGTCGCATACGCAGCGTTGCTGTGGCTGTGGGCTGACTTGACCTCTAGCCTGGGAACCTCCGTATGGTGCAGGTGTGGCCCTAAAAAGACACACACACACACACAGACACACACACACACACAAAGATGCCTCAGTGTTCTCTGCAGCCCTTGTGAACTTCAGAGGTACGTTCTGAGCATCTCATAGTGAACAGACCTTCCACTTCAGCCTCGTCCCTCCTGCCTTCCCCCCACGCCCCCGTTTCACGCAGTGAATTTAAATAGAGGTCAAAAGACCAATCAGCAAGAAACGCAAATCAAAACCACGATGGGGTGGTCCTCACAGCTGTCAGAATGGCCGTCATCGAAAAGCCTACCAACAACAAGTGCTGGAGAGGGTGTGCAGAAAAGGGAGCCCTCTTACACTGTTGGTGGGAATGCAAATTGGTGCAGCTACTACGAGAACAGTTAGGCGGTTCCTCGAAAAGCTAAATATAAAGTTGCCGTGTGATCTAGCAATCCCACTCGAGGGCGTCTATCCAGAGAAAACCGTAATTCGAAAAGATACCTGCACCGCTATGTCCTCTGCAGCACTACTCACAACAGCCAAGGCATGGAAGCAGCCTAAATGTCCATCGATAAAGAAGATGTAGTACATATATACAGTGGAATATTACTCAGGCATAAAAAGGAACGAAATAATGCCATTTGCAGCAACATGGATGGACCTAGAGACTCTCATACCACGTGAAAGACAAACAGATGATATCACTTATATGTGGAACCTAAAAAAATGTATGTGTGTACATACATACAGACATACACACAAATGAACTTATTTCCAAAACAGAAAGAGACTCAAAGGCAAAGAAAACCAATGCACGGCTGCCAAAGGGGAAACCGGGAGCTTGGGGCCAGCACAGCCACTGCTGTGTGTGAAACACAGCGGTGCTCACCAGTTTATAACATAACCTGAAAGGGAAGAGATCCTGAAAAAGAACAGATCTGTAACTGGACGCCGTGCCGCGTGCCTGCAACTAACACGATATCGGAAATCAGCTGTATTTCAATTTAAAAAAAGGACAAACCAGTGCAAAGGCATCAAAACGCCACTCACATTCAACGCGTTTCTCCAGCACTGCCAAGTGATCTGCAACTTCAGCCTTCAGTTCATTGATTTTAAATGCTCTAGGAGAGAAGCAAAACAGAACAAAACAAAGCAACATGGTTCATCAGATCCTCCACGTCCAAACGGGTTCGGCCGCCATCTGCGGACTCCCTGCCACGGGGAGGCCCGCAGGTGGGCTGGGGAGGGGCTCGCACACAGAGGAGCTGCTTTCGAGGAATTCATGAGAACGGGGGGCGGGGCGGGGCACACCCTAGCATTATTTCCAAGGTGTGTTTTCCAGGACGGAAACCCACAGCCGGTGTGTTTGCCTCCCCGTCCCTGGGGACGTACAGCAGGTGCATCTACTCCCTCACAGCTGAGCAAGTGCTCTGCCGGGAGGACCCGGGTCCTCGGCTCGCGGCTGGCAGGGCCCGGCCCCCGCACCCTGCCCTGCTGGGCACAGACCGCCCTCAGGGGGCCTGGCGTGCCCTTCTCCAGGCCCCGACCCACTCGGTCCACGATTCATGGGCTTTAAGAAAACACCCTACGCCCCGTCCCATCTTAACTACCCCGGGGGGCGGCAAGATGCCACATGAGGCGGCCGGGGAGTGGACGGCTCTGTGCTCCAGCCCTGGCGGGGGGCCCGGGAGGAAGCCCGAGCGAACACCTGCACAAGCTCTCCGGGAAAGCCGCTGGCTGCTGCTGGCAGGTGCAAGTCCTCGCTTCAGAAGAGCCGAGAAAATTCTCAGCTGTGGGGGCTCCCGTTCTGAAAGTACCCACTTGACGCGGTCTGCGGTGCCAGGCGGGCGCTTCCTGGACGCCACCCAGGCGGCCTGAGTCACAGCCCCAGAGGCTTCCAGAAGGGGCAGGAGAGGGACAGCCCCGGAGCAGGGGGCCCGCCACCACCGCCAAGGCACGGAGCGCCCGGCCCCGGAGAGGACGTATCTAGAAGGTTCTGTACCTCGAGAGCTGTTCTGCCGCCTGGGTCAGCACGCTCTGGATCAATTCTTCTTTCTCTGCAGACGAGAAAAGACAGACGGATGGGCAAAGTCGTAAAAAGCAGGCAGGACTGGGTCTCGAAATTCCGTCTCGGTTTGCACCAAGTGCCCTGGTCCGTTTTATGGGGGTAATTGCTATGACAAAGCGAGTTCAAGGCATATTTTAAGGGCAAAACACGGCGTTCTCACAGCAGGTCACCGAGAGAGGAAGCAGGCCAGGGTGAGCAAGTGTGTCCCTTTGTCGCCTGGCACATAAAACCGGGCTGGGTGCCGGCTTTTACAAGGTTCAGGTCCCGGGCTGAACAGGACCCGCCCATGGTCCTGCTTCCTGACCGGGTCCAAAGCTGGACGCCTCCCAGGGCGGCCCCTCGCCCGGCACAGCTCGGCTCCCGCGCCCCTCTGCTCACGCCCTGAGAGCGGAGACTTCGCCCGAATTCACGTAAGCTGCTAGGTGACTCTGCCCAGCCCTTCACTCAAACCAACACGAACCAGAACCGGGCCTGTCCAAACACTCTAATAACCCCGTCTGGCAGACGGGGCACACAAGCCAAAAACGCTCATCTGCTTCGATCCAGCGTCGTCTCCGTTTCTAGGAAATAATGACGTAGGTACACGAAGAGGGTCACCACAGTGTCACTTAACACAGTGAAAACCGTAACAGCCTTTAAGCCCCTCAAACGGACATCACTTATTCTGTAAAATGACGGCGCATCTGTACTGTGGAAACATTCCACTGTTAGGACCTATGTCTTGGGAAAAGTTCATGACTATAGTTAAAGTAAAAAAAAAAGAGATGACAATACAGTGTGATCCCATTTTTAAAAACACTGGAAGGATACGGTCCAAAATAATAACAGTAGATACTTTTTGGTTGTAAGGTTTTATGGACACTTTGCCCCCCTTATTTTTGTTTCTCTACATGCGAAAAATCTCTATAGTAAAAACATGTTAATTGTATAAAAATATTAAAAAAAATCATCAGAATGAATCTCTTGGACCTCATTCCTTCACCTGTCCGGTGAAACGGTGGACCAGATGACCCGAGGTTTCCTCCAGCTTTAGCGTTCTCTGGATTGACGCGAAGGAGAAACACCAGGACTTGGTGTAGCTCTAAGAACCGTAAGATAAAGACGTCAGCCGAGCCTCCCAGCCCCTGTCCTTCAGGAAGGGCCTCACCGGCTAAGGAAGAAAAAGGGTGACTCCGCTGAGCAGACTGACCAGCGAGAAGGATTCACAGCCCTCTTGGGTGAATTCAGCGGGAGTTTAGATCACTCGTTCTGAAAGCTTTGGCAAAAGTTATGTCTTGCATAACCCTGGAGAGTTCACGATCCGTCTCAAAGTCTTGAGATAAATTTAGAAATCCATGCACAATCGATGTTGGCAGATCACGCCATTTAACAAGGCAGAACACACGTTCTTTTCAGATGCCCGCAAAGCAGACACCACAACCGTCCGTCCGTATGCCAGTCCACACGTGCAAAACGGCCACAAATGTGAAAGAACTGCAGTCATACAGGGTACAGCCTTGGACTTTTAAAAGACTCAAACTGGAAATCCGTAACAGAAACAGCAGGAAAATCTCCAAACACTCTGAAACTGGACAACACACTTCTAAGAAATAAGTGGGTCAAAAGGAAGTCTCAAAGGATGTAGAAACAGATAGCAAGCTGAATGAAAAAGAAAACACGACATGTGAAAATTTAGCTGTGGGACACAGCTACCAAAGTGCTGGGACGAAGGTTTATAGTGCTGCCTGCCTACATGAGCAGAGAGAAAAAAAAATCTCAGTTCAATAATCTAAGAACCTAGAAAGAGAAGAGCAAAATAAGCCCACAGCGACAGCAGAAGGAAGGAAAGAATGAAAAGCAGAAGCCGATGACATAGAAAACAAGGAAAACAATGCAGAAAACCAATGAAACGAAGAGAGGGTTATTTAAAAATATCGGTGAACTGACAACCCCCTGGCAGGACTGACAGAGAAACACGGAGAGGACACAGATCACCAATATTTGGAATGAAAGGGGCTGTCACTGCAGACTCTGCAGACATCAAAAGCACGTTAAGGGAAGACGACAAACAACTCTAAACATGAACCCCCGACGTCGTAGATGAAAATGGACCAACTCCTAGAGAAGCATCAACTACCTACCACACGCATCCGGTATGAAGCAGGTAATCTGAACAGTCTGTAACGATTAAGGAAGCTGAATTTCTAATTCAGAAACTCCCCCAAAGAAATTTCCAGGTGCCAATAATTTCACTGGAGAATTACACCAGACACTTAAAAAGGAACTAATACAATTCTGAACAATTTCTTCTAGAAAATTGGGGGGTACACATCCAGACTCATGTCATGAAGCTAGTACTAATCTGATACCAAACTCAACAAAGACAATGAAAAAGAAACTTACAAACCAGTATCCTTCATTAATGCAGGCGTAAAAATCTATAACAAAATATCAGCAATTAGAATTCGGGAAAATATAAAAATACTTACACATCAAGATCAAGTGGGGTTTGTTCCAGGGACGCAAGTTTGGTTCAATATTTGAAATCAATGAATGTAATCTATTATATTAAGAGGCTGAAGAAGAGAGAAATCACATGATCATATCAATGAATGCATACAAAGCATTTGAAAAAAAATAACACCTGTTCATGATAAAACTCTCAGAAAAACAGGAAGGGGGGGACCTCTTTAGGTTGACAAAGGATGTCTACAAAACCCCTACAGCTAATAGCATATTTAGAGGCGAAAGACTGGATGCTTCTTGCCTAGACTGTGACCAGGCAAACATGTCTGTTCTCATGATCCTCATTAGATACAGTGCTGGAAATTCCAGACAACACAATAAGGCGAGAAAAGGAAATAAAAGGCCAGAAAGGAGAAATAAAACCGCCCCTGGCCGCCCATGACATGCTCATCTACCTCGAAAATTCCAAGGACTCCACCAAAAACCCTCCTAGAACTAGTAAGTGAGTTCAGCAAGGTCACGGGATAGAAGATAAATATACGAATTCAATTGTACTTGTATATACTAGCAATGACCATGCAGACACTGGAATTAAAACCACAACACTATTTACAAACTTTAAAAAAAAACTCCAACAGCTGAAGCGTAAGTACAACAAAATGTGCAAAAGTTGTGTGCTGAGAACTCAAAACACCAGTGAAAGAAATTTAAAAAGATACAAAAGGCGAACCCGACAGCTCTCATGGCCGGAAAGACCCACGACAGTAAGGCTGTCACTTCTCCCCAAGTTCACACACGGGTTCAGCACAGCTCCTATAAACTCCAGCAAGACTTCTTTTTTTTTTTGTAGAAACAGACAAGATCACTCCAGCATTCCTCTGAAAGTGCAAAGGGACTAGGGTAGCTAAGCCAGTCTTGAAAAAGAATACAAAACAGGACAAATCAGTCTATCTGGTTTGAGGAACGATTATACTGTTGGTCACAACCGTGTGATGTTGGTGGAGGGACAGACACCGGTAGCAGTGGAACGGAACAGAGAACCTGAAATTACACCCACACGAGGACGCCCGGCTGACGTCTGACCCACGGGAAAAAGCAAGTCAGCGGAGGAAAAGACCATTTTTCCAACAAGCGGAGCTGGAGCAACCGACCTGGAATTCTGAACAGGCAGAAAAATAAGCCTTGAATTAACCCCCAGTTGTTTCTTTTTCTTTTATTTTTGGCCGCACCCACAGCATATGAGGTTCCCAGGTTAGGGGTCGAATCGTAGATGCAGCTGCCGGCCTACACCACAGCCACAGCAACGCCAGATCTGAGCCGTGTCTGCGACCTACACCACAGCTCATGGCAACGCCGGATCCTTAACCCACTGAGCGAGGCCAGAGATCGAACCCACATCTGTAGATACTAGTTGGGTTCATTACTACTATTGAACTAGTTACTAGCCACGACAGGAACCCCAACCCCCACAGTTTATATACAAATTAATGCAAAGTGGACCTTGGATGTAAAACAGAAAACTGTTAGACTTTTGGGGAAAAAAAAAAGCAGGTTCTTGGGCTAGGCAGACAAGTCTTTGACTCAACACCAAAAACACGGTCCATAAAAGGGAAAATCGATAAACTGGACTCCATTAGAAACTAAACTTTTCCTCTGAAAAAAATCCTGTTAAGAGGATGAAAAGCCATAGTCTGGGAAAAACTATTTGCAAACCACGTATCTGGCAAAGACTTGAACTGAGACACAACGACAAGACCTGTCAAGACTCAACAGTGAAAACAAAACAGCTCAGTGTGAGCAAGGGCAGGCGACACGAGCAGACACTTCACCAAGCAGAACGGAAACACGTGCGTGAGCAGAGGCTGCGCTACCTCGGCCACCACGAAACGCAAATGAGGACCCGCGGAAGTATCGCCGCACGTTTACCAAAAAAGGTCAAATAGAAAAAAATCGTGACAACCTCAAAGGCCGCAGAAGGTGTGGAGAAACCAGATGCCTCACACATTGCTGGTGGGAAAGGTCAAATGGTACAGTTCCTCTGGAAAACAGCTTGGCAGCTTCTTAACAAAAAAGAATACGCAACTACTGTCCGACTCAGCAACCGTCCTCTGGGGCAGAGAAATGACCTGTTATGTTCATGCAAAAGCGCGTGCATGAACTGCCCCCAACAGGAAAGAACCCAGATGCCCTTCAGTAGGTGAATGAGGAAACAAACTGCGGTCCGGCCACACCGTGGAATATTACCCAGTCATAAAAAAGGTCTGAACTTGTGACACACACTCAACAACCTGCATGCATTTCCGGAGAATTATGTTGAGTGAAAAAAGTCAATCCCCAAACTCATCTACTGGATGAATGCATTTAGAGAACATTTTATTTTACTTTTTTTTGCTTGTTAGGACGTAAGTTCCCAGGCTAGGGGTCGAATGGGAGCTACAAGTGGCCAGGCTACACCACAGCCACAGCCACAGCCACGCAGGATCGGAGCCGCGTCTGCGACCTACACCATAGCTCACGGCAACGCAGGATCTTTCACCCACTGAGCGAGGCCAGGGATTGAACCCGCAGCCTCATGGATCCTAGTCGGGTTCATTAACCGCTGAGTCGCGAAGGGAACTCCCTAGAGAACATTCCTGACATGACAACACCACAGAGATGGAGACCGCCTTAGTGAGTGCCGGATTAAGGCAGGGAACAGGGGATCGGGTGAGGCCATACGACAGCGGGGGGTCCTGGTCGGGAGGGAACGTTCTAGATCTGGACTCCATCAGTGTCAACAGCCCAGCGATATCTCACTGTAGTCTACAAGAGGTCACCACTGGGGGAAAACGGGTCAAGGGTGCCTGGGTCTCTCTGCATTTTCTTACAACCCCACATGACAATATAATTATTTGAAAATTAAAAGTCTAGGGAGTTCCTGTCGTGGCGCAGTGGAAGCAAATCCGACTAGGAACCATGAGGTTGAGGGTTCGATCCCTGGCATCGCTCAGTGGGTTAAGGATCCAGCGTTGCCGTGAGCTGTGGTGTAGGTCACAGATGCGGCTCGGATCTGGCGTTGCTGTGGCTGTGGGGTAGACTGGCAACTGTAGCTCTGATTAGACCCCTAGCCTGGGAACCTCCATATGCCACGGGTGTGGCCCTAAAGAGACAAAAGAAAAAAAAAAAAAGAAAGAAAATTAAAAGTCTAATAAAAATTTGATGGAATAGAAAGTTAAGGAGGAATTTTCCCTTGGGTTTATGAGGTGCGCTCCTTGGAGCGCTGCGGGATTTTAAGGCAGAAATTTACTTTCCAGCCGAAGGCCGAACAATGCTTTTGTTCTTTTCATCCTCTACCCTCCTCTCCCAGCTCAGTCCAAGGTCGGACACTCATATCCACATGGTAGCTGCAGCTCAGCCCACAGGCCACCCATGCCACCATAGCGGATGACGTCAGAAAGGGCACAGGTGCAAAGGGGAGCGCTGGGGAGGAAGCCCCAGGGCGCCACCGCCCAAGTCGGGCAGTGTAGGGAACTGAGCCCTGAACTGAGCCCTGAGCAGCCTCTTTAGATCCAGTGCAATCTGCATTCTTTTGCAAAAGAGAAAAAAAAAAAAAGGCATCTGTGCCAAAGGTCAGCCACACCCACACATCCATAAACAGACAGCTCAGGAAGTGGGTGCCACCCCCACCCTACCCCAGCTCCCTGCAATTCCTGCCTCAGGCCACTGTTTCCTCCCAGGGGAGTTAAAACGAACTTAGAATGAATTGCAACTTGAAATACTCAGGACAGTGCGCGGCCGTGGTGAGCGTTCCCGCGTCAGCGGTCACTGCTGCTGCCACTACAGCACACGAGTTATTACACCACTAAGGGTCCAGACAGCCACAGCCTCTCTCTGACACCTCCTCTGGCTTGGAGTGCCCTCCTGGTGTGCTCATTGTCCGGGGGGGCGGGGGGAGACAGGCTGAGCTCTGGGGGGACCGTTTCCAGGCTGAGAAGCACAGCAACCTTCCTGCGGTGTCCCAAAGGTGCTCTCTTCAACCCCCAGTGCTTCTGGAGGCCTCAGCCCTAAAGCCCTGGTTTTGGGGGCAACAAGCAGTTTTTAATTGCAAAAGTTACCTTGGTGGCCAAACCACATCCTATCAGAAAAACCCAATAGCATGTAGGAAACCTACTTCTTTCTCCTAAATGCCGCGTGGCATGTACTGAAACGTAAAAATGATTCGAGTAATTTTGCTTTGAGAGATTTGTTTTGATTTTTAATTTTTAGGGCCACACCTGCAGCATATGGAAGTTTCCAGAATAGGGGTTGAATCAGAGCTTCAGCTGCCTGCCTACACCACAGACACGCAACACCAGATCCAAGCGGTGTCTGTGGCCTACACTGCAGCTCACAGCAACGCCGGATCCCTGACCCACTGAGCGAGGCCAGGGATCGAACCCACATCATCATGGATACTAGTCGGATTCTTAACCCGCTGAGCCACCATGGGAACTCCATTTTGAGAGTTTCTAAGTAGCTTTAAGAAGAACCAGCAACAGCCGGGGATGCGGGCCATTCGGGGCTGGACACGACTGGGTCTTTGGGGACCCTTTCCACCTTGAAGGTTTTTTGAAAACTGAGAGAGCAGAAATAAGATTGAGAGAATGGGAAGTGAGGACGGGTTATTGCCCGTCCACAGGATGGAGGCCGAGGAAGAGCCGGCCCACAGGCCTGGGCGATGCACCTGTTCGCCACAGAAAACTGCTCCGTGAGAACTGCTGACCCCACAGGAAGGCTGCTGAGCCTGGGAGCTCGGACACCCATCGAGGGCGCTGCTCCAAGCCCCACGGGGGTTACTCCCGGGCACCCCCGGCTTTAATAAAGGCCGAAGACTCGGCCACCAAGGGACCAGTCACAACGACAGAAGTCCCCGCAGGCTCGTCATCGGCCTCTTCAGGTGTGGGCTGCCTTTCACCTGCTCCCACCTGGACTGGCCTGGCTTCGACCTTCCAGCGGCTTCTCCGGCCGGCCTCTCAGTAAATGCTGGGCGGCGGGCAGAGACTCCCGCATAGCGGAGGGCGGTTCGGTTTCGTTTCAGGGCGATCCTGGCAGAATCTGAGTCCAGGTTTAAGGACACTTCTGGACAGACCCTGGACCGGAGTGGTCCCGCGGCCTCCGTCCCCGGCACAGACCATGGGGCTGGGGCACCGCCCCCCAGGAGACGAGCGCGCGGCTGCCCATCGGGGCGTGTGGGCAGGACTCCGCCCGTGCTGGGGCCAGAGCAGGACGGGCGCCTCCCCTGGTCCTTCCCCGCTCACGGCCAGGACAGCGCGCGGCCCCGGTGCCGCCTTCCCCGACGGAGCCCGCGCGGGGCGGGCGCTGCAGGGAACCTGCCCCCGCCTCTCCCAGCCCTTCCAGGAATTGTTTACTGTTTCGGACAAGCCCCGAGTGTCCGAAGCACAGGACAGAAAAGCCTGGTTTAACTCATTGACGGGACAGCCCAGCGCTGCAATCCCTGCTCTGAGATTAGTGCAAAGTGATGCCCAGGTTCGCGGGGCCAGCCAGCCGGCCGGCATACCTCTCTCCGTGGCGAGCTGGACAGGACAGTGACAGACGGCCCCTCCTCATCCCCCACCCGCCCGCCCCCTGCACACCTGAGCTGGTGGCCTCCCCCGGGGCAGGTGGACGGACGCAAGCGCGGCCCTGGTAACACGCCGGCCCCACACTTGTGCATGGAGCGCGGGGACCCCTCCCCACTGTGGCGCCAAACACCCCGTGGGCTTTGCGGGTGCTGCCTGGGGGCGTCGCCTGGAGTCCGCGATGGGCCCCCGTCTCTCCTGATAGGTCTGCAGCTGGGTTTCCCTGCTGTTGACGCGGCGGGTGCGCCGTCTGCCCTCTGGTCTCGCCCGAAGCCCTGGAGGGGGAGACTGAGGGTCCCCCAAGAAACACACGCTGAACGAGCGCCCTCCCAGAGCATCTTTCTTAAAAAAACCACAGACGTCCCTTCGGACAGGCGTGTCTTGCTCTGCATTAGGGAAAACAACCCACACTTCTTGGCCCCAAAGAGACACCAGGAGGCCCTGAAGACTGGGGTCCATTTATTTCCAGGAAGGGCCAGGAGGGGACGCCCCCCCCCCGTCCCCTCCCGCCCTCCTCCGGGGGTGGGGTGGCACTGCCCGTCTGCAGGGGAGAAGGGGGCTCACCTCTGCTCCGCTTTTGCTCTCCCGGCCCCTCTGGCCTCCGAGGACGAGGACGAGGACGAGGACGTCCTAGCCCCAGGCACTCATGGCAATTCACTGTTTATGGACGTCATAAAACAGACCTGGAGCAGGAGGTCGGCTCCTTTACAGCCCAGAGGACAACAAGGGGACGTGATGAGCAGCGACCTGGCCTCCCTCCTTAAAGGCACAGGCACCCTTTCCCCGTCTGTCCTTCCGAGAAATTACGCTCATTTCTTAGTGGCCCAAGGGACGTCCCAGACGACCCGCACGCAGCGCGACTGGGGAGAGATGCCGTCACCTGCTCTTAGCCTGACAAAGAAAGCAAAGTGGAGGAAGGGCCCTGCCTCCGCCGCTGGGGTCTGGAGGTGTCTCTTGACTGTCTGGGCCGAGGCCTTGCAGGCGGCCAGCTCCCGGGCGGCGGGGACTGCATCGTTTTTGGACCCCTTTGCGTTGGGCGCTGGGATTTATGCTCTGCACAGTTTACTCGGCTCTCAGACGTTTGGATCCAGCGCCTCGCAACGCCCTCCTCTCCCCTTGGGCCAAGTTTTCAAGAAAAACGCCTCTGGGGGCGGCACAGCTTTTGGGACAGCTGGCGGTGCTGTTTTTCTTTATGGTTTTACAGCCCACAGGAGCACAGCTATCTTTACGGAGCACTTCCCAGGTTCCAGGAACTGTTCCGAGCGGTTTGCACGCTGACCAGCTCAGTTCTTAAGATCTTAGGATCGAGTCACAGCCACCCCCTCCCGTCCCCCTCCCCCGCGCATGCACCCCCCCAGATGGGCTCCCCCCCCCCCCCAAGGGCTGCCAAGACGGGCAGGGCTGCGCTGACCCCTGTGGGCAAAGATGCTTTGACCGCAGGCCTTCCTTCCTGGGAACCGGCCCCCCTGGTGCTGCAGTGAGGGAGGGGTGCCTGGGAAGGAGGAGGACGTGGGCGTGACCTTCACCTTCAGAGGGATTGGAACTGGAGGAGCAGCGGTGACTGTACCTGCTGGTGGGACTTTGTCCTCTGGGCGATGACCCCGAACGCCCGGGTGGCCGGACACCCCGTGGGAAAGTTTAATGACAGTGAAGCCTAAGGCAGCCCTGGTCCCCACCGTGTCTGGACTCGACCGTGTGTCCAGTGACCCCAGAAGTCCACTGTCAGGAAGAATTCTATCAGGATCAACTCTGATCCAGTAATACGACCCATGGCGGTACACATGACAGGACGACTCCTGCAAAACCCTAACGGAGCCTTTTTTTTTTTTTAACAAACCAAAGGTTTTCCTCCATTTGTGGACATTAGCATGTTGCGTGGTTGTAGAGACTGCACAAGATAAATTAAAAACTGAAAACCCCAGAGCTCCCTTCACGGCTCAGGGGAAACGAATCTGACCAGCATCCATGAGGACGCAGGTTCGATCCCTGGCCTCGCTCAGTGGGTTAAGGATCTGGCGTTGCTGTGGCTGTGGCGCAGGCCGGCGGCTACAGCTCCAATTTGACCCCGAGCCTGGGAACCTCCATATGCTGCGGGTTCGGCCCCAAAACAAAACAAAACAAAAAACACTAAAAAAACCCTAGATGACACAAGAGGTTGAAATGAGCAGAACAAGCCTTTCACGCAGCAATGATAAGTACATCTGGAAACTAAAGGAAAAGATGTTAGTAAGCAGGAAACGGGATTTTAAGAGAGAAATCCACAAGTCAGAACAGAATGAAAAGTGTTGAACTTAAAAAATATCTGAAATAAAAAATTCACGGATGGGCTTAGAACAGTTTGGAGTGAGCACAAGAGTCAGGGGAACTGAGGATGGACATTTTTTTTTAGAAAGTAACCAGTCCGAAGAGCGGCAAGGAAAAAAGATTAAAAACATAAGAGCGTGCGTCCTCCCAAACACGTAATTAGTCTCGGAAGAAAAGGTAAGAGAATGGTGCATAAAATACCTTTAAGGGAAAAATACTGGAAAATTGGACAAATTTGGTGAAAACAAATTTATTCACCATGGAAGCTCAACGAAGGACACAGAGTGGGAGAAACAAAAAGAAAACCAGGGCATGACACGGTCAAAGTGCTGAAGCCCAGAGATAAAGGAAAAACACCTCGAAAGCATCCAGAGGGAAAAAAAGACACCTTCTTTGCTGGGGAATAATGACGAAATCAAAGCTGGCTTCTCATCAGAAAAAAAAATGGAAGGCAGGAAAAAAATGAATGGATGTCTTTAGACTTTGTTTAAAAAACAAAGACAAAATTGGCAATGCAGACGTCTACACCCCGAAAAGCCGTATTTTCAAAATGAAGGCAAAAGAGAGACACGTTCAGAGAAGCAAAAGCCGAGAGATTAGTCACTGGCAGCTGTGCACTGCAAGGAATGTTTAAAAGAAAAAGGGAAATTTTCAGGCTGCAGGGATGGAATGCCACTCAGGAGCTGGTGTCTGCAGGGAGACACAAAAGCACCGGAAATGGCAAAGGGGTGGGTCACGCTAAAAAATGACCTTTGGAGTTCCCTGGTGGTGCAGCAGGTTAAGGACTCGGAGCACCCAGCCCCGGCTGCTGGGGACGCCAAACGGCGCAGCCACTTTGGAAGATAGTTTCTTATACAATCAAAAGCACGATCTGGCAGTTACGCTCCTGGCTCTTTTCCCAGAGGAGCTGAGAAGTCGTGTCTACAGGAAACCGTCACCCAGATGTTGACAGCAGCTTTGTCCACAACCTCCGAGCCTCTGAAGCAACCAAGACGCCCTCCAACAGGTGAAGGAACGAACTGTAGTGCATTCGTACGACGGAGCGGTCATCAGCGCTCAAAAGAAATGAGCTAGGATGCTATGAAAAGGCACAGAGGAGGGAGGCCAGCTGGAGAAGGCTGCACACAGTGGGACTCCAACACGGACTCTGGAAGAGGCAAACCACGGGGCAGTAAGAAGAGCTGTGGCTGCCAGCGCTCTGGGCGGGGAGGGGTGACTACACGGAGCACAGGGGCTCAGGGGGCAGAGGAGCTACTCTGTAGGACCCTGGGGTGGTGGACACACATCATTAGGCATCTGTCAGAACCCACAGGATGAACAACACGAAGGGTGGACCCTGACATTAACCGCGGACTTGGGCTGACAATGACGCGCTGGCGCCCAGAGGTGAGCCTCTAAAGCAGGTGCTGATGGCGCGGGTGAGGCCGAGTGTGGGGAGGAAACGCGCAGGAACTCTCTGTACTTTCCACTCAATTTTGCCACGAACCTAAAACTGCTCTAAGAAAAACAAAGGCTTCAATGAAAAAAGGGTAAGGGTGCCCAGTGAGATATCTAGAACAACCAACTAAAAAAAAAAAAATAACACTAAAAAGCAGAGATAGGAGTTCCTGTCGTGGCTCGGCGGAAACGAATCTGATTAGTATCCATGAGGATGTAGGTTCGATCCCTGGCCTCGCTCAGTCGGTTAAGGATCCGGTGTTGCCGTGAGCTGTGGTATAGGTTGCAGACGCGGCTTAGATCTGGTGTTGCTGTGGCTGTGGTGTAGGCTGGCAGCTGTAGCTCCAATTGGACCCCTAGCCTGGGAACCTCCATATGCTGTGGGTGCGGTCCTAAAAGGACAAAAAAAAAAAAAAGGTAAAGATAAAAGAGCCCAGAGAAGGAATAAAAAAACAGCACAGATGTTTATCTAATTAACCCAACAGAAGGCAGAAGAGGAGGAACAGGGAACTGAATCCAAGATCAACAGAAAACAAACAAAAGGGCTGGATGGTGACCTAGCTTCACGTATATCAACGAATGCACTGGATATAGGAAGAAATAACGTCAAAATTACATAAACTCTTTCAGGAAACAGAGCAGAAAGCAATCCGTTGCCCCGATATGTTTGACGAGGCCACCACCACCCCACTACCAAAACATGGTAAAGACACTGCAAGAAAAAAATTATAAGCCAACACTCCACAGGAACACGGACACAAAATCCTTAACATGTTATTAGGAAATAAAATTTAACAATATATATAAAAAGGGAATAATCTTACATCGGGGTAGGGGTCCCGTATACCCTTTGTTAAACTTATTCCTAAATATTTCCCCAGGAACACTTCCTGGGAATACAAGTGGGTTTACCCCAGGAAAGCAGAGTTATTTAAACAGTCAAAAATCAGTCAGAATAAAAGAGGAAAATCATATAATTTTCCCAGTAGGTGAAGAAAAAAACATGTGACAAAATCTAACACCACGGAGTTCCTGTTGTGCCTCAGTGGAAACAAAACTGACTAGTATCCATGAGACCGCGGGTTTGATCCCTGGCCTCGCTCAGTGGGTTAAGGATCCGGCATTGCCGTGAGCTGTGGTGTAGGTCACAGGCGTGGTTCGGATCCCGTGTTGCTGTGGCTGTGGCGTAGGCCGCCAGCTGCAGCTCCAACTGGACCCCCTAGCCTGGGAACCTCCATATGCCACACCTGCTGCCCTAAAAAAAACAAAAAAACAAACCTAACCTATTTATGATGGGAAAAACCATTAGAAAACTAGGAGGAAAAAGAAACGTCCTCAACCCATCTCATTAGATGCACAAAGAACATCAGGTAAAATTGAACGGGGAATCTTGTCAAAGAACATTGGACCGAAAACTCTTAGAGAACCAGGACAAGAGGACACCCTCCACCTGACAGAGGGCAGCTACGAAAAAAAGAAAAAAAATCTGCAGCTCATCTCGCACCCACTGGTGACGGAATGAATGCAACTCCCCTAAGGGTGGGCTGAGGTCACTTAAATTGTACGGCAGGTTCAACCACTGCAACAAGACAACCCAAAGAAATAAAAGCCAAACAGACTGGAACGCAAGAAGCAAAACTGTCTTCAGTGTCACAAAGTAGGACTGTCTCTATGGAGAACCCTAAGAGTGGATGAAATCACTACCAGAACCAACACCTGAATGCATAAGCAGTGTCTCAAGATACCACGTCAATGTACAAGTGTCTGCTGCATTTTTCTAAACAAGCAGCAAACACATGGAAAATTAAAGGAAGAGCCCATTTATAATAACACCCAAAACGGAACAAGCTTAGGATCAGATTTAATGAAGGATAAGCAGGACTGGCTCCTGAAGCTGAGTGGAGGGACGAACTGAGCTTTCGGTGGAAGGCTCACTAATGTGAAGGTGTTACTGTTACCAAATTCACTTCTGTATTGAATGTAATCCCAAAGTCAGAGAAGTGTTTTTGAGAGAAATCAACAGGTTCATTCTTATTTCGGTTTTGTTTTTGGTGGAAGTTCCTGGGCCGGGGATGGAACCAGAGCCACAGCAGCGACGACACCAGATCCTTAACTCACTGAGCCATCAGGGAACTCCAACAAGTTGATTCTTTATTCTAAAAGGTATAGGGACCCAAAGGACCTAAACCAAAGGAAGTACAGGTGTGGAAGACCACCTGATCCCAAGCTCTAGCATTTAAGCCAGGGTGGTCTCAGGGTCAGGAAAGACAAGTAAACGGATGGGACAGAACACGGGTCCAGAAAGGGACCCACACACATAGAGACAATTTTCAACAAAGGTGCCAAAGTGGCTCAATGGGAAGGGAAAGCTTCTTCAACAAGGGTGCTGTACCAGCTGGACTCACATGCCTGTCAACCCCTACCTCACGCCACACACTAAATCAATTTGAAATGGATCACAGATTAAAATATAACAGCGATAACCCTAAACTTCCTAAAACTGTATCTTCATGACCTTGGGGTGGGGGAGAGGGGAGAGAATGGGTTCTTAATGAAGACACAGAAAGCACCAAACACACACACAAAACTGTTCGATTAACTTCATCCAGTTAAAAACGTCCGCTCATCAAATGACCTGTTTAAGAAAACGAAAAAGGCGAGTGACAAACGGAAAAGATACCGGCTGTCCCTGCTACCTGATAACTGACTTCCATCCAAGAACAGACGCCGTCCCACATCAGTGACAAAAACTGACACAGCAGCCTAAAAATGAGCAAGACGCTGGAAACAGACACTTCACAAAGTAAGATACGCAGGTACCAATGAGGACAGAAAAAAAAACCCACATTCTATTAATTAATTAATTAATTAATTAATTTTGCCTTATCTAGGGCCGCACCCACGGCATATGGAGGTTCCCAGGCTAGGGGTCTAACAGGGGCTGTAGCCGCCGGCCTTCGCCACAGCCACAGCAACGCGGGATCCGAGCCGCGTCTGCAACCTACACCACAGCTCACGGCAACGCCGGATCCTTAACCCGCTGAGCAAGGCCGGGGATCGAACCTGCAACCTCATGGTTCCTAGTCGGATTCGTTAACCACTGAGCCACGACGGGAACTCCCACATTCAGTTTATTAAGTCATCCAAGAAGTGCAAATTTAACCTATAGTGAAATATGACTTTACACCTACTTGAATGTCTAAAGTTAAAAACACTAAGAATGCCTGGTGTTGGGCTGGATGTGACAACTGGATCCCGCCTCCATGACAGGCGGGAACGTAAAATGCCACGGGGGGAAACTTTGGCAGTTTCTTAGAAAGTTAAACTTACTTTATCACATGAGCCAGCAACATCACTGCTAAGTCTCACCCGAGAGAAGCAGCACATACGATCATATAAGGCGTGCACGATGCTTAGGGCAGCTTAACCCCAAACTGGAAAGTCCGTTCACAGGAGAACTCCCGAGCCAGCTACGGGGCGTGCGTGAGACAGAATCCTGCTCAGCAGCGCCAAGTAAATAAACGACCTGCACGAGTCTGAGAAACAGGATCCTGAGCGAGGGAACGCAGGCACCCGAGAGCCCGTGCTGGGCGATTGCATTCTCATGAAACCGAAGAACAGGAAAACGCAAGCGGCGGTGAAAGAGGTCAGAGCAGCGGTTTCCCACGGGGTGGGGGAACTGGCTTGAAAAGAAGCACAGGGCATTTCCCAGGCGGCGGAAGGCTTCTTGGCTGCGGCTGGGGGGTGAGCACGCGCACGCGCACTCTCATGGACGTCATCAGACGTACTGTCACGTGTGTGCACCCGGGACACAGTCGCGGGGGCGGGCGGCGGCGTCTGCTTTCACCAACGCCTGGAGTTTGAACGCTTGCTTCCTGGAGGTATGTGCGGTCGCGTTCGGGTGCCACTGTTTTCACCGTACAGTCGTGATTCGGCATCCGCAGGGGACTGGTTCCAGGACACCTCCCCCCGCAGGACGCCGCGATCTGCTGACGCTCATACCCCTCAGCGGCCCTCGGCGTGGGCGGACGTGGGACGCGCGGACCCCCAGGGCTGACGGCGCTGGATCCCGAGGTCATCACCCGCAGCTCTGCAGGTGGTGCCACCCACACCCCGACAGTGATGTGCCCAGGGCCGCTGCGGTCGCCTGGACCACCCTGAGGAGAGGGCGGACACGTGGTGCCATGAAGCTGAAGAAAAGGGCAGTGGACGAAGTGCTGTGGAGACATCAGGGGGAAACGGCAACTCCCCTCTGTACCCAGAGCCCTTTCTGTCTTAGCCAGGCGAGGAGGAGTTCCCGTCGTGGCTCAGTGGTTAACGAATCCGACTAAGAACCATGAGGTTGCGGGTTCGATCCCTGGCCTCGCTCAGTGGGTTAAGGATCCCGCGTTGCCGTGAACTGTGGTGTAGTTGCAGACGCGGCTCGGATCCTGCGTGGCTGTGGCTGTGGCGAAGGCCGGCAGCTACAGCTCCTGTTAGACCCCTAGCCTGGGAACCTCCATATGCCGCGGGTGTGGCCCTAGATAAAGGCAAAAAGACAAAAAAAAAAAAAAAAAAAAGCCAGGCGAGGAGAGGCGACCCAGGCTCTGACTACAGAGCTGCTGGCGATGAGACTGCCCTAAAAACAGAAGACGGTATTAAGAAGTCTCGTTATTTCCCACAGTGTCTGCGTTCCAACGTCAGGCACTGGCTTGCCTGGTCAAGTGGAAAGGCAGCCAGCCCTCCACGCGCAGTTCAGACTTTAGGAAGCTGTCCTACTGCGTGAAGATGCAGCGATTCCAGAGATCCGGCTGCAGCCACCGAAACATGCCCCCCAGGTCACGGAAATGACAGCGGCCGTTCAGCGAGCAGTCCCCACGGGGCGGGCGCCGCGCTCAGCCTTTTGCGGGAATGATTCTGTGGATCCGTGGAGGAACCACGCGGGCGAGCAAGCCTGACTCCTCCTTGGCAGGGAAGCTGCAGTGCAGTGTAGACAGCAGTGTTCCTGAAGCCACTTCGCCTGACTGGCCTCTGAAGGGTGGCCGCTGGACCGTCCCCAGCTCTTAGCTTGGGATCCTGTGAAGCCGCCCTGGACACACAGAACCGGGGCCCAGCCGTGCACCTGCAAGGGGCCCCAGGAAACCTGGGGGAGGGGGAACGGAGGCAAAGCAGGGACGTGTGGGTGCTGAGCAGGGTACTGGGGCAGCTGCGTAGACGAGGGCGAACTGTCCCCCGCGGGGCAAGAAGCCAAGCCCTTGTCCGTGTCCCTGTCTGGCTGGGGGACTGTGCTCGGGCCGCTGGCCCTCGGCACTTCGGGTCTGTCCCGCACACAAGTCCGCAGGCAGGAACTCGGCTCAGAAGGAAGCGGCTGGTCCACCAGGGCTCGAATCTCCCCGGGCCCTCTCTCCAAGGCGGCTGAGCTCTGCCAGTTTTTTAATTTAAATGTTTTATGGAACCCAACTTTTCTCAAAACATCTCATTTCGACACGCATCATTCCCAGGAAAACCTGGGCACGAATGTCCACAGCGGTGGCCTCGACATCAGCCGCGGGTGGGAACGCCCGAGTGTCCATGAGCTGAACGCCACGGGGCTCTGCTGCCCCGCGGGACGGGCACGGACCTTCCCCGAAACAGAGCAGAGCAGCCCGCAAACACCAGGCTCAGGCAGGGGCCGGGCGCAAAGGCCACAGGCTCCATCGTACGACACGTCCAGACAGGCCTGTCCGCGGAGATGGGGGCCGGGGTGGGACTGACCGCTGGAAGCCGGGGGACTTCTCTCTGGGTGCCGGAAACGTCTTGGCATTTGAAAGCGATGATGGCACAAAAAAGGGCATGTCCTACAGCCTGCAGAAGTTGTGCCCTTTGAAATGGCAGATTGGAAGAGTTCCCTGGTGGCGCAGCAGGTTAAGGATCCGGTGTTGTCTCTGCTGTGGCTCAGATCACCGCTGTGATGCAAGTTCAGCCCCCGGCCCCAGGGACTCCCGCCTGCCGCAGGGGCGGTCAAAAAGAAAACGGTGGGTTTCATGCCATGTGAATTACACCTCCATAAGAAAGCATGAAATGTGAACATTATCCGTGAGGTGGTTTGCATTCCTTTTCTCCAGACTGAGTCTTGGAAATCCAGCGTGTATTCTGCATTACAGCGCGTGTGTGTCTGGACAGCGGCTGGCCTTTGATCAGGGGTCCTCTCTGGGGCGCGTGTCCTGGGGGCATCTCCAGGTCCTCGGCTGAGGCCCTTTTGGCCGCAGTGCTAAGAGTTCAGCCAGAGTGAGTCCCAGGCCCTAATCGGGATCTGTCTGTGTGAAGCTGTGAGGCGCGGGCGTGGGGGGACGTTTCTCTGAGAGGCCCCTGCAGCCGCAGCACCAGGGGACAGATCCTGGCGGCCCTCTGGCCTGGCCTCCTCGGGTCTGGAGGCATAAGGACTCCCTAAACGGGCAGGGGGGGGGTGCCCCTGGGGGGGGTAAGGAAAGACGTGTGCCCAGGGGACAAGGTGCTTGTCCCCACCGGAATTCTGGGTACCATTCAATGTGCAGCCGGCCACCGGCTGCTCCCCGCTGGCCACCAGTCACCTCTGACTGGCAGAAGCGCGTGCATATGCGCTGTGGGTGTTTCTGTGCGCCCCGAGGCCCCAGCTTTCATCGTCCACCTTAGAGAGCGAGGACAAGGCGGCTGCTGGGAGCAGGTAGGCTTTGAGTTACCACGGTCTCTGCCCAGGACACGGGGCAGGACAGGACAGCCGCGCTCCCTGGAGCAGGCCACCTGGGCCCCGGCCTGAGGGCCTCCCCAGACAAGCGGCCTGCAGAGGGGTCGGCTGGGCAAGGGGTCAGGTGACGGAAGAGGCGGGCCTGGGGGAAGCAAGGACGGAGGGAACAAGAGAGGCCCGCAGCCCCACGGCAGGCGCTGTTTCGGTCCTGAGGCGGAATGGACCACGGACCACCAGGTAGCGTGGCTCAGGGGCCGAGAGCAGCCTCCGGAGAAAGCAGACTGCGCTCGGCTCCTCTGGACCCGCAGCTGCCACAGGCCCTCCCGCCCGTGAACGTGGGCGCGCCTCCCCTTCAGACGGGGCTTTGACACGGACGGCAGACGGCCTGCGGTCAAAAACGGAAACCGCGGTCTCCTAAAAAATGTACTTGATTGAAGCAGACCTGATTCGCGTTGCTGTGTTCATTTCTGCTGGACAGCCAGTGGGCTCAGGCAGACATACAGACTCGTGTGTGTGTTCTTTTCCATCGCGGTTTATCACCTGATACTGAATAGGGTTCCCTGCGCTGTGACAGCTTGTCTCTGCCCATCCCAGCCTCCCCGTCCATCCCCCGCCCCGGCAACCACGTCTGTTCTCCAGGTCTGTGAGTCTGCATCTGCTTTGCAGATAAGTTCATTTGCGTTGTATTTTGGATTCCACATATCAGAGATATCACGTGCCATCTGTCTTCCTGATTTTGTTTAGAATGATCGTCTCTAGGTCCCTCCATGCTGCTGTAAATGGCACTACTTCATTCTTTTTACGGCTGAGTACTATTAAACTGTGTGTGTGTCCCGCGTCTTCTCCATCCATTTTTCCGCTGATAGGCATTTTAGGTTGCTTCCACGTCTCAGCTATTGCAAACAGAGCTGCAGGGAACCCAAGGGGGCTGGTATCTTTTTGAAATGCGGTTTCTCCAGATACACGCCCGGGAGGAGGACTGCTGGATCACAAGGTCGTTCTGTCTTCAGCTTGTGAAGGAACCTCCTCACTGTTTCCATCGTGGCTGCAGCAACAGCCCGCTCCCACCCCCGGTGTGGGAGGGTTCCCTTCTCTCCCGACCTTCTCCAGCCTTTGCTGTTTGTAGACCTTTTCACAACGGCCTTTCTGACGGGTGCGAGGAGGCTCCCCGTTGCAGCTTTGATGTGCAGGAAAGGGCAGCCTTGATGCAGTACAGCGAGCGTAGACTGGGCCCCCTGCCCTGCTCGGAGGGCTCAGGCTCCCGGGGCGGGGGCGGCTTCCTCTCCAGCGACCCCCTGCTTCCCCTCGGAGCGCTGATCACGGGGTTAACGAACGGTGGGGCCTTGACTCTGACGTTTACCTCCCCCGCTGGCGCCCGGCAGTCGGGGCACACGGGCAGGTGCAGCGCCCTGGCTGGAGGCTGAGATCAGGGGATCGATAATTCAGACAAGTCCACTGTTTGAGTTCAAGCTGCTCAAATCAAATAAAAACGATGGATAATTTGACAGTGTTCAAAAGAATCAGCACTGTCTCAGAGAGTCCCGGACGTCTCGGGGTTGCCGTTAACTGCACCGCATCCAAAAGAGGGAAAAACAGTCTCTCAGGTGACTGTCTGCAGGGCGGCAGGCCCTCCGTGTTTACAGGGCCCTGTGCGTCCTCCGTCCTGGGGCACCGAGGCTGCCCGCTGCCCTTCCCTGACGGGGCTGTCCCTCGCCCCCGAGGGTGTCTGCGCTGCTCCAGGGTGTGTGGGGGGGCTGGCCCGTCCTCCTCCTGCATGAAAAGTCATGTTTTTCACAATACACTGTTTCCTAATATTTAAATAGCAAAACAGCAAGACTCTGGGGGCATTTCTGCATCGCATGGTCCCCCAGGGCCCGTTAGGAGCATGTGCTGAAAGGTGCAACCCCGACGATCAGAGAAGGGGGCAGCAGGGGGCCTGGGGCCGTCAGGCCTGGGGGCCTCGGCAGGTGCGCGTACGCCTGGACGCAAGACTCCTGCATCCTCTCCTGAGGGTCGTTTTCCTGCCACTGTCATCTGAGGATCGAAGGGCAAGCGGGGCTCCTTATAAAAGGCCCCGACTCAGGGCTGCGTGCCCAGGACCGACCTCGGACTGGGTGACGGCCGCGAGGCTCTGGGAAGCAAGGCGGGGAAGCGACAGGTGAACTGAAAGAGTTAAAAAGTCCTAAGAGCGGTTTCCAAAGGGCAGAGATGGGGAGCTCCGCTTTCTACTGGGCTCAGGAAAGCGCTGACAGACAGACAGACAGACAGATGAGGAAGACAGACCTGTGGCTGTCAAGGGGGAGAGGCGTGGGGAGGGAACGGGGGGAGGCCGGATCCGCAGATACAAGCTGCTCTGCTCAGAGGGCTGATCGCCAAGGCCCTGCTGCAGAGCGCAGGGAACCCCTTCCATGCCCCGCGATAACAGAAAGGGATATAAAATAAAACAATGGAACAGAACATAGAAATAAAAGAATGCACGTGTAGGTATAAGTGAACCGCTCTGCTGTGCAGCAGAAAAACCAACACGACGTTGTCAGTCAACTATACTTCAACGAAAACAAAAATAGAAAAGCTCGGGCTGTGGGGTCTTTGTCCCCCAAAGGGAAACCTGGGATCTGTCGCATCTGGAGAGAAGGACGCATGGGACATCCAGAGCCGGGGAAGGCGTTTTAGCCCGACCCGCCCTGTGCACGGAGCATGGGGACCTGCGTGGGGAGTCGATGCTGCTGGGGAATGCAGGAGCCCCTCCGTGTCACCGCAGGGAAGGTGTCCCCAGGCCGACTCGGGGCACAGAGCAGGGCACAGGCGCCGGGCCGGCAACAAGGCCCTTCCGGACACTCATGTCCAGCACCTGCGGCGTGCAAGCGCCCGGCTGGGGTCAGGCCGCCCGACTCTCAAGGAGGCCAGGCCCCCAGCGCAGCTTTTGCTGCCACTTGAGGTCCCAGCCCAACCTCTCTTTAAACACAAAGCTCAGCCACCCCCAGGCGGAGCCCCTTCACCCCACGTCCGGGGGGAGGCGGAGTTCAGCCCTCCAGCGGCGCCTCTACTCACACTGGCTCCAGCTTGTGTTAATTCTGTCCCGTAAGGAGCCACCATCCATCTCCCATTGCTCCTCGCTGCGCCCCAAAGTCACACAAAAATCCCCCTTCCTCCTTCCTCCAGAGACAGTCTTGCAAATATCTGAACACACCGCCATGCTCCCAGCCTCCTTTTCCTAAAGCTCAGTCTTGCCCTGTCCATCTGCTCAGCTTGTGTCTTCTTTGTTATTCTGGCCCCTCTCTAGACGGTGTCAAGGGGCCAGCATCCTTCCCAGGGAATCCTGTCCCCAAGTGTCTCCGGGCTCAGTCTTTGGTCCCTCTCTCCCTAGGAGCACACAGAGCCCCGTGGCTGCAAACGCCACCTTGCTGACAGTCCAAGGTCACATCCCAGCCTGGGGAGCTGCTGGCTCCTCTAGACCCGCCCACCTGGCACTGATGTTCAACAGGCAAACCCCGCCCCCGGCCCCGCCCCCTCGGCTAGGGTCACCCCAGGGCTGCCCCTCCCTCCTCCCGCGGCCCAGGCTGGGCCCCCAGGCTGCTCCCACCGCTTTCTCTCTTGGCTCTTCCTTCAGAACTCCCCAGAATCTGATCACCCCTCACCAACGCCACTGCCCTCGCCACGTGGGGATCTCAGCAGCAGCTCACGGAGGTCCCCAGCCTCCCAACCCATCTCCAAATGTCTGAGCTCCAAAGAGCAGGAGGAAGGGGTGCTTGCCGGGCACCAGGAGGCCAGCGGACTCCGCAGGGATGGTGCCTGCGCTGTAGGACGGGACTCTGGCTGGTGTGGGCCTTTCTAGAACTGGTCTAGCAAAGCTAAGAAAAAAGGTCTCAAAAGCATCAGACTGACTTGTAAGTACCCAACTATCGGCCAGGACAAAGCCCACGCTCTTTAACAGGAGAAAAGAAAATCCAGATGATCTAAAATGTAACAAAAAGGCCGATGTGCATGTCCAAAAACATGAAGAAAAAATATAATGGACCGTGGAAAGCAAAAACTGATAACAGGGTATTATGGGGTTTAACACATAGGTAGGAATAAAATGTACGATGAAGCACAAAAAATGAGGCTGGAGAAACAGGGGCTTGCTGCTCTGAGTCTTGCATTGGGTGAAGTCGGGTCACAGAATTTAAAGGCAGACTGTGATGAGCCGGTGATACATAGGGAACAGAGCAGCCACCGAGAAATAAAACAGAGGGACAGCTCATCCCTGCTCCAGCGGTTAGGATTCGGTGCTCCAGGAAGACATACCGATGGCCGGTGGCCGGTGGCCGGCAGGCGCATGAAAAAACGCTCAGCATCACCAATTACGGGAGAAATGCGAATCACAACCACAGTGAGGTACCAGCTCACAGTGGCCAGCATGGCCACCATTACTAAGTCCACAAATAACAAACACTGGAGGGGGTGTGGAGAAAAGGGAACCCTCCTGCACTGCTGGTGAGAATGTAAGTTGGTGCAGCCACTATGGAAAACAGCATGGAGGTTCCTCAGAAAACTAAATGTAGAACCACCATATGATCCAGCAATCCCACTCCTGGCCGTATATCCAGGCAAAACTATCATTTAAAAAGACACTTGTACCCCTATGTTCACTGCAGCACTATTCGCAGTAGCCAAGACAGCGACACAAGCTAAGTGTCCATCTGCAGATGAATGGATTAAGAAGATGTGGTATATATACACGATGGAATACTACTCAGCCATAAAAAAGAACAAAGTAATGCCATTTGCAGCAACTAGAGATTATCACACCAAGTGAAGTAAGTCAGAAAGAGAAAGACAAATACCATATGATATCACTTATCTGTGGAATCTAAAATATGGCACAGATGAACCAATCTCTAAACAGAAACAGATTCACAGACATAGAGAATAGACTTGCGGTTGCTAAGGAGGAGGGGGAGAGAATATGATGGACTGGGAGTTTGGGGTTAGTAGATGCAAACTATTACATTTAGGATGGATAAGCAAGGAGGTCCTGCGGTGCAGCATGGGGAACTATATCCAGTCTCTTGGGAAAGACCGTGATGGAAGATAATATGAGAAAGGAAATGTGTACACATGGATGACTGGGTCCCTGTGGTCCCCGTGCTGTACAGCAGAAATTGTCACAACACTGTAAATCAACCATACCTTAAAAATTAAAAAAATAAAGAGGTACAACTCATAAGTCGAGAGTGGAGAAAAAAATGGAATTAAAAAATGCTTGGTATCCCAAAGAGAGAAAAGTATCAAAAAGAGAAAATCAAAAAGAGAAAATGAGTAAGAAGGTAGCAGATTTAACCATAAGCCTCTCAATAATTACATTTAATGTAAAAGGCTTAAAAACTTAATTAAGAAGCTGAGACTGCCAGAATTGATAATGCCGCCTCTAAGAAATCCATTTCAAATATAAAGACATTCAAAGGAAAAGGATAGAAAGGGATGCAGCACAGAAGCGGTAAGTATGAGAAAGCTGGAGTGGTTACGGTAACACGAGATAAAGAAGACTTTAAAATGAGGACTAACACCGACGGGAGTGGGCAAGTTCTCATCAGAATAAAGGGGCTGATCCATTAAGAAGACACAACAATCCGAAACACGCATGCAGCCAGTAACAGAAAATGAAAATGCCCGAAGCAAAACCTGAGAGAACTGAGAACTGAAATAACACATCCACAGCAGAGACAGATATTTCAGTACTCATCCTTCAGCAATCCATAGAACAAGGAGACAGAACGTACGTGAAGGTACAGAAAACTTGAACTACACTGTCAACTGACCTGACCTAATTGACAGTTATAGAATTTTCACCCAGTACCAAGGGCACATATTCTTTTCAAGTGTCCATGGAATAGTCACCAAGATACACCATGTACTTCAATAAATAAATAAAAAAAGACTGATGTTACACAGTCACAAAGGAATGAATAGAAACCACTAACAGGAAGTTCCCCGGTGGTTTAGTGGTCACCCCCTGCGGCCTGGGTTCAGTCCTTGGTTTGGGGGCTGAGATCCCATATGCTGTGGCCAAGACAAACAAACAGAAAGATAACCGGAAAACCAATAACGGAAAGGCAACTGGAAAATATCCCAATACTGAAAATTAAATCCTACACTTCTAAATAACAAATGGATCAGAAAAGACACCACAAGGTAAATTAGAAAATACTTTATGCTGAATAGAAATGAAGACACATCACATCAAAATAGGTGGGACACAGTTAAAGTATGCTCAGAGGGAAATCTCTAGCTTTAAATTATTCTATAAAAAAAGACAGATCTAAAATCAATGATCAAGCTTCTCCCTTCAGTAGCTAGAAGAAGAAGAGCATCTGAAATCTGGGTGGATAGAAGGAAAGAAATAATAAACCCGAGAGTAGAAATCAGTGAAACGGGAAGCAAACAACAGAGAAAACTCATGGAACATATTTCTTTGGAAAAAGAAATCAATACAATTTCTCAGTCTCAGGTTAACCTGACCAATGTAAAAAGGGAAGATATCAATTGCTAATATCTTGAATGAAAGGGGGAATTTCACTATAACCCTATGGACATAAAGAGGATAATAAGGACATGTATCAACTACATTATCCTAATAAACTCTTAGATAAAACTTACGTGAAATGGACACAACTCCCTAAAATTAATTCCCATATAAGTAGAAAATCTAAATGGACCTAGTAAATTGAATCCATAACTTAAAACCTTCCCACAAAGAAACTCCAGCCACAGATGGATTCACTGGTGATTTCTATCAAGCATTTAAGGTAGAGATAAGAACCACCGTAGACAAACTCTTCCAGAAAAGAGGTGAGCAGAACACTTCTCAATTTATTTTATAAGACAGATGTATGTATCACAGGAAAAGAAAACTATGGACCTATACCCCTCACCAACGTGGATGCAAAAATCCTTCACAAAACATTTGCAAATTTACTCCAAAACAAAAAGAAAATATGCCATGGCCAAATGGAGTTTTCACTGGGAATGCAAGGTCAGTTTGAGGTTTTAAAATCAATTATTAGACAGGGTCACTTTGCTGTACAGCAGAAATTGACAGAATATTGTGAATCACCCATACTTTTATAAAAATTGAAAAAACAGATCAGTTATTTAAATTCACTACTAATTGCAGAGAGGTGGGAAAAAACAGTGATCTCAATACAGGCTGAAAAAGCATTTGGCAAAATTCAACACCAGCTGATGATTAAAACGCTCAACAAACTAGAAATAGATATTAAAAAAAAACAAAGCAAATAAACCTCAACCTAATAAAGGGCATCTGTCAAAAAGCTCCACAGCTAGCATCTTGACTGATGGTGAGAAACCACCATATTCCCTCTGAGACTGGCAACAAAGCACCAATCTCCACTTTCACACCTTCTATTCTATTGCACAAGACATCCTAGTTAGTATAATAAAACAAGAAAAAGAAATGCAAGAAACAGAAGGCATCAGATTTGAAAGGAAGAAGCAATTCTGTTTGCATATGTAGAAAATCACAGGAAATCTACCAAAAGATACTTGACTTAGTAAGTGAGGGCAGCCAGGTCATACACAAAAGCCAATTATGTTTCTCTAAACTACAAACTAGTGGAAACTGAAATTACAAAAAAAAATCCATTGACAACGGCATTAAAATATGAAACCGTGATACCTTTGTCAACATCCATTTAAGAACTTTACACTGTGACTCTAATTAATACACCAGTGAGAGACATTAAAGGAGAAACCCAAATAAGCCGAGAGATTAACGAATCAGAAGGCTCAACGTGACTCAGACAGCCGTTCTTCCCAAACTGTCCTATATATTTGGCACCATTTCAATCAAAATCCCAGCAGACTTTTCTGAGGAGCAATTGACAGACTGATTCTAAAACGTATCTGAACGTAAAAGGAACCTGGGACGCGCCAAACATTTTTGAAGAAGAAGAAAGAAACCTGCGGATCTGCACTTGGTGATTTCAAGACGAACCATGAACCTTCGTGATCAAGACAGTGTGATGCTGGTTTAAGGAAGGACACACGTATTAACGGAACACGACAGTGAGTCCAGAGAAAGACGCCCCTGCACACGTGGTCAACTAGTTTTTGACAAAGACGCCATGACAATTCCATGGGGGAAAGGACTGTTTTCTCAACAAATGGATCTCTGTGTGCAGAAAGCGGACCTTAATTCTTTCCTCCTTCACTTGAACAGAGGCCAGACTTGGGACTTGATTCCCAAGGATCGAGCGAGGAAAGGGAAAAGGCCACTCGACAGAGAAGAAACCAGTGACTCATGTGGGCATCGAGGACCCCATGTATTCTTTCCCGAAACTCACACGCCCAGGCTGGTCATGAGAAAAGCGTCAGACGAGCCCGGACGGCAGAGCACGCCACAGACTCTTAAAGACTGCCAAGGTCACGGCCAACAAGGTCATAGGAGACACTGTCGGACCAGAGAAGACCAAGAAGGCCGACGACTTAGTGTGGACCGGGTCTCGAAACAGAAAAGGGACACAGGGACAAAAGGCGGGGAAGGCTGAATTAAGTCTGGGATCTCGTTAATAACAATAACTGCGAACAGCAGGAAAAAACGTTTAGCATTAAGTCAAGGGCTTGATAAGCTTTTTAGGTTAAAAACGTGATTTCCTTTTCCTTTTCTTTTTTTTTTTATGGCTGCAGTCATGGCTTATGGAAGTTCCCAGGCCAGGGACTGAATTCGAGTCTCCGCTGTGGCAATGTCAGATCCTTTAAACCACTACACTGGGCCAGGACTTGAACCTACACCTCTGTAGCAACCCGAGCCACTGCAGTCAGATTCTTAACCCTCTGGGCCACAGTGGAAACTCCAAAACGTGCTTTTCATGCTAGATAAAGTTAGAAGTCATATTTTATTCTAAGATCTACTATCAAGAGAAAGGAACTGGGAATTTTCATAAAGAGCTACTCAGGCGTAAAGAGACGGAAAGCCACCAGAGCTACTACATAAACGCCGCCACATTAAAGGTGAGATGTCGGGGCGCAGAGTCGTCGAGGCCTCCCTCACACGCCATCCAGCGCGATACGGGAGCCGCCAAAATTCTTTTCTGCAGCCATCAAGCTTCCAAAAAGTAAAATTAAACTCACAGTAAAATTCTAAAAAGAAAAAAATAAAATAAACTTCAACTTTTACTCGAGACCACACACAAAAATTAACTCAAAATGGATCGCTGACCTAAGTGTAAAAGCTGACACTACAAACTCATGGCAGGAAACTTTGTGACTAGGGGATACAATGTGATTTCTTAGGACCCAAGCAGTACGAACCATAAAAGAACAACATTGATAAGTTTGGCCTAATGGAAATTTAATTCTGGTCCTTGAAAGACACTCATAAGAAAACGAAAAGCTGGAGTTCCCCTCATGGCTCAGCGGAAACGAATCCGACTAGCGTCCCAGAAGACGCAGGTTCGATCCATGGCCCCGCTCAGTGGGTTGAGGATTCGGCGTTGCCGTGAGCTGTGGTGTAGGTCACAGATGCTGGCTCAGCTCTGGCTTTGCTGTGGCTGTGGTGTAGGCCGGCAGCTACAGCTCCGATTGGATCCTGAGCCTGGGAACTCCCATATGCTGCGGGTGTAGCCCTAAAAAGACCAAAAAAAAAAAAAAAAAGGGAACATGAAAAGGTATAGTTGCAGAGAGCAGAAAATATTTATATACCTACCTGACAAAAGTCAGGTGTGTATCTCAAATACACCAGGAACACTTGCAATTCAAGAATAGCAAGGAAAACCACTCACCAGCACCACCACCACCAAATCAGAAAAGATCTGAACAAACACCTCGCGAAAGATGGATAAATGGCCAGGAAACGCTTCAAAGATACTAACCGTCATTAACCACTCGGGAAACGCCTGGAGGCAAATGCAGTCCCCTCCGCCCGACAGAGGGGTTGACACAGAAGCGAGGACACTAGCAAGTGCTGCCGAGGAGGTGAAGCAGTGGGAGCTCAGGCACATTCCAGGTGGGGACGCCGGACGGGGCGGTAGTTTCCATCCAGCGAAACACACACTGGACCCAGCAATCCCATTTCACCCCAGCGACGCCAAGAGAAATAAAAACATACGTCCCCACAAACGCTTGTCCTTGGATACTCGTGGCTGCCTGAATACAAAAGCTCCCAGCCGGAAACGACCCAGATGCCCTTCAATAGATGAGTGGATAAATTGTAGTCCATTCCCACCTTGGAGCACCGCCCACCAATAAAAAGGACTGAAACACTGATGCACAAAATACGGGGATGAGTCTCAAAAACATCAGGTCAAGGAGTTCCCGTCGTGGCGCAGCAGTTAACGAATCCGGCTAGGAACCATGAGGTTGTGGGTTCGATCCCTGGCCTTGCTCAGTGGGTTAAGGATCTGGCGTT